>OY740768.1:113820219-113984945 GCA_963513935.1 Aphrophora alni | reverse complement strand
ATGATATTTTGTATAAATGAGAATACATTTTTTAGGTAATTAAGAAAAAGTTAAAATAACGGTGAAAATATGGACAGCGTACGGAAAATATTACGTTTAACGTAATAATTTAATATTATGTGCGTGTTAAATTGTGTGAAAAATAGTGAGAGGATTTGCGTGTGAGAGAGAGGTTACGTGTGTAGTGAGAAAAATGTTCTAACAAGTGTATCGATTCCGTCAATTCTTATGTTGGTAGTATTTAGAGTGTTGTTGAAATATATCTTAGTACCTTTTACTCGATTTTTTATTAAGTTGTAGGTATTCGGTTGATTAAAGGGTGTCCTCCTACATGCGGTCAGTCCTATTTGCGGTCAGTCCTATTTGCGGTCAAGTGTAGTTTTATGAAGGATGATCAAGGTTCTGGAGGTGGAAGGGTTTCCAGTTTGCGGTCACATCTTGAGAGATAGTTAATAATTACTAATCACAAATCAAGTCGTTTGCCATCTTCACGTGCCGGTCTACAGTTCCCGGTTGGCAGAATCCACAGGGATTCTTACTTACCAAATTCACTGTTTTGACGAGAGGATAGTCAGTCAGAACGAACAAACGACTCTGTTCACTTAAATAGAGCCTAAAAAAGGGGGAATAATAAACAAACACTGTATACATATATAAATAGAGAGGGAGAGAGCTACAACAAAAATAGATACTAATATTTATAGAATATACTCTTTCGCATTACAAGCATACTTCGTACTAAAGGTTCGCCAGTCCCAGACATTTTTAAAATAAGACTATAGATAAATTTGGATTGACTCAAAAAAACATTGAATTGAATCAAAAAAACAAATGGCATACGACGAATTTCGGTAAACGTTTCCCCCACTTCAAATCTTCAACACGACTTTAGGCTCACTATATGGGGTTCAAATATGTGACCGCAAATTGGACAAATATCTTTCGATTAGCCCACGACATTTTTGGGGTGACCGCAAAATGGACGGTTTTACCCTTGACCGCAAATTGGACTGACCGCAAGTTGGATACAACCGATTAAAGAAATTATTCATTACCTTTGCTCATGTTCAGTCTATATGTCGGTAGTATGGTGGGCGTTATGGTAGTTTGTTCTTATAATATTATATGAATAAAACACATTCTACCGACAGACAGACTTATAAGAGGGAGGTCTATCTTTAACTTGACGACGAAAGTTATAATATATTGGGGTACCCCCCCGCAATATTAGCTAATTAATTCTCCTTTATCAGTAATGTGCTATGTTGGTTTCCTATACAAGTAAATGTACTAGATTGCCTACCATTTGGGTCACACCCACATTTTTTTTTCCATTACCCTTCATAGGCAGTAAACTACGCTTGTTCCTAGGCTAGATTTGCTATCAACAAATGATATATTAAGACATTTCCTATTTTGTTAATTATAAAATTGTGATAAAATATTCCATTAGTGTTAATATTGTCAGAACGTTTCACAGTCTTAAACGTAAATCAAGATAGTAACATAAATACATTGGCTATGAACAAAGGTTATTATGAAATGTCATATTTCATATTCTGTCTGAAATTTCATATTTTTTTCAAAATTTCCAGTTATTACAACCTGTCAAATAGGTACAACGTATAAAGATTTTACAAAATATACGGTACAAGTTTCGAAATCCAAACTTTCAAAATAAATGTAATGAAAACAAGAGGTTGTATAAAAGTATGATTACCAAAACTACTTGTATTTTTTGAAAATATAATTTGTTAAAGAAACAATAATGTACAATATTCTTTGTCAGCGTCTAAACCCAAGATAATGTACTAGTTAAATTCTATAAAACTAAACGTTGACAATACAAAATTATCCAAAATAATGTTTGTGCTATAGTAATAAATTGAAAATTGTAATCAGTATGTGTAAACATACGTACGTGGTATTATAATAGTAAATAAGCTTTCACTTGGAAATTCATTAGAGTTTAATATCTATGTAAATATTAAAAGAGAATAAATAAACTTTGATACTCTAACTGTTATAAAAATTGTTTTTACTATTCGGCCTCTTACCTAGATGAATATTTAAGTATAGTGGATAAATGTTTGGACAAATGTACACATTGTTATAATTTATATGAAGTGTTAAAAAATTGTGTACACTTTAACAAGAGTTACAAATTGTATACAGTTAATAACTGTACACTCGATAAAAGAGTGCCTAACGTGAAGAAATTGAAATCTCAAGGGAAACCCAAAATGTTGGAAATATACGAGTGGAAAGTACACAGTTCGGCCACCTGACTCGACGAAGCATTGAAATATGGACAAAAAGTAATATATATATAGTATTCTAACAAATACTTTACACAAGAGTGAATATATAGATAAATATCAATCACTTCATAGAAGAGTGCTAAAAGTTAACTAATCTAAATATCGGAGAGAACACAAAAACCCATAAAAATACTATTGTGTGAGTACACAATCTCTTTGATTAAAGTAACAACTGTTTAGAGAAAATTACCCTTTTTTGTACTATAGAGTGTTTTAACAAATTCAGTATACTTATGTATCCAATATCTGTACACTTTGCATACAAATCCTAATACGGACCATAAATTTGGAAATATAAGAATGTAAAAGTGGTTAAATGAAGTTAAGAAACATAAGGAATTTGTAGACCTCCAAAAAATGAATATAAATAAAGTTAAACAACCTTGAAAATAAATTATCAGTAAAACTGTAAAAACACATTTTACAAAATAAACAGGATAATATGAAAGTTATAAACCTGTATATCCTAAAAAGATATAATGGATGTAATAATTGTTTATATTGTAAAAACAAAAATATTTTATAAAGAACCAAGTTTGCTCAAAAGATCAAAATCTATTTTAGAACCTACAGTTATAATAGTTTTATGTGTGTGTTAAAAATATAAACACACATAATTAAATTTTTGAAAATTTATTTATATAGTCATTGGGTGAAGAGGAAGGGGCACGTCGGATTACTTTAATTTAATTTTACTACCTCCAAATTTTAATATACTTAGCAAATTAGACATGTATTGTATTGATTTACCAACCTCTCTTCTATACTTTTCTTTCTTTCTAAATTTTTAAGAAAATACATAGAAATACATATCTAAAAATAGTATTTACTAATCATTTTTGTCATTATAGAAATAATACAACAATACGATTTAGTAGTTCAATTATAGAAGGTAATTTGAATTAGTTGAACATGATCTTTACTTGTACTTTATAACTGAACACGTTTTTAGTACTTGAGATGTGAGATAAGTTTTGAACCAAGATCTAGTAAATTATAGATCATCTGTTTGACTAAAAGTTTTTATGATCTTACAAAAACTAAAAACAACCTTATAATATCGTGTCTTATTACAGAACTGAATTAAAGTAGTTTAGAAATAAAATGTTCAAATGATCTAAAATAGAGTTTGAAATTGATCCAAAATATTAAGAAATGAATACAAAATATTACGTCTACAATCACGTCAAGGTATTCTTTCATTAATTATAATGCAACTCCTGCTAACCCAGGACAAAGGGCGAGGTGGGTAAAAAGAGGATCTAGTAAAAATAAGCATACGCTTAGTTGGTTTGAATCCTCTGTGAGGTCTTTCTTAGTGACCTAAATTTTAACGTTTTATAAAGCATTAATTGTTCTAATAGTAACAACTTTAACACTTTTAATCATTTTAAAAATAACAAAGTCTAGTGATATGCCATTAGAATCTAATAAATTAAAAAAGCTTTACAGATCGTATAAGCCTGACTTTATTAATGGATTTAATATTTTAAAAGTTATTAAGTTATACTAATTATATAAAGTCTTAGAACATGCTAAAGAAATACATAGAAGAGATAACATTTATTGAACATGCTGCTCCTACTATATTGATGCTGCTCCTACTATATTATTATGTTACTTCAATACCTGCAGTAGGATTTCTTTAAAAGCACAATGAATAATGGTACAAATCCCATCTGAGATTAAATTATATAGCCTATAACTCAAAGGCATATAAAGGTACCTAAACACTCCAACGTAAACTAACTATTTTCTTAGTAGGCCAACAAACCTAACCTCTATTAGAAGTACAAAATAAAGTCTTAGTTAAAAACACATACAAATCGAATAACATTTATAAGTATGAAAGAAACTGACTTCGGTAAATAATCAGACGCCTTTAATGTATTAATATAAACTAAATAGTGTAAATATAATAGACTAGCATAACTAACCTGCAGAGTACATATGTAAATTTAGGCCAAATAGTGTAAAGAACAAAACAATTTTATTATCCTAAACAGAACTTATCACAAAGTTGTAACAATAACTACTACACATGTGGTGATTAGATATATCATTTATTTATCTATATAAGCTTTATTTCCTGTAAATACAAGTTGATATTTCCAAACATAAATAAATTTCAATCTTAACAAATAATCGTATATATGGGACGTAAACAAACCAGCCATCTTGAATACAAAAATCAAGTTAGTAACAACAGTCAAATGTTACAAAATATTATTATTAAAATTTAACAGAAGGCGTTTTACTACGATAAAAATATGTTTGTTATAATTAAATTATAAGTAAATCACTATGATTTCACGTCAGAGTGAACCTAACCTAATAGGTATGTAATTACTGGAATAAGTCAATGTTAGAACTGTATATCAGACGACAGAACTCGGCCATATGTAATGATATCTTGAACCCAGAGTTATTCAGTGGTCGGAAATTAACAAAATTTTATAAGTAAATAATATTTTTACAATAGATAAATCATACTAAATAAATAGAAATTTACATATTGAATTTACATAGTTTACAATTTCATATTGTTTAATACATACGAATAATTAAATAGAAAAACTTTATAATAATAAATCATAATCTTGACCCAGGTAACGTGATTTCAACTAACCAATTGGAATACATGACGACCATTACGCAAACAAAATCGTATATAGAAGGGAAAATAGGGGGCAAGATTTGAATAGTATGAGATAGCGTCCTTAGAGTGGCGTCCCGACGTTTAAAGACTAGATGATGAAGCGTCACACCAAGTTAAAGTGTTTTCTTTGAAGTGAATAAAAATAGTAAACTCAGTGTCAGAACTTGGTATATTCTGTCAATAAGATAAATGCAGTGAACTTTAACCATACAAAAATGCAAGTAATATATAAAATCTTTGAACAATTTTCTAAATTCAAATTATGAAAGCTTCATTTACAAGTTTGTTCATGACCGGCCGAGTGCCTATCTCGTGATATTACAATTCCTTTAAATCATAAATTCTGTTTAAAAAATAAAATAAATAAATATATATATATAATATAATCAAACTTATAAGCTATTTTATAATGAATGATATGCCAGTGGGGTATATTTGAACTTCATTTAAACCTTGATGCCATGAGACAATAAATGTCTATTCCTTCTATTCCAGCATATTTAATTCCTGTAATGGAATTTATCATAGGTAACATATTATTAAATGTAATATTATTTTTAATTTATCTAATTTACTTTTAGAATATAAGTTTAGTTGAGTATCCTTCAGATACATATATTTGAAAATTATATATAATTACATATATAATAATAATTACATTATATAATTACATTATATAATTACATTATATAATTACATTATATAATTACAATTATATATATATATATATATATATATATATATATATATATATATATATATATTTATCAATTAAAATAAAGTAGAAAAAGTTTATAATAAATGATTATTTTTACTTCAACAATAAATGGAAGGGGCTATGAGATATTATTAACGCGTTGCCCACTATGTTAAGATTAGAAATGAAAAAGTTGGTTGTTAACTACCATGGTAGATGTTAAAAATTTTTTTTTTTTATGTTACGTATGTGTTAGTATATACAAATTTGTATTATGATATTATAGAGTTTACTACATTTACAACCCTCAATAATATCACAGTACAAATTTGTTTATATTCCACAAACAATATAATCATAATGTATTTATGATGGTAATTATGAATACATTTGTTTTGGTGTGTCATTGCACGTGAGGGTTTGTGTTATTCAATGAATATTTTTAAAAATCCATAATAATTTTATTTGGTAGATTATTTCTTGTTCATATTATTTAATAATTAGAAGGTAGCAACAATGTATTCTACCAACAATGCAGATTATGATATTTTTAATTTTGTTGCTAAGAATCATCATTCTCAATTTAGCATCCACAAATTCTAGTTGTATTTTATACGTGC
Organism: Aphrophora alni; assembly: GCA_963513935.1. Taxonomy (NCBI): domain Eukaryota; kingdom Metazoa; phylum Arthropoda; class Insecta; order Hemiptera; family Aphrophoridae; genus Aphrophora; species Aphrophora alni. The sequence goes on along the minus strand of OY740768.1, from coordinate 113,978,648 downwards.
TCCTAAAAAATTCAAAATTTACAATGAGTGAACCTAATGCTTCTGATAATAGTGTCGTAACCGCAAGTAGTAAGCCCCGCTGGTGTTGTACTGGTCCGAAAAGGAAATACCGATGCCCCAGAAAGCGCAAAGCTGTCACAAAAAGATGTTGTCCTGGTGGTCAGCGTTCGAAGGTTACTCTCTGCAATAGAAATTGGCGCAGGATATCAGTTCATGCATTTGTAAACTTCTTACGTCAGTTTAGAAAATCACGAAGAAATATGCCTATATCTTGTCTTGTACGTGAAGCAAGGAAGAAATGGCGCTGTATGAACCGATGCGATCGAAGGAAGTACGAAATGATGGCCTGCAGAGCCAGAAAACGGGGCTATCGTACTTAAATTTTGTCATTACTACACGCCACTGTGTTATTTTATTTTGGGCAACTATTTATCTCATTGCTAATCTACGACACTACGAATTATTACGACGTAATATTTGTATCACATGATGTTACTACTTATGTTAAAGTATAAATAAATTATTGTTTTTGAGTGCGTTTTAATTTGTTGTTAATTTAATTTTGGTTAATATTATAAGTACAAATAACTTAAATTCAATTGCTTAAATATAAATGCAATTGATAAATTATATTGAAACCCGCCAACTATTTGGAATTTTTGTACGAATTTGTTTTTTTAAAGTAGAAATTTAAATTTAATTTTTAACATTAAATACGGATTAGCAGACGTTTTTTTAATAAGTTTATTATCTTTTTATTCTGTACGTCTCGCTAATTCTCTGTTGTTTAATTAGAATACTGCAGTTTCGGGTTGCGTGAGCCCATCAGCAGATCATATACGGCTTCTTAGTAAAAGACGTTAATCGTTCCATATGGAGCTCGTTAATGTTTAAAAACAAAGATGATTACAGTTTACACCAACAAATAACAGAGAAAAACACTTTTATACAAGTACACATATTATTATATACGTTTACAAAGGTTTTAAAATACGATATCGGTTGCATGGTTGGTCAGTACATACGCTTTGGTGAAAGGTTCAAGACTGGCTATTTTTATTATCTCGTTATCTAACTTGCATGGTCGGTTCCTTTCTTTGCATCTTGATACCACTGTTATATAGATTATTGGACGAACACGACAGTTGTTCATTTTACATATTGTTTGAACTTTTGCAAATCTCGAACTCTTGTAACGTCCATTTCTAGACGTGTGCAATACGTAAATGTTATTGTCGATGTTGGATTAATTTTGCCAGTTATCTTTTAAGGTGTTACGCGTATCTTGATGTCTTAGGCTTTCCTTTGCTTGTTGGCAAACGTTCTTTGTATCGTACTTCGAAAGGAAGTCCCGTTTGAACGATGCAAAAATTTGGGCAATCATCACAAGTCATTCTATAAATGCCTGTTTTTTTCTATTTCGTCCCTTAAAGTTTGGTTAGGAGCTTTCAGTTTGGACTCAATTGTGTTGCCTGTTATTGATGTGACCCTGGTGTTATTTTTGGTTATATTTTCGTCAAAGTATAATTTAATATATTGCCGAATTCGCATGATATGTATTTTGTTTTTTATTTATTCATTGGCTATGGATACATTTTCTTGTGCCTATATATGAGTTTTTCAACGATTGAGCTTTTATAAACGTTATGTTTTTTTTTTTATATACGGTAATGTGTTTGATTTTGTTGACTTCTTTGTTATATTCTTCTTGTTGCATTGGTACAGTTAAGAGACGGTGTATGAAGCTGTTATAGACAGCCATTTTTGTCAATAAGGGTGATGGGATGTCGCATGTATTGTCTGCTCGGTGTATGTAGGTTTCGTGTATATGCTGAAAGATAGTTGTTTGTGACATTTTTTAATAGTCAGATCCAGGTAGCGGGACGAAAGTTCCAACCACCGCGTGGTCAGTGGGCTGATTCTGGCAGCATTCTACTCTGTTCGTTGTTTGAGGGATTATCTAGCCGGGACGAACTTTCCTTCAAAATTCCAACAACATCATTCCTACCGAATTTAAATATTGTCGAAGCCCTTCTAATACCTGACAAATATTACCTTTATCCTCTTTTACAAATTATCAAGCATCAACATGCGTAAATAGGCACTTTAAATATTTGAAAATGTAATTTTAATTACGTAAATACTTACTGACGTAGTAATTACCCATATATAATTTACTAATAGACGTAGTTTTAAGAATTTCTGTTGAATTGTTTGTTCGTTTGATGATATAGCGACCTGTATTTAAACTGGTCATAACGAGCACCGAGGCCATTTAGTAGATTGTTGAGAGGATAAGGATAGCAAATGCAATTATTAAATAGTCATCTCGACGGTAAGAGTGTAATTATTTAACGGTTTTATATATAACTACATACGTTTTCTCTTGTTTTTTCGTTGTTATATATGAAAAATTTACGAGTTAAAATTGTTGATAGAATATTTTTAAAACTCCGGGTTTTTAAATCGTTATTGCTTTTTTTTTAATTGGTCTTATAGAGATAAAGACAAGATACGTTGATAAAGACTTTATTATGAACACAATAAAACGTATCCAACTGTACAGGAATAAAATCTATATATATATATATATATAATATATATATATATATATATATATATATATATATATATATATATATATATATATATATATATAAAGAACAAGAAGGTAACAAAGTGGTGGTGTAATACAGTTTGTGAGGCGTTATTTTTAAATGAAAGTCAACGGAGAAAATATGTTTTAATCATCTTTAAAAAGTATATGACAATGATCCTCGAAGATGTTGTTGCACGTTCGGAGAGATAGTTTGTGTTAGATGGATCTTCACAGAATTTTGCGCTTCAGGTGCACTAACAGTTGGATATCTTTTTAATTTCGAAGCAGGAGAATACAACCGGTATATGTTAGACGATTTCACTAATTAAACCAACTAAAATTTTTACCCTTGAAGAAAATCAGATATATATTTTTTGTGAGTGTATCACCACAGGTTGATCCATTAATTCAGAGTTGAATTCACAATACCATTGTCAAACGATTCCACTAATGTCTGTTACAAATACTACTGGACATGTTGAACACGTTAATAGAGGAATAATTGGTCTTTAATGTTAATCTGTTGCCATGGGTAAACTAATCTTTCATTCATCCCAGACATATCACACAGCGAGTAATTTATAATACAGATTGTAGGGTTTTCTCTGTAAATGTTCTAGTTTGAATTAAATTAAAACGATATATATATATATATATATATATATATATATATATTCAAAATAAATTGTCCACTAACGTCGCAACAGGTTTTGTATACACAATCACAATAACGGATACAATTTGAATATGTTTACAATGATCTCACTTGGTTTAGTGTATCACAATTTTCTATTAATACTATAAGACATATAACATTAAATCTATTCTCAAGTAGTTTAAATTTTTATTGTCAATGTGACACTTACGAACATTAAAGTTGTTCGTGTTTATATCAAAATAAGTTAATACATGGATGGAAGAACACTTGTGGGCTCATTAAAAAAAAGTTATCTTGCTTGCATCTCATCCTTATGTGCTATATAGTTATTCAAATATAACTTTATTATTTTATGAAACTTCAGCTATGGATAGCCCAAAACTCATAGAAATAAGTGACATTATTGCCACCAATTAACGCCCAAACAGTATATTTATTTGTAATTTTTCACTATGATTTTGATTAAATACTTCATTTTCAGTAGAATGTAATTTAACTTATTAGTTCTGATTGTGATAAACGACTTTTCTTTAAGGACATTTATTACAATATGATAAAAAATGGATTCAAATGAATACAATAATTTTTAGAATAGAATTTTAAAGTGATAATGTAAGTATATTTCTACTGGTCTCTTAGAACACAAATTTATATAAAATATTATCCAATATTTTTATTTGTAAGAAAATAGAATTTGAATGTCGTTTTTATTCTTTTACTTTAGTAAAAAAAATTATATTTTAATAAAATGATTTATTGTATTTTGGTGGGAGGGAATTATAGGTTGTGAAACCTCATTAAAAATTTAATTTAAACATGCAATCTTCTATGCAATACCTTAGACTATTGTGTGAATATACTGTTTTATAGTGTGAACATTTCCAACAATTCCTTTAATCTGAAAATGATATTTTAATATGAGACGGCAAATTTTAAAAGTTTTAGTGACGCCAGTTTATAATAACATTCCAGAAGGAAAGTTTGCGGTCCATGATTGAAGCCTTTTGTATCAAAATAAATTAGTTCAATCTTACAATCCTAAGTGATAAACTATAAATCAATATTTTTGAAATAGAGCATTATATTTCACTCGTATTACTGATAGCTGATTGCAACAGAACAATAAAGAAACTATAAAAACTATAAGATGATCAATAAATTTGGGGACATCAATTTAAATGTAGATAGCCATTACAAATTAAGTGTAAAAAAAAAAAAATAATAATCTATATACAGGGTGTCCCGTAAGTATTGACCAAAACTTCACGAGGTTATACTATAGGTAAAAACAAACAATTTTCACCATATAATGTATAGTCCTATCTTGCTTAGTTTTCTGTCTATCTGTCTGTATGTGTTTTTTAGAAAAAAATTTCTATCTTAAAAATGGTTTGAGATATCAAGTTGAAACTTTTTACATTTAATGACCTTATTAGTGTGCATCTTAGATAAAAGTTTCAAAATAATATCATTTACAGAAACAAAATGGCGGTCATTTAAAATGTTCAAATCCTAATAACTTTAAAACGAGTGATGTTACAAAAAAAAGACAAGATACATAAAAAATAGCCCCTTTTAATACAAGCATTTTGGTACCTGGTTTATTGATCTAAGATAAGTAGTAACAGAAATAAGTAAGATGTTTTAATGTTGTGTGTGATTTGATTTTGAAAATACATTGCAATTATGAATAAAACACATACCTTTACTTGGGAAATCTTACTTATTTCTGTTACTACTTATCTTAGATCAATAAACCAGGTACCAAAATGTTTGTATTAAAAGGGGCTATTTTTTATTCATCTTGTCTTTTTTTTTGTAACATCACTCGTTTTAAAGTTATTAGGATTTGAACATTTTAAATGACCGCCATTTTGTTTCTGTAAATGATATTATTCTGAAACTTTTATCTAAGATGCACACTAATAAGGTCATTAAATGTAAAAAGTTTCAACTTGATATCTCAAACCATTTTTAAGATAGAATTTTTTTTCTAAAAAACACATACAGACAGATAGACAGAAAACTAAGCAAGATAGGACTATATATTATATGGTGAAAATTGTTTGTTTTTACCTATAGTATAACCTCGTGAAGTTTTGGTCAATACTTACGGGACACCCTGTATTTGAACATTATCGTAAGATGCTACAAACAACTGATGCTACAAACTTCATTTTAAGTGTTTAAAGATATTTAACGAACTAATATGAAATGTTATCATTCACCATCCTCACAATTACACATTCTCATTCCATCCATCCATATATATATATATACACCATCCATACAAGAATATATATATTACATTTTGTGTTCATTATTCTGAGGCTTTGTCCAAAGGTTTTAATATAATTATCAATACTGTGTTTCATGTTTTCTCCTAATCATTTAAAAAGCTAGCACGAACCAAACCTGAGATACGATTTTTATTTTGTTGCTCAATTTTATATATACCCCAAATGTATTGATATAACCAGTGTGATATTCAGGGAACAGCTAAAACGGTTTATCTCAACAACCATCATAGAAATTTTTATAAAACTTATAATCAAATTTTCTTTTAATAATGAACTCTACTGTATTGTGTTTTTTTGGTGAGAAACTTAATTTCAATATAATTAATTGTTTTATTGTATATTAAAATGTTTATGAAATAAAAATTAAGTAATTGAACTTACTTTAGATGTTAATTTGACAATAATGGAAACAGGAAAGTTTTATTTGAATATATGTTTTTTATTGAGTTAAATATCTTCATTCCTATTTAATTTGTAATTAATCTAAGAAAATCTGTTTTCATCGGATGTTTATATTATGTTCAGATAACTAATAAGTATTTCCTATAATCTCAAGTAAAGTTAGATTAATATTACTTTTATGTTAAACATTGGCATTATTGTTGTTCTCTTATAATTATTAGTTGAAATATTATATATATATATATATATATATATATATATATATATATATATATATATTACACAATATTCATATGGGTTCCAATTAAAGTAAATAGATTAAGTTAGGGTATGTGACCTATGACCATTATGATATTATTCTATATCATGCCATTTTAGTTTCCACTTTAGAAATGGAAAAGGACATTTTTACAGGAAAGACAAATAAATTTTTATTGTAGGTAATAGGTTTTAATTTAATTTAAAAGATAATATTTAGGAAGTCACTTTTTACCAACAAGTGAGACATTATTGAAATAATATTTTCATATATGTAAATAATCGAATATATTAACCTTGTAAATGGTGCAACAACATTGAACAAATGGTTTAACTCAAAGATTCCAAAATAATAAAAAATATTCGTCTCCAAAGCGTCAGTTTGGTAGTTGTCCATTAAAATGTGAATGGTTTGATTATCTATCTCAAGCCTATGCCTTGGGGTACAACCCATACTAGTAAATCAGTTCTTGTAATATTTGGTATTAAGTATTTATAACCTTATATGGTGAAAGTAAACAAAATAATAATACAACTTTTTTTTTTACCTTACTTGCAATCATGCTAAAATAATTGTTTTCAAATATAAAGTGTTTGATACAATTTATTTTAAATACTAGCACTAAAGACTCTAAAACACATTACTACACACCTTCTCGGAAAATTGTTCAAAATATTGCTGCTACTGATTTAAAGAAGAATGCTTGATGTTGATTAAACAAGAAGACCAATGACTCAGTAGAGTACTAATTTAGATTACAAATATAAAATAAATGAAAAGACGATTCAGGGTAAACTGGCATAAAATAATAGAAAGCTTTACCGCCAATAATAACAAATTGAATTTGTTCAAATACTCGTAAAACGTGTTTAAGGTACAAGCAAAGCTAGCAAATCATCCTTAAATGGTTTAAGCTCTGCTTAAAAATAAACATTTGTTTTAGATTTGATTAATGTCAACAGCATTAAATGTATTTTTTACCAATCTTCCTGAGATTGATATAAATGCTTTTTGTTTGATTTGTATTGAGTTTTTTGAAATAGATGTGTGATGGAATTTGTATTGTATGCATAAGAAACGGACGATATGTGCAAGTTATGTTTGAAAAATAACCTGTCACTTTACTAAACTGTCGTATACATTAGTTCAGATATAAATTTAATTTACATTGTTGCGTTTCACATAGATAAAAAGAATGTTTGGTTTAATTAAAGAATACAGCGTTAGTTTTATTTTAGTTCTAAAACTATCTCATGAAACTCATATGTATATTTTTATTTCTAATTCGCCCAGTAATATATCAAAATGGGAGACAACTAAACGTTTTACGTGGGCAGCTCAATGAATGCACTCTGATATATGTTCCACCGCGAGTTCATAAATTTTATTTTTGTGTTTGCTGTCTAGATTGTTAATTAAAAAAATATTTATTGCCGACTATATAAAAAGATACACTAGATGAACTGAATTAATGTTCTTGAAAAATACTTGTTTTGTATTAAGTGAATTAAAATATAATATATATGCATCTGGATTTACATTTCATAATATTGTGAACTTGTTTCTAAATTACAATATACAAATACTAAATACAAATTACACAGAAAATATAGCTAAAAATTACCACCAGTTTTAAATTAAAAATATAAACGTGACTTAGGCATCATAAAGTTCCTCATATGGCCTACCTCCTGAAACTTTATTTAGATGGAATGGTTGTGATACTGTAAAGAAATATTTCACTTTTATCTACATTAGTTGTAGAACAATGGTAATGATACCTAATTGTATTATATAAACGCTAGGCTAGTTTACCGTTTTCGTTGCATTGCTTCTAGGAAAATGTTATGTGGCACAATGAACGTGCGGTAATATCCTCCCCTGTTTTGTAAAAATGGAAATATAAATTGTAATACTATAAAGGATGATTTTTTGAAATGTATAAAATAAGCTATTGAAGAAGCTGTGTTGATGAATGGCGGTGTCCGAGACATAAATATTAGATGAAACTTGGCAAAAAATGTGGACATACTTCCTACAATGGAATGTCGCTAGTGCTGATAGTAAAAATGTTAATAGACTTTGTTGTAAAAACAAAATATTGCTGTTATAAAGGACAAGATAAAATTACATACGTGTAAATATTTTTCAAACTGCAGTGGATAAAACAGTGAAATGAATGTGGACTAAGTAAAGAATGATTTTAGTGATCGCTTAAGATATGCGTTATATGAATTTTATGCAGGAGACAGTGACTGTGATGGTTTTGCAAATCAGAAGCCAATGTTTACGTGAGCAAAATAAAAACTTGAGTGCATAGGTGAAAAACGAAATACGTTACGTAACGGAGGGCGACCCATCTCAAGACTCTAAAACAATCAAGTGCAACAAATTACTAGACTTATAGATGCAACTACCGTCCAAATTAATAACAGCTATGGCTTAGAAATTAGCAAAAATCCCAACAATTTGGAAGCAATTCTAATATACGTTTAAGGGGTGGCTAAACACGTTTAACATAATAGAAGGTAGGAAGAGGGATCATGTATAAACTTTAGTCTCAAATCATCGTGAAGAAATTAGTGGATAAAGAAAGAGAGAGCATACTATATGTAAATTTCAGTTTAGTAAATTCATAAGTTCACTTAAATTGAATTAACGTAGTTAAATTAAATAAAATAAGAAATGACTTTAACTGAGAAGATTTACTTACTCCACTAAATTTTAAAACAAAATAAGTAAAGATAATTCCCTTCATGGTCTCACTAAAATTGGAAATTTCGATTATAGTAAAACCAAATATGAGAAAAGGGAAAGAGGGAGTGTTAACTTGTAATTACACATATGGTTATTACGTTACCTTTTAATTTTTAAATTAAATTAAAATAATCTTACTTGTTAGTGTATGAACTGTCCTGACTATATTTTATAAACGAAGATAGTGTTACATTTATTTACATTATATTTTTAATGTTATGAGAAAGATAGTTCTATTCAAATACCGAATGTAATAAAGTTCAAACAAATAAGTTATCAATATTACCAACTTAAAATATCGTTTTATTCAAGAGAGAGAACAGAACTTTAATTTTTAGCGAATAAGTTTTAATATTGTATACTTTAAGCATACGTTTAATAGTATTATGTATTAAAAAAGTCTTAATACAACGTATCACTCTATAGCAGTTAAGTTACGATTTATCGTTATCTTAAGAGATAATAGTACCCTATGCAAATATTTCAAAACAAACTATTTATTACTATATTTTAAAATGAATGATTAATACTACATAAATAAAATGTCATTAAATTCAATCAAATTTTAAAATGATGTAATAATTCATATTAAAACGTAGTTGTGTAAATACATTTTCATGCATGGTAGATTGTATACAAGACTTTACTATTGTTTAACTATGTTTGTTTCTAATAATAATTGTCTTAATTGACTAATTTTGGTAATTGATTATTATTCCAATGAGGTAAAACCTTTTTGTTTGATCGATTTAATTAACATTCTTAAGTAAAAAGAATTTAAAAACTGTTGTTTACCCCAATACATTTCATCGAACATTAATTACGAAAGGCAAAATAACTCTTATGTATTATCTAATCAAATGATCTAGGCCTACCTAAAATGAAAAATTTAGATTTTACAACATATTACAGGAGATTTGATATATCAAAATAAATTTCAATAAAAGATTTACTTTCAACATATTTCTCGATATCATTCATTCGTAGTTGTTATCTTTACGTTAACAAAATCATGTAAGTTATTACATGCCTACAGTAATATAACCTCAATCTGTATTTATATTAAATTTGACACTGCTGGTTAGAGACTTAATTAGAATTAAATATAAAATAAGATATTTTAAAGAATCTAGGTCGGAGCTGTGGTTATATATTTGTAGCTGAGTTAAAAGGTTGTGGCCGTACTGGAAGCTTAGTTTTACTCTTGGTATGGTCGGTAAGTTGGGATATTGATCGTAACGAATTTATAACAGATGAATATTTGCTATTGCGATCATCCTCAAGGAATCGCTATATCCGAGTACACAGTTTTTGCATATAAATAACTTACGTAATTGAGTAATTGCATATGCCTGTAAATGAGAGTGTTTGTGTATAAGTTAACTCTTTAAAAGTAATATTTATTTTGATCTTTATAAAGGGAAGATATACAAAACGCATATTTAATTTTAAAATGTGTAACTGTTTTAACGTAATAATGTTACATGTTGTTGAAAACAAATATACAACAGTTGTTTCCAAAACTATTTTGATAGTATGCCACTTATGAATTTTGTGATTTACTAACTAAATTAACCTTCAGACAATTTTTGTATGACATGAATAACAAATTTTGATGAAACTACAGTTTTGATTATTCCAAAATATTTGTTTGTATTTATAACGAGAACATAAAGTTGAGACTTGATATTTGGATATTTCGAAAGATTTTCATCCCTAACGAAAATTGAAAAAAAACCCGTTTCCTTACAAAGAACATAGGTTTCAAAAAATGAAATCATTAACACCCTAACAAATATCATAATTACAACATGTTTTTTTATGACTTTTTGTTCCTTTTCTTCTGAATGTGCTACCGTTAAGTTCATTAAAAGTTACAAGTTCTTCCACTTCATTACGATTCATATCACATCTATCCTTTTATATTTTTTCTGTAGTTGATATGAAGTAATAAACTGATATAAATAAGAACTGTATATTTTTCATTGCATAAAATAAAATAAAAAGCGAATCTTATAAAATTAATAACCATGGCAACAACCAATTCTTGATTTTTTAAATAAATGATTTGTTGTATATATATATATATATATATATATATATATATATATATATATATATATATATATATATATATATATATATATATATATAGTGCATTTCCATATCTACTTAAGTTCCTCATGCATTTACGTAATGCTAGAATACTAAATGATCACAGACCATTACCTCCATAGCTCGTTAATTTTATTTGATTTTCTGCATTTGTATGATTGTTATTAAAATTGCATTTTACCCAATTTTCTTTTAATTTGAGTAAAATATAACTATACCTATACTTTTGGCATATAGGCCTATGCAATAGTTTGTACAGATTTTGCAAAATATATATATTAGTAGATTTTGATAAAATATTATTCAACATCAAGACTTAGTCGGCAAAAATCTGTAATATGAAAATAGTAAATATTAGTATTTCTTTCAAATTGGCTAAAAATGGTGTAAATAAATGCTATAGAAATGTTACGTAAACATAAAGAGTTTAAACAACCCAGAATGAGCGTTATGGAGTTTATCGGTTATAGGAGGCACAAGCAACTTTGTAAACGTTCAGATATTTCAAAAATGGCTAAACATGTCTATATAATTTTGGTTAAATACAAAAAAAAAAATCTAATGCAAATCAAAGTGTTTCACTAAAAATAAAATAAAATTCAATTTCAAATTAGTACAAAAAGTTCAGAATCTCATAATAAAAAACAACACTACAACGGTTATGGTTCAATTATAAATTGTCCAAGTTACTGACGAAATATATATATAATTTTCTTAAAGTATCATACATTTTTTTTTAAATCTTATAGGCTAATTTGGGCACCATACCAAAATTTTACGTAAATAGCTGTAATCGATTGCGAGATATGATTTTTTGCGAAAGCACCCATGGTTCATTGTAAAATCTCAAATCTTATTTTTCTAGAGTTGTTGATGAATATATTTTGTTATTTGATGAATATATATATTTTGTGTTAAGTCATTGATCACTAAACTTGCGGTTGGAATATTATATATGAGTAAGGTATCTGAAGTCAATCAAGTAAGCTTGTCTGAGTGTTATGATTTACTGAGTACTCTGTGTGTTTAAACATTTATAGAAATACTTCTCTATTATAAAGATATACCGGTTAGCGGTCAAGTATCACGTATATATAATATATTATACTCTGTGTCCCACGAAGGTATTTATATATTTAAAACAAGTACCAAGTAGATATGCGTCTAACAAATTGTAAGATTTCTTTCATACATATTGGAAACGTAATCAAAAGTGTATCAACAAATTTTGACGCTGATATCTGCGATAGAAATAAAATGGCGGCTGTTGATAGAAGGCAGTTAAACGACAGCGTCTGCCGCTGGAGAACAAGATAACATAAAAGCTCCAAATGATTAAACAGCTTGTTATTCTAAAGCTAGGAGCTGTTAATTTTATTTCCTATTATTGCATTGTTGACAACCTTTATTGTGTTCTCTTAGGCAACAAAAATAACCTTGGTTGTTCTAGCTTTTTATACTGTTGTTTACGATAGAGCAGAGGGTTTTAATGCTACCAGTCCATAGCAGTAGACGGGTTTCTATTTAATTTTTTTTTTTTTTTTTTTTTAAAGAAACTTGTTTTATCAATAAAGAATTTTTACTATTTTTTGTTATATTGTCCTAATTAAATAAATAGTTATTAAATTCTATAAAAGAATAAAAAGTTATTTTATTGCTTACTATCGTTTAAGCCATAAATCTCTCTCAACAGCCTCCATTTAATTTCTATTGGAGATATCATTGTAATATTTGGTACACTTTTGGATATGTTTCCAATATGTGTGAAAAAAATCTTACAATTTGGTTGATGTATATGTAATTGGTGGTTGTTTAAAATGCAAATACCTTCGTGGGACATACTGTATATAATTTAACAAGGGTTAGATTGATTATTTATTGTAATATTGCCCAATATTTAGTTAATTTCATAAACATTATTTTATTTTAAGGTTAGCTGTTTCCAAATTTTGAGATATTTATTTCTATAACGTCTCGATACATATCCAAAATATATACACTTAAATGCTTTTATCATATTCGTTTAGAACGTAGATCACTAAAGACGAGAGAGAGAGAGAGAGAGAGAGAGAGAGAGAGAGAGAGAGAGAGAGAGAGAGAGAGAGAGAGAGAGAGAGAGAGAGAGAGAGAGAGAGAGAGAGAGAGAGAATATCACCAAATCTAAATTTAGGGCTATGTTTACACCAAAAATAATATTTTTGTTACAAATTCGACATCAATAACTCATCATATAACTTTAAATTTCTTATGAATATTTGAGAATATAAACTTTTTGTAAGTGTTGTCTTGTAATGTGTGAAGGAGTTGTTATTATGATCGGTAAATAACAACATAGTTTTAGATGCGGCCTTTATGTAGGAAATAAATAACATCTTAAATTCTAGCTTTGCAAAATATGTAAACACTAAAACTTTTGAAGACAAAAATTAAGACCTCCTTGATTCAAACCTATCTAAAAGTAAATACAAACATAAAGAGGGAAGAGTACAGTCCAATGGCTGAACTGACATCATGCAGATTCCACTATTAATTAACTTTATAATTGAATAAAAAATAATATATATGGTCTATTTGTACATGCATTTTGGAGTTCTATATTTAATATTTGTTTTCGTCTCTCAAAATCACCAAATCAAATGAAACCAAATACATAAGGTAAATACCGTTAAATACATAAAATACGGGTAAGAATAACATATTGAATATTTATTTGATGGTAATAATCATTTTCTTTTTTTTTATTTATCTATTTACATTACGATTTGTATTTAAATATTTACCTTTAAAAATATTTTACAATATTTAGTATTTAATTTGGGAAACAACTATATAATAATTCCGTGGTAATATTCTGAGCTACAAAGTGGACGAATAGTCAAAACCTAATTTTGCATGGTGTAATTAGGTTATCGGACCTCAAACGGTTACAATATTATTTTCTATTTATTTACTTCAACATTTTTTAAAATTTTTTTAATTTTTTTATTTTTATTTTATTATTTTCAAAATAGGTTCATCTCTCTGTCGTCACAACAGTGCGTTACTCCGTTATATTAATGATTTTCTACAACGTGCAACAGTATATCTCACAATATTAACAGTTATCCTTGTGTTATTCAGTTTTCTAACTGTACATATTTCACTGCCTAATTTTAAATCCCTGGCTTATAAATTACACTAAAAATACACCACTTTAATTACACTCTTAACAGAAAACAAAACATATCTTACACATGTGTGATAATATTGCCTAAACAAACCTCAATATATAGCTTTCCATTTTAAAAACATGATTTTTGTTTTTATAAATATAAAATGAGAAATAAAAATAATGTTTCTTACCTACAATCTCCTAAATACATTTAAAAATTATGTAGTTGTTTATCTCTCGTCGACTCTCTTCCATGTAAACTGTCTTGAAAATCGCTTAGGTGTTTTAGTGAAACGAAAATGATCCGATTTTATCTAATTTCTGTAACAAGTTCTTCCTAAACTACATCTCTAGAGAGATACAAATCTAAGTAATTGTTTTTCTCCATTTAATCTGCTTAACAAAGTTCAAACTCCTTACAACTTTTGAAGTGAAAGTTTTCACCAATCGATCTTACTTTGTAACGTTTTTGGGTGTTTTCTTAACAACAGATTTGGAAACCTTCGAGAACAGGTAACTTTTTTGTAAGACAGAAAAAGGTTTTTATAGATTTTAAGTAGATTAAAAAACAATACTTAACTGGATTCAAATTATTATATAGTCACATATCAACACAATGTACATCGTTCTTTTTGGAAACAATCTTACAACTAATAAATAATGTTTACATATTGATTTATTTTTTTTCAGAAATTAATAGTTATTATTAAAAATATTTAAATATTTTTATTTATTTATGTATTTATTTTTAATATTAAGAACAGTGATAGACATTTTAGTCTAAAAAGAACTTGATGGAAGTGTTATTTAAACAATACTACTCAGAATACATTCACAGTAGAATTATAAAAATCCATAAAATTAATATTAGAAACGAAAATTGTCTAGTCTTGGTAATGACTAGTTTTATTAATGGGATTACGCAAATTAAAACTCAATGGTTATTGTCGCATTTATTTGTTAGAAATTGAGGTAACAAAGTCGTACGTAATTAAAAATTTTAGCTTTATTTAAATGGGTTTATTTGTTTTTTAAATCGGTATATGGATAACTCTACATTTAAGGAGGTGTGTTGCATACTTTTATTTATTATCCTTATGGAAATTTCTAAAACAAGAAATAAACACAACTGACGTGATACAAGTGTGTAACAGGGGTTATGTTTACAATTACAACTTGAATCTACATTTTAAATAAATAAGGGCTTTATGGAAATGTTTAATTACTCATTTAGTTACAATGTTACTGGAATCAAAATCTTTCTGGCAATATCATTGTAGTTGCTTGCTTAAATTGCTATTCTGTCCACAGTAGTGTACAGACAAACACCACAGGAGTAATAGAGGGAGTTAAAGTGCCTCTGAACAGGAACAAGGATCTAGTTGAGTCACCTGAATTTTTAATTTATTTTCCCTATTAAATGTATTTCTAAATTATGTTCGGGTACGTGTTATGGTGATGACATTTTCAGTATTCTTATGCAGGTTTAAATTAAATATATATCCCATTTCAGTAATTATCTTTATATATCGAGAGGTGTGTCTTAATATACTATGGGTGGTAGACCACTTTTGTTACTTTCGTGGTTTTGTGCTGTTACTTAAAAAAAAATTAAATGTATATACTCAATATCAGATTGTTATAATTAACTTACAAAGAACTGGTTACCTAGAGTGTTTATTGATCTCAAAGGAAATAGTGAATTTTGACTTCAAAAGGCGAGGGGTAACTCGTTTGCATAAGGTTAAACACCCCCCTACTAAAGTGGTGATCGTTATCCTAAATCCCCGCACCTATATATTAAATAAGGTAATATGTGTGAAACCATAGATAATGATATTTTCCAAAATATTTTGTGCCCTACAAATTGTCTGTTATCTCTCATTATTCAGAAACAGTAGGTGTGTTTTTTGATAAACTTATGGGAACGCTTAATTTTCTAGAATCGTATGTATCCAATAAGATAAATATATTGCTCAATATAAACATACTCAATCTGAACCAGAGTACTAAATCAAAAGTAAATGAAAATTACGATGGTGGTTGTAAACATGGGAAAAACCAAAAACGTTCTTAAACGCTAAACAAAATCTTGATTACAATATATATATATATTGTAGAATATTCAGGATTTTTGAAAATATTCAACTTTTATATACATACGGCAATATATTAAACACATTGATAAAGGTTTGTTAAAGATTCATTGATAGACTAAGGTTATTCATTAAAAAATTTAATGACTACACAAACAAATCGACAATAAAGAAGTAATTAAAGTTCCTGTTTTTAACCACTATTCCTTCCAGTAGAACCGAATGACAGATTGGAACAATGACAGTACATATGTTATTGAGATTGGAATTTACACGTTTGCAAGCTCACTAAAAAAGTTTCTAATTTATTGAAATAATATAGATTTCTATTTATTGAAGAATAAATGAAAGGTTAACAAAACACTAGATGACCACACGAGGAAAGTGACTGGAAATGTAAGTTAAAATCAAAGTATATTTTCGTTTTACCAAATACTAAATAACTACATATTTTAATAGCTACTATTTGTCTTTCTACTTGTAATAAAGTTTGCACACGTTTTTTTTTTCCAATTTTCAATAGTGAATATTAATTATACAAAAAATATTTATGGATCTTATAATGAAATTCTCATTACAGCTTTCGTTGAGTGAGATAAGAATAACAAGGAAGATTTTTAATAATGTCCTGCATATAAATAAGAATATTCCTCCCTAAGGAAACATTAGAGATAAGAACGTCGAGATAATACTGCAACTACAACACACCAAACAGGATTTGAAAATTAGATTAAGCCTTTCTGTCTTTTATACAGAATAGAAATAAAGAGAGAAGGAGTTCTAAACCTTAGTTGGGTTCAGCTCAACTCAATTGGTTCTGCTTAAAAATGAGGATGACGACTTATTAGGTAAAACGCAGTACATTTTTAATTCCATTGTCATAATGAAGAAATTTCAAATGTTCAAATTAAAATAACTTGTGAATTTTGAATTACACTAAAACTCTGCCACCCTTACGAAGGTTTCTGTTTACCAGCTTACAACGAAAAAAATGTTTGGCTATATGCATCTGCATTTCCTTTTCCCCAATCTCTATTTACTTAGTTGAATAATATTTTACTATTTAAAGTTACAAAACACGACAAAACATTGCTATTTTAACATTTTGGACTTAAACTGCATTGGAAAATTGTACTGCATTTACAAAATGGCAGTACAAGCTGGTTCTTTATAGAATAAAAAAAAAATTATTGAATCTACAAGCCTGAGATAAAAAAAAAATAAAAAAAAAAAACAACTGAAAACATCAATTCTTGGTTTTTGTCTACAAATCCCAAAATTAGCATAACCCTACATTTTTGTATAATTGGTACAAATTTGTTTCCTATTGTAATACCTTCAGTTATTTTTATAATTAGACCAATACAAAAACAGTTTCATACCTACCCTTTTAATTGAAGTGTTTTGATAATTGCTTGTGGATCGTGAGTGAATAGGTTTATCAGTATAACCAACACACAGAACACAATTCTCACAAAAAGTACGCCCAAGTATCAGACGCGTTTCAACGACATGGTCGTCCTCTTCAGTGATACACGAGCTACAACGAATCAAACTATAACTCGAAAAACTGACTTCACCATCGATTTCCTCTTGAAATGTGACAATATAATGATGTATCAATCACCTTTTTCCCATTACATTTTAAAGATAGTTTCAAGATGGCGGAAATCAATATGGCGGTTAAATCAATACGATTTAAGATTGAAATCGAAAAATAGCACTATATTAGGTAATGTATTTCAAGAGTAATGTGTTTCATCTTTTACACTGTGAGGTAAGTTCTTATATAATCTACTTTTTTCTCACTACAACATATGCATAAAGTCAGTCAGGTAATAATGAAATTTTAATTATTTGCTAGACAAGTAACTATTTATTGGTGGATATTGGTTTTATCGCGGACAGTAATAATTTTTAAGCCTCTGCCCCCCAAATCCTTGTTACTTTTGTCGTCTTATTATTGAAGTACTTTAAAATTACAATTAAACGATGTTTTCCTAAACTAAATCACAACCCGCCAGAGTGCGTTAAACCACAATCGATGCTATACCATTTACAAATAATTTTAGAAATTTACTCTATGCTTAGGTCAAAAATATTCTAAGGCAATAGCAGAATAACTGCAAGCGGCAATAAGTCACAGTTAAAACCTATCTGCTGATATCACTGTAAGATAAGTGAAGCACGAAATTGAATGTAATTACCGAAGTTTGTTATTGATCATCTAGGTATCTAAACTTCAAAGATAACTTAGAGGGCCAATAATGAACTTCCTTACCCTTAGAAACCAACTTTGCCTAGATTAATATCTAACCGAAATATGATTTAGTTTCTACTCGAAAAATAATAGCCTTTCTGACAACTATAGCTTTTGGATATACATATGAAATCTAATAACGTAACGCTAGTTAATTCTGATATCTGACTTCGTTATAACCTGCCCATGGTAATATACAGATATATTTAAAATACCATTTTAATAAGTTGAATAATTAATTGGAAATAGAATCATAAACGAAATTTGATTTGAATCACCATCATTGAGGCTTTGCTTAAAAACGAAAAGTGAGAATTTATTGAATTATTATATTAGTTTACTCGAATGAAATGAACAAAATAACAAATTGTTAAGGATCGTCTTGTCAAGAGCCAGTAATATTTTATAATAACAACATTCTTATAATGTCAAAAACATTAATTTTAAATTATAAAAAGTTAACTGTAGCAGTATAATGACTTTACAAGTTAGAATATAAATTATGTTTCTAAAGACTAGTTTTTAGTTGTACTCAAGGGAAATTACTTTTGTTTCAGTTTTAATAGAGTTACTTTTGTTTTTGTATTTAAAGCTCAAACGAGGTGAATGAAAATATTTTCAACCAGTCAAGTAAGAAAGTTAATAGTTACATCTAACTAAATAATAATTAACTAGGAAGAAATTATTTTAATAGTTCTTATATTAAAAAAAGATAATCTTCATATTCACCTAAATTTTTTTTTATAGTTAGTAGTATTGAAGTAGTTATTAAAAGGTGTTAGTATTGGAAAATATATTGTGTAAAAATATCATATACTTTCCTCTAGAAGAACTGACCCTACACTATACTTCCAACTACAGTCTTATCTATGAATAAATTTTGTCAATAATGATGGCTCAATATTGTCTGTAATTACATTCCATTTATCAACATAAGTGAATGTGTAGCACTTATTTCCATTATGGAATTCAAATTATATTGAAAATGTAACGTCTGTACTGTGAAAAGTATGGCTTGAAGAAATGTGAATGTTCCGTTTGATATATATCAGGAAGTGTACCTTTTGTATTTATTGAAGTGTACGATATGAACTAATGGAAAGGTACCTTGTATATTATCAAAAAAAATTTCGATAAAATTGTTTTTGGAGGAAAATAAACTTTGTTAAAATTATAAACATTTACATTTTAATAGTTTCAAAGTTATTCACTTGGTGTAGCTCATGGAATATGAAATTGCTAGTTGCGAGTTATAGACCCAAGGATATAAAGATTATAAATGTATCTATATTTAGAAAGCACAATATGTTTATTTATTTACAATTATAGTAAAAATGATTTATTAAAAATAAAATTTTATTTAAAATAATTTTCTTAGTCTTTTTCACTCCAACCCTAGCGTGTAACTTATCGAAGTTGGTGTTTTTAAGGGTGAGAAATCAAATTAAAATTTTGGATAAATCCCTAATGAAATACTTCGTTGGAGAACAAACCGGTACTAGAATGTTGGTGTTCCTAACTCTTTCTGTACATCGTTGGGAAGTAACCAATAAATGAAAATTGAAAATAGTAAACATGGGTAGATGTTTAAGGTGCAGGGAGCCAAATCCTCTGCCACGGCGTCCTGAGAAAGTAGGCTGACTCTTAGACGTAAACATCAGAAATTGTAAAGTCAATTGGTTGCTCCTTTGGAATTGAAATTATCTGAAGTGTTTAACTAAAGAAATACTACGGATACTTGATTGAAACTGTTACCCTAAATTTAAATTTCAAGTACACATAGAGTAAACACAATGCAAAGTAACAACTTGTATATTAGGATTCTATTATACATAAAAATATTTATTTTAAGGGTTATGTAATGTTTTATGAGTACTGCCTGAAAATAATATTCGTATCACTTAAAACATATTTTCAAATAATTTTCATTTTATGTATCTGCACATTCTTTCAAATGGCCGATATTTAGTCACAATCTCGGCATAATAGCACAATAGTAACTTCGTTGCGATCGAATTTCCGTAGCATCTAGAAATTGACATAATAAAATATACGCTAATTTTTGTCCCCACTGCGTACTTATTTAATGTGCTTTTTAGGTTACCTCAACAGTATATTTGTTTGGCTTAAACTTTTAGTTCATAATTAGAAGGGTATTTTCCACTATCCCAATTCTTGTTCACACCACATAGAGTGAAAAAGTATTTCATAATGTAACAACATTTCTTATTTTGTCACTCTTATATTTATGTACATTCTAATCTAATTTAACTTGTTGAAATGTAGATTTAATACGATTAATAATAATAATATTAATTTTATTTACCGTAGGAAATAACTAAGTATTAATCAAATCTATTTATATATATTCCACCCCACAATTTCATAATCAATATCAATAACCTACTCCAGCAAATCAGACAAAGAACTTCTCTACACAACCCTTGGGGAACGTGCAAATTCGGATAAATTTTTTTATTAGTCTGCCTTTGTTAAATCCTGGATTATTTTAAGTTTATGTAACGTATTTAAGTTATGTAAAAAAAAAAAAAAAAAAAACAAACAAAGATTTAGTTAAAAGTTGTAATATAAATCATGTTTAATATTTATAAATATACTATCTACAGGAATAATAAAATCTTCTCCCTTACTATTTATGTAAAAAACACGAACATGTAGGAAACCTATGTAGGGTGCTTGTTCTTTACAATACAAATGAGAAAGTATGTGTTTTAATATTAAATTTTACTATCTTCTCCCTCCTTCAACTACCTACCTTCTTATTGCAAATATTATCAACTAACTTATTATCTGCTTGCAATTAGGTACAATGGTTTGGAATATTTAATAATTTTTTTATGGAAAATGGATATTTATTAGAGCCCGGAATTTTCTGACCTGTGATTTTTCGTTAAATGATATCAATACGCTTTATTATGATTACAATTGTGAAAGAATATTGTTTTAGTTCTTCACAAAGATAACTTTTTTTTTTAAATATGTTCTTAATCACAAGTTGAAAACCATAGGCATCGATTTAGTCAAAGAAAGTTAAGTTTTTTGGAATAACCAGTGCTATTGAACATTTGAATTCATGTTTCAGACAGATTGTTTCAGATGTTTCAGGTGACCTGTTTTTTCTCAATAATCTACAATTTATAAGATTATTAGTCTTATTTTCATGAATGATATTATTATTATTTATAATCAATTGTAAATTAATTGATAATAAATTCCACATATGTTTTCAAATTTTACAATATCACAAATACGGTTCTACATAAACTAAACAAGGCGTCTTTTCTATGAAAGATTCATAAAATCAAAGACAGGTAAAAGTTTCCTATTATGGAATGAATATTAAACCCACACTACACATAACAAACTGCTATTTAATATAACATTTCCATCTTACATTTTATCAGGCGGTTCTCTAGATTTACTTCAAGAGTATGTTATATTTAAAGTATTAATTTCATTTTGAATAATTCACAACATATAAATATATTCTATTTATATGCAATTATTTTTTTATGCAATTGTTTTAAATAATCGTTATTTTTAAAATTATTATAATTGAAGAGTAAAATCTTTTCTTTTTTTTTTTTTTTAAATTTAGGCAACTTATATTTTATAATGTTATTCAAGGAAAATCGTTGTTTGAATCTAAAGATGTAACAACTGATTGCGAATTGTTAACTCGTTGTGATTAAGTATTTGTTGCACTGCATTAAAGCTAATTTCTTTAATACATAAAATTTCAATAAAATACACAACAAATTGTCACAATTACCCCCATTTAAAACCACCTAACAGACCTTCATGGATTATTATCAAAAACCAATATATTTCGTTTCCTAATATGTGCTAAATCTAACCAATGATCCTTTTTATTGGAATTTATTTCATTAAAAAGCAGAAAGAGATGTAACTTAATTATCAATTTTGGTTTTTTTTTAATACTATGTAAAAAGTTAAGAATAATTAGGTATATTTTTGAGTGTATCTTGCACTGGTTCTCTAGTTCTTCGTTTCATGGACAAAACACAGCAAGTTGGTTTAGTGCCCTCACCTTAATACCTCGGTACTTCAAGTTTTAACTCTAAATCGTAAAGAAATAATATAATCTTTAGTGTAAAGAGAATTGAATACCATTTAACTTATGAAACCCGAATTTGAAAGTTTCAGACGGATGGTAATTATTTATTTAAGTGAGAACAAACGATTGTTTATTAGCATGTAACGTTTTACAATATTTCACGTTAAACTTAATTCATTAAAAGCAATTAGTGTTCATTTTGTATACAACGTTTATACAATGTATTTTTTATAGATTTCAAGGACACCTTTAAGCTTAAATATACTGTATACGTTTAGCAAAAACAAGTCTAATGCTAAGAATTGAGGAATAATAAATGAATATTGTAAAGTAGTTTTTAATAAAAATATTTACGTTACTCAAAAATAATAAGTAATGACTAAGTAGTAATAGTTTATTTCAGGATTAGGTTTTAATATATATACACAATGTTTGGTCTCTTGAAAGATGTATTTCCCCATATATAAGATTTTATAAAATTGGTTTAATATTATAAACGCGCATTTTATTAAAATACTTAGGTTTACTTGTGTCATTTAAATGCCATTTTTTAATTTGTTCAAGTTTTATTTTTTAAATCAATTGATTTGTTTTAAATAAATAATATGTCTTTTTATTTATATAATAAATATAAGACAAATATAATTGACTTGTCAGATATATTTTAATATAATATTGAAGACAAAACAACTACATTTATTATCCAATACATGAAATAAAGTAATAAATCATAAATCTCACTTTAGGATTCTCAAAATACTGTATTATTTCTAATATCCGCCTATAAAGACCTATAGAGTTGTAATGTATGAATCCTATGGGACTCAACGAACACATGGTCTGCACTTGTTAAAATGTTTGATTTATGACTACCCTTTACGTCTGATATTTTTCAGTGATATTATTTAACTCAATGGAACTGTTGTATAAATTCATGTAATATATGTAATAGGGACATAAATAATACAGTACTTGTAACTATAACATTATAAAATTATCAACTGTTTTTTTATATTTTATTTATTAATATATCACAGATGTATGCTTAAACAGTATTCAATCGTTTAATTTTAATAATGTTTTTTAATTTTTGGTAACCTACGTCAGTCACAATAATATATAATTACGTAACAGCATCAAATAAATAATCTAAAACTAATGTTTAAAAAATCAGAAATGGACACTGCTATTTGTGTTATGAATAAACAGAAATATATACAAAAAATAGATTAAATAAGTCGATAGTAGGATATAAAGCTAGGATTCAT
This sequence comes from Aphrophora alni, assembly GCA_963513935.1. NCBI lineage: Eukaryota > Metazoa > Arthropoda > Insecta > Hemiptera > Aphrophoridae > Aphrophora > Aphrophora alni. The sequence continues at coordinate 113,954,684 of OY740768.1, read as the reverse complement.
TAAAGTTAACGAAATATTTACACTGGTTGACAACCAATGAACATTGAAAATATACATGTTATACAAATTAGGATAATTATGTAACAGAGTGAGAATAAAAAACTCAGTTTGTACTTTTTTTAATGTTTGTGTGATGTACAAATTTCTATCAACGACAAGAGAGTGAAGCTACGTTGAAATAATCATAAATACTGGGCTTTCATCTAATAAGCTGACATTGTAGATAGCGACAATATTTTGTTTGGTGTTTTTTCGTGAATACAATTGTTTGCTTCCCTTGGTGTTGGCCTTGTGTACATCGACAGGATCATTTCCAACAAAAAAAAAAAAAACATTTCAAACTGCCGTCTTTAAGATATATAACGACCCATTTTCTAATCATGTTCATGAATAATAAACTAACCTGCTTTCCAAACTAAACTAAAATGAAAATGAAATTCAATTTATTATACCTGTTTATGTTACGTTTTTATATTTGGAGAATTATGTTTATCAATAGTTTAGCTAACAAAAAATATATTTACTCTTTTATTATATAAAACACGTGTTATTCTACAAAAAAATGAGCGGTTGTAAGGTGTTTTGTACGATATTTTGGTGATATATATATATATATATATATATATATATATATATATATATATTATATATATACATATTTGTAACTTTTTTTGAGAAATATATATCTTTTAGAAATTCCACTTGTTAACTGTTTTCGTTTAGGAACTTGTTCGATTGTTTGTAAAACTGAAATACCAACCTCCTGCAAAATAGGAAAAAAAGACTATTTACTGGGTTATCTCACGTAATCGGTATTTTTTCTACTCTAACTTTCAAAGTATATCTTAGAATATGGTATTAATAGCAATAAAAACAATAAATATGTAAAATATATATAAAAATCTGCTCCCATTTCTGATAGTTTATAAGTTTTTTTAAATTTATTTTAAGATTTTAAAAACATTATTTTAATTATCCCGCCCATCTGTCGTAGCGTCTGTTTAAAAAAAAAAAAAGACGGAGGGCATAAAAATAAAACTCAAATTTTTAAATAATTGTAATTTTTGTTCTTATAAAAACGACAAATGATATATCGTTTTACAATAAACGAAACCTTTTCAAATGATAACGTGATTGTTTATATGGTTTGAAAATTTTAATTACAAAACAATAAATTAAGACAAAACATGAAGCTTTTGAAACCCGTATCGTAAATAACAAAGTTTTTACAATAATTATAATGTTCAACCCTACCTTCCATGAAAATGTTAAACTCGCAATGTTATCTGAGCAGAAAAGCTGAGTGGTGAATAGAGCATTGGGATTAGTGATTTGATCAACAAATACAGCTTCAATATTCATCAGAACCTTATAAAGACACGAACTCTTTACCATATGCAAAGCTACGAAGACGCCCAAGTTGCTGTATGAAAAATTACGCATTTTTTAAACATAATTAAACTTGAAAATAATTTGGTAATTATTATAATGGAGTATATTAATCTATTGTTTTTGATTATTTATTATAATATTACTCTGACTATAACTTAAAATTGGGGTAACTTTGATATAGCCTTGTAGCATTCAAATTCAAAAAATCAATTCTGCAAAAATAAATTCATTAACCCGTCTTCCACATACACACTTCCGTCGCTTGACAGATGCTGCCACCTGCCGAGATTGTCCAAAACAAATCTTCGTATGATATCGGAGGGTAAAGTACGACGGCAAGACAGCCTATCTACTCTAATACCGGTATGCGAGTCTACCTGTAGTCACACACAATGTCTGACATCTATACATAGTTACGTTAGAGATAAATTTTCTTTCTTGGTCTTCAAATCTCCTGCTTCAGCTTTCAACAATGTTAATCTACATTTTGTGCGTTTTAGTTTAAAATGTTTAATAAATTATTTTTCTCGGCACAAGCTCACGTGATCTGCGACAGGATTTTCCAGGTACTCACCCTTACAGATTTTATCATATTTTAAATTTTTGTTAATGCTTTAAAATAATTTATTAATTATCATGTATTCTTTAAAATATGTATTTCATGTTTTATTTAATATTTAATGTTCTTTTGAAAATCAATGATTATAAAAATTTACTTTTCTTAAAACATACTTTACAAAACCTTGCAAAGGCACATTTTGAGTTTTGAACAATTATGTGAAATAAGTGCAAACTAATGTTGAACTTTAAATGATCAAAACATCTTATTGAACATGTCAAATATAAAACAATTGGAGAAATCTGTTTTAAATCAGAAAATTTCGTTTTACAGACTTTTGCAGATTTCTGCAAGTCTTATACAAGCTTTGTTTCAAACAAAATTAAATATATATAAATAGATTTATAATCATCTAAGAAGCTTTTAAGTACAATCTTAACGAATTTCTGTTATACAATTAATTTTCTTTAATTTTGACAAATAACCAGATATTTGCTTTAATAATGAACATTAATGCTACAACATGTCTGATTTTGTACAGACGCTAAAAAACATGTTTTTTGCCATAGCTATTATGCTGGTAGAAGAAACACAGCTAAAGATCTAAACATGTTTCGTGCTGTTAACAAAACACGTTTTGTTCAACATAGCTTCAGAGTTTCACGTGCACAAAAGTGATATTACAAAAAACTGACTTTATAGAACTTTAATTAAACTCATATTGTATATGTGCCTAAATTTACTTCAGCGAATATGTTTTTCTTAAAAACTATCTTTTAAATGTAGACTTGTGTAATTAATTATAAAATATATAAAAAAATATTGGGTGGAGCCTGCATGCAAACTTTCGGTCCTAACAACCTCCAAGAGGTTATTTTCTAAATTAACACAAAATTGACGTCAATTTAAAAAAAAAATTAATATTCAAAATTTTCTTTTCTTTTCTTTTAAAATAAACTACTCTTTTCATAATAAATTCTTTTATCTAAAACATATATATTTATTGGCCAATATAGCATTTAAGAAATTTATCAAATAAGTAATATTATATAACTGTTTTAAAAAAAAAAAACTATCATTTCATAAAGTCAAAAAGGGGGGGAAATAAATATCAGTATCTTTTCATCTTTTTTTTTATTTTGTAATTTTTACATTTAAGGGCGTATAATCTTTTTTTTTGGATTAATTATAATTCTGTTAATTGTTAAGCTGTGCTCATTGTCTTTTGTTAAATTTTGTAACTATAAAATATATAAACTAAAAGGGGGGATAAATTTTCAGAATCTATTGATTAATTTTTTTTTTATCAAATTATAATATTTTGTATTAAGGGCATATAACTTTACTAATTATAAGATTGTTAATCATAAGCTGTTTATGATAATTTTGTCTCAGGATGTATTTCTCAGTTGTAAATGATAAAATCTGAAACGTCGAAATTTTGTTTCAATAAACTTGAGCCTTGTTAATCACTAAATTTGTTTTTGTCTTTTTAATTTTTTTTTTAATTTCTAAACATTGTTACCATTTTGGTTCCGCCTTTCTTAAATTTAAGTCCCCTGGTAACATGTTTCTGGTAGCAGAGCGTGGTTTTCTCTAAATTATAAAGTCGTTGATTCTAGATTCTAGTGTGGTTAAATTAAATTATAGAGTTGTTAATTTAAATTTTGGAACCGTAGTTAATTTTCAAAATTTTGCATTAGAACTATCTAAATTTAAATTCAAAATTATCTTTGTTAAACAAGGCTCATTTTTATGTTTTGCAGCTTTTTCAAATACTGCACAACTGTTGCTGATGAAATTTTTTTTATTTAGTTTAAATATTTAAATCTCTATAAATCTATAGTCTCTTTTTTTTATTATTTATTTATTTTTATAAACACTTACACAAAAACTTCTAAACCAATTTTGATAAAATTTTTTTTTATTATTTTGTCTGCTTAAATATATTTTTTTTTATATATATATATTCACATACACTTCACTCTAGTCATTCACTGAATTTGATCCAGACAGCGGGGTCATTCGGGAATTCCAAAAAAATTTAAATAAATAATAAAACCCAAAAATAGTTAGAAACAAAGAAAAAAAAAAAATATTCAAAATTTCCTTCAAAAATTTTCTCGAGTTTTCTTTCGCTTGTCTGTATTAATTCATACTTACACACACACATATACACAACAACTACACTACATATAATTCTTGAGTCTTTCTCTGGCTCTTTCATTTTTTGCATCATCTTAAAAGAAATTTTTTTTTTAAATTACTTGGTTTATTTTTTTAATAATTATCAGCAACAGTTAAAATGGCAGTGGATTTGCTGCGATTAGAAGACTCGTTAAAGAACACTGAGCTTGCTTTTGAACTTTTTTTGGTCATCTTGAAGGAAAATTATTTTTATTCATTTTTTTTTAATTTTATCATGTTGAGTAATAGGCAAGATGGCGGTGGACTGGTTGATGCAGATGGTGGCACTTTCTTAATAATTCATTGAAATGTTGAACACTCTTTAATAATATATCATTGTGTGCTAAATTTTCTTTTCCAAATTTATAGGGGCCCAGTTTTGTATGTAGGACAACATGGTTGGCCTGTTTGTTCCTTTCTTTAAATTATTTGGTTGTTTAATTATTGACAGGTCAACATGTTTGTTCCTAATTTAGTTTGTTTAGGGTTGAGAAAACCGGAGTTTGTTTTTTTTGTCATGGGTCACCTTTTATATACATTCATCTGGGTACCATCTCTTTTGCTACACCTTTTTTTTTACACTTCTTTCTTTTGTACATTTTTTTTTTTAACACTTAAAAATTTTGATGACATTTTTTTTTACACCTTTTTGATTAATTTAAATTCCTTTTTGGGGCACATGATTAAAGATACACATATAAGACCTTAAGTCAACTACAAGCCCTGCTTTGCGCAGCAGAAAATTTTTTTTGACTCCCCAACGTTTCATACTGCTTCTTTGTTTATTTTTCAAATGGATTATTTGTTTAGACCCTTCAAAATTCTTTTTCTCACGGAAATTGTTAAGAGCCGTGAATAGTTTAAATTTCTCTTCGTATGGGAGAAGAGGAATTTAAAAATAACGACGCTGAGCATGATCTGACCTAATTGGCTTCAGGAGTTTTTCTTTTATTTTTATTTATTTTTGTAATTTAATGTAAAGGTCGGCTCAGAGGATACTCCCCCCCGTCTGAGTCCGGCCTTTCCTGTAAGTCCAATGTGCGATGCACATTCCCTCCCCAGTCCCCGGAGTGGTCACCTCCACTTGGTATTCCCGAGGTGCCACTCCACCCCTTTTCCCCACGTACCTTAGAGTACAAAGTCAGTTCATGCACAGCAATGTCGACCTTTGCGTCACCCTTCAGCTCTTTCTCTCCTGGGCTTATCCCAATTATAGGTGGGAAGAGCTGAGACGCTGTAGAAATTTCAAAATTTAATAAGTAAGTGCCGAAGGAGGCTACACCCTAGAGTGGTGACCATAAAAGCATTATGGAGCGTTGTTTCTATCAGGTGCCCCGTTTCAAAATTTTGTAGGAGGCCCTTCTGGCCCCTTCTTTAAAATCTTTTGGAGGCCCCTCTGGCCCTTTGCCCCTTTTTCAAAATTTTGCGGGAGGCCCTTCTGGCCTCTTTTCTGACTCCACCCTAACTCCGTCTTTCGGGGGGGGAGAGCTGTAGCATTCAAATTCAAAAAATCAATTCTGCAAAAATAAATTCATTAACCCGTCTTCCACATACACACTTCCGTCGCTTGACAGATGCTGCCACCTGCCGAGATTGTCCAAAACAAATCTTCGTATGATATCGGAGGGTAAAGTACGACGGCAAGACAGCCTATCTACTCTAATACCGGTATGCGAGTCTACCTGTAGTCACACACAATGTCTGACATCTATACATAGTTACGTTAGAGATAAATTTTCTTTCTTGGTCTTCAAATCTCCTGCTTCAGCTTTCAACAATGTTAATCTACATTTTGTGCGTTTTAGTTTAAAATGTTTAATAAATTATTTTTCTCGGCACAAGCTCACGTGATCTGCGACAGGATTTTCCAGGTACTCACCCTTACAGATTTTATCATATTTTAAATTTTTGTTAATGCTTTAAAATAATTTATTAATTATCATGTATTCTTTAAAATATGTATTTCATGTTTTATTTAATATTTAATGTTCTTTTGAAAATCAATGATTATAAAAATTTACTTTTCTTAAAACATACTTTACAAAACCTTGCAAAGGCACATTTTGAGTTTTGAACAATTATGTGAAATAAGTGCAAACTAATGTTGAACTTTAAATGATCAAAACATCTTATTGAACATGTCAAATATAAAACAATTGGAGAAATCTGTTTTAAATCAGAAAATTTCGTTTTACAGACTTTTGCAGATTTCTGCAAGTCTTATACAAGCTTTGTTTCAAACAAAATTAAATATATATAAATAGATTTATAATCATCTAAGAAGCTTTTAAGTACAATCTTAACGAATTTCTGTTATACAATTAATTTTCTTTAATTTTGACAAATAACCAGATATTTGCTTTAATAATGAACATTAATGCTACAACATGTCTGATTTTGTACAGACGCTAAAAAACATGTTTTTTGCCATAGCTATTATGCTGGTAGAAGAAACACAGCTAAAGATCTAAACATGTTTCGTGCTGTTAACAAAACACGTTTTGTTCAACATAGCTTCAGAGTTTCACGTGCACAAAAGTGATATTACAAAAAACTGACTTTATAGAACTTTAATTAAACTCATATTGTATATGTGCCTAAATTTACTTCAGCGAATATGTTTTTCTTAAAAACTATCTTTTAAATGTAGACTTGTGTAATTAATTATAAAATATATAAAAAAATATTGGGTGGAGCCTGCATGCAAACTTTCGGTCCTAACAACCTCCAAGAGGTTATTTTCTAAATTAACACAAAATTGACGTCAATTTAAAAAAAAAATTAATATTCAAAATTTTCTTTTCTTTTCTTTTAAAATAAACTACTCTTTTCATAATAAATTCTTTTATCTAAAACATATATATTTATTGGCCAATATAGCATTTAAGAAATTTATCAAATAAGTAATATTATATAACTGTTTTAAAAAAAAAAAAACTATCATTTCATAAAGTCAAAAAGGGGGGGAAATAAATATCAGTATCTTTTCATCTTTTTTTTTATTTTGTAATTTTTACATTTAAGGGCGTATAATCTTTTTTTTTGGATTAATTATAATTCTGTTAATTGTTAAGCTGTGCTCATTGTCTTTTGTTAAATTTTGTAACTATAAAATATATAAACTAAAAGGGGGGATAAATTTTCAGAATCTATTGATTAATTTTTTTTTTATCAAATTATAATATTTTGTATTAAGGGCATATAACTTTACTAATTATAAGATTGTTAATCATAAGCTGTTTATGATAATTTTGTCTCAGGATGTATTTCTCAGTTGTAAATGATAAAATCTGAAACGTCGAAATTTTGTTTCAATAAACTTGAGCCTTGTTAATCACTAAATTTGTTTTTGTCTTTTTAATTTTTTTTTTTAATTTCTAAACATTGTTACCATTTTGGTTCCGCCTTTCTTAAATTTAAGTCCCCTGGTAACAGCCTGTCAAAATTAGCTCCATTACATTTTTATCTTACGGATGTAATAATCATAAAACACAACGCATGCATTTAGTGGTAAAAAATGTTTTTCAGACGGTTTTTTAAACAACTATAAAAATCACATATTAAGCTCCAGCTAATGATTTGTCTCATTAGTTTATGTTGTAATTTGTTAAACAAAAAATTGAGAAGTTATGTAAAAATGTTACACTTGTAAATATTTATCTCAAAGAAGTGTATATTATAATGTATGAAAATAAAAACTTCCAACATTGAATGGAAAATGACAGTTATAGGGTTTTATAAAATAAAATATGTATTGAAAGAACAAACATTAATTTTGTAATTAATGTTATAACAAGATGTTTATCCTGTAGTGATAAGAAAATAAATATAAGTATATTGTTTGTTACTTTTATTCCAAAAAAAAAATTAATTTGATTTTTAACATGTTCATAAAAGTGTATGTAATACATAGAATAATGATTTTACGATTAGGTGTTTGAAAAAACAAAACAATTAGATGTCTGATTCTAAGTTGTACAAATTTAGCAGTTAGTCTTTGATAAGAAGCAGCTACCAAAAAACAGTCTTAAAAGCTTTTTGAAGTTATGTTTAACGAATATTAGACGCTTGAATATCTGCTAAATTCCTAATATTTCGACTATGGTTTCTTTTGATTCTTTACAATATATATATATATATATATATATATATATATATATATATATATATATATATATATTTAAAGAGCTCTTATATCCTAACTGACCTGGGTATAGTGGTTAAATTAGAAATAAATCTCAATCAAAAAATTCAATATTCCAACTATTATGTAGTAATGAGAAATACAGTGTTCTAAGCACCTCTGCAGAAATAATCTTTCCGAAAAAGTAATACTAAATTCTTATAACTGAATTAAATTTCATTATCGGTTTGGAAATATGTGATTTAAATTTCAGAGGAGAGTCCAAATGAACACCTAAATATTTTACAGATAATGTTTTCTCAAATGTAGAAGAATTAAACGACTCGCTGTCCGAAGCTATGCAACTAAATCCATTATGTACTAAATCTTAGAAAGAGTCATTGCTGTTTCTTAAAGAAACAGTTTGTTTCACTTTTACTAAAAGTCATTGCGTTTGTTGAGAACTAAAGTCTTAAAAACAGTAAACCCTCTTAAATTGCCGTATTATTATTAAGCCAAATTTTATTTATTTATAAATGAAATATTTATAATGGAATTCTTAGTGAATTGGTGGAAAATTACCTGAATGGTGGATACTTCATAGTCTGGGTTCAAATCGTTACAATTATGATGTTGATGAAGTAAAATACTTCTAAAATTTTTGCGTTTTTATTTACTCAACAATATAATAGTTATTCAAAAAAAATTTAAACCAAATTTGCCTATTATAAAATTTCATATATAAGTAATAAGAATATTTAATAAAAACACTCAAAATACATGAATCGTATACCTGTGGGTGATAAAAAAAAAATCTATAAATTGTAATTTTAATAGCAGAGGATATTAAAATTGTGGTTTTATAATAAAATAACTATTCCTTAGTTTAAATTAAATTAGTATAGTTTTTTATATTCACTGTATATTATAATTGAGAATCTAAATGGTTCCTCGAATAGCCATACATCATGCTAAATAAAACCAATGAGTTATCCCACAGAATTCTATTTCTCTCTGGCTTATTCTGTTTTTAAAAAATCAGACAATTATTGTTATAAAATGTTTTATGGAACACCTTATCTAAATATTCTCTTTATGCTGGCCATATGCTTACAAAACACTGGTTAAAATTGATTAAGTTTGAAGTGTTGCTTACTAAACCCATTTCCTGTTACCGTATTTATGTTAAACAAACGTCATCCCATTCTATAACAGCAATATAATATCCTGTTTCACTAAATCGTAATGTTTAGGATCCTTTCAGTTGTGTTCCACTCTACATAAATATGGGCATCAACATAAAACTGCCATTATTTTTTATTGATTTTAAACATATTTAAACAATTAGAAAAAAGTAAAAATTTGTAAAGAAAACTAACGTTTTTATAAAACTTAAAGTTCCTTGTTTTCATATTTTTCATTCCAAATTAAATGTACCAGCACAACTAATTTCCTTTACATTATATTTCGGTATAATGATATTACTATAAACTTGTACATAAACTGTTTTCTTATATGTACCACAGAAAATAACGGCAATGTTACAAAACAATTTTTTGATGTTTCCTAACTACGTACAAAAACTAAAATTACCTCGACAGTCGATTGTTAGTTTTTCAGTAATATATAACCTAAATAGAACAGGGTAAGTGGAAACACTGTTGACAAATCTCTGGGATCATATATCAGGTTTTCATTAACTCATATTTTATTTACTACTTGATGACAGTAAATTACCATATTATTAAAGCGGCTTAACTGATTTAGTTGAAATAAACCTCCCCCTGAAATATATGTAACTCAAAGGTACAGGAATAAAGGGTGTACAGGTGATAATTAACTATCGATGCCTTCTGAAAAGATAAAACATCTCTCCAATTACTTAAGCAATTTCGCTCTAATTTTTAGACAACATGATCAAAGGCAATGTTTAAAGAACTTTTTACTTTATTTTTACAATTTACTCCCATGCAATAATTTAATTATTATGGAACTGAAAACATTTGTAATGAATCTTAAACTTCCATATTTCACAATAATACTTGAAACAATATTAAATGAATACCGGTAATAAAACAATATTCGGTTGGTCATTTACCGAACAAAAATGTTTGTAGAATTGGGATGAAGAGAATATCCGCAGGTTTTAACGGCAACCTTTATGTATAACTTCGAGTGACAATGAATGTCAACGCACTGCATGTGGACTGTTTGTTTAAAATACACAAATTATATATCACGATTAATTAATAATATGTGAACAGATATAGAAAACATCTAATAGGCTTTACTTATTTACGCTAATAATTTACTGCGTTATTGCCTAACTCTTTGTTCGATACATAATTTTCGATTAAATGACAACCTGTACATTAAAAGGGTTGATTCCAAAATGTAAATAAATTACTAGTGATTGATATTTAATTAAATTTTACTTTCATTATTGAATAAATAAAACTAAACTAAACTTAAATCAATAAATTATTTATCCTATTACAAATGAATAATGTGGATATTTAAAACCACTACATCTCGTTTTGATATTGATTTTCTCATATACAACATATAGCAAATAGGCTCCCTTGTTTGCCAACATTCTCCCATTTATGTGACATAAAAAAATAGACAATATTTTGGTGCTGCACTATCCAATTTACTTGTGAGCATAGGACTTTAAAAACATCTCCAAAAATGTTCTATAGAATTTGTTGTTGTTTTAGTGTAATACAAGCGTGAGGTTTTGTTTCTTTCAATCAACAATTACTGATAAGTTACAATGTGTAGCTAAAAATCGGAACTGTTGTAGAACAACGTAAAATGTCGTTTTGGATCAAAATAATAAACAAAAGAGTAGAATCGACTGATGAGAGAAAATTATTTCATAATATTCTATTTCCCGTATGTGTATCCGCCAAATGTATTGATGTTTCAATATGGAACAAATGATATATGCGTTACATGGTAAATCAGAAATCTCATTAATGTTATCGTGATATGAATGCCATGTAGGCCATTTACTGAATGTGCAATAAGGTAATTCACACCTTGCTTGTCAAAAACAAGGAGCAACACATATTTTTTTGTGAGAATAAATACACGGTTGCTTTAACACCATCGAGCCTCCATATATAATGAATTATTTCTACCTGACCAGGGTTTCGCCAGCTACGATATTGACGGTTATGTCTTTGTATAAGCCTAATTAATGCCATTACTGGCGAAACCCTGGTCAGGTAGACCTAATAGATGTAGAATTACAAATCTATTTGTGTGCATTTTATTTTCATTAACGTGGAATTCTATCAAGTACCGTTGGTTATCAGTATAAACAACATTCTAATTTAATATATACACATATATTAAAATATAATATTGCTTAAGGTGAAGTACAACTACCACTCCTCCATATTGAATATTGAATTATTCCAAAGATTTAAGAGTAATATTTAAAAAATATATATTTTAAAAATAAAGAAGGAAATTTAATGTTAGCATTACATGGAATATAAGAATATAAAGTACGAATTATTAAGGGAGGATTTTCTAATATAGTTTTTTTTTCTCTTTTTCTTTTTTATTTTTTTACGGAATAATTTACACATTTAAAGTGGTAACCCTCATTCCATAGATATGGATTATTTAAAATTAAAATTAAACCCAGAAAACCCGCAGAAACCTTGTCTTTGCTTCTATAACAGTGATACACTAGTGACTGGAAGACACCAGGGGTTTTATATGTATACAGTGTGTAAATTAAGTATCGAAACAAATATGTATATTTCAAACTAAAATAGGTACAAATATTTTGTTTGTGGCATTGACTCTTAACAAACGTTCCTGATTTTCTGACATAAAAAAAATTCAACCCCCTAAGGGGGTGGCGGGTAGGGGGTAACTTAAATTTTTTAAATAGCAACCCCTATTGAGTGACCCCTCATTTTATAGGTCTTGTCACCCTAAAATCAATGATATAAAGATAATTTAAATCCGTTGAGTTTAAACAAAATAGCGGCCAAAAACTCTACGATTGCAGTGAAGTATCTGGACGGTTGTAAACAAGCATTAAGTTAGCGGCTACTAACAAAATGATATACACAACAACGTTGTTTGAATACTAAATACTTTATTTTTATTCAAGACATTGTACTCTTGTGTTACAGTAATGAAATTATTGTCTGTCGTAAGTAAGGACTTGAGAAGAAAATGTATATTTACAACTACAAAAATATGAAGCTAAGAGACCAGCGATATTACTAAGCTTCATGACGACATTCTTTACCAGTGTAATAGTCATTGAAGAATAAAAAGTTTAAAGAAAAACTGAAAATTCATTTATACGAATTAATTATGTATGGGTTGTTCATCAAATAATGTTGCTTGAATTGTGTTTTCCAAAAAGAAGATTATTTTGTTAGTATCTATTACTCTTGCCACCAAAATGTTTATAATAATGATCTCTGATAAAGTGTATTTTAATTTTAGTAACCACACCAATATACAAATTTTGATATTGGGTAGTAGAACATCCTAGACAAATCCAATTAAAAACTGTTAATGCAATAAAATAAGTGGCAAACACCAGTACATATCATCTTTAAAGATATAAAATATAGACAAATAAAAATATATGACATACATCAAATAAGATAGATAGATACATATACTAAAATAATAATACCATGTTATGGTGTATATGCAAAGATTTGTTCAACGTACTTTTGTAGTTATGTTTTTAGGGTTTTATAACTACCTGGTATGGGAACCTAATATTCCTGATTTGTTTTATTGTTCTGGAATTTTTAATTATTTTCAATGTAACTTTTATAATATCGTAATAATAAATCCCAAGGGCATCTAGTTGGACATTTATATTAGAACACAGCAATATTTAATGTGATACGTGTATTTTTTGATTTATTATTTTCTTTTTGTACTGACAACGGCCTAGAGTACATGGTCTTTTTTAAGTAAAAAAATCTCAGTCATCATCGCCTTAACAAAAAAAGAAAAGAAGATATAATTATAACTCCTATCTCTCGAATACTCTAATTACATCAGGGTCGGAAAAGATAAGTGTTGGTCAAGATAGACCTTTTTGGAAATATGAAAGAGAGGGATCTATCCAAGACTATTTGAAAAAAAATAAGATTCAACTTGTTTTATTTTATTTTTAAGACCCTATTCACTACAAATGAGCTACTGAGGGCCCAATAATACATGTAATATGTACAAGTTGTTTAACAAGAATGAGATATTAGAATTTTAGTAGAAATTTTTTTCATACAACATTATGACCCATTTATATGTAAATAGCACGGAATTGAAAATTTACAACAGCAGTTAATATTATTTTTACAGCTGATTAATAATAATCATATTTTGTTCAATATAAAAATAATCAGTGTTATTTATGCTTTGTTCTCAAATTAGGAATTGTAGTTTTGAAATCACACTCTAGGATAGGCTTGTAGAAACTCAATGCTTAAAATTAGTCTATAGAGTCGGTTTAAAAAGAGATAAAGTTTGTACACTGGTAAATTAAAAATATCCCCGATTTTCAAATTTAAAAAAAATAGTTTTTTTTCGGAGACATAGATTTCACAATGTTTACAAATAGTAAGTACAAACTGAATCCAGTGATATACAATCGAAACCCATATGATAAAACAAAGAGAATTACAAAAATATAAAGTAATAAAAAAATAAATAAATTATATAAAATATAATTTTAATAAGACGTTTAAACTATTGGCTATGAACATGATTAAATACAGATAGTTTGGTACAATTTTTCATTAGTTCTTTGTTTTATAGACTAATTAATGAGACGGTAATAGCTCATTTTGCGTTTAAGTATCAACATATATAATCACCAAAGACAAGATATGCAGTAGAGGTGTCACAACTACACATTAAAAATTTGCATTATCAGAAACTTGTTAAAATAAGGAGGCCTGACAAAAAGAATGGCCTTGGATGTTTAAAAAAAAACTATTTTATATGACTGGTTTTAATGAAAAACAGCACACAAACATAATGATATGTCAACAATAGTAAAATTAATTTTTAATGACTATATGTCGTGATATCCCTTTTTAAGATAGTTAGACCCAAATATATGAATCAGTTTCTCCAAAACTATTGTTATTTGGAACGATATTTGAAGAAAAATTAACGTAAATGATTATAATATATAATTGCAACCTCCTAAATATGAACAAAAAAATTTTTCATCAATTTATACTAAACTTACATAGGCTAGATACTTAAGAAATCATACTTTAGTACTATAGTAGATTTGAAACAGTACAATTTGTTTTAGAAATATATATTCAGTTTTTAGTTAAAATGCGTTAAGTCACTCCTTGCACTTATTTTAGCCACCATGATTCGAAAAGCATGTGATACGCTAACATGAAACGACGTATTTTTTTTTCTGATTTCTTTGTGTCTACTCATTGTCAAAACCAAAAATGTGGAAATTATTACTTGCAGATCACAAATTTGCAATATACAATTAACAGAGGAAAAACTCTTTGAAACACCCGACCATGAAAATTGTCACGATTTGTGAAAAAGACTTCAGTTATCCCCTAACAGCATACGTGACGAAAGTCTATTAGGGAATTGCTAAAATTGGATTCTACTCTTCTGGGATGCGGCATTGTTCAATCTATTAATGGACGCAAACCTGGTTTCTTTATTTCAATCAAAAACTTTTAATATCTACTTAAAAGTTAAACCTGTTAGACGTTTATAAACAAAAAGTTTATGAAGAGTGTCTTTAATTTAATAATAAATCATATGATGCAATTATAATTAATCATAAAGTTGTAAGAACATAAATTATATGTACACAAATAGTATTTTACACTATCATTAATTTAGGAAATAAATTGGGTCTTAGTTATTTATTTATTGGGTTCATATAAATAATTTTCCAAATTTAATTATATAGATTTTTAATATTTATTTACAGATGTTAGTAAAACGAAATACATTTATTTAATGAACAATGCGAATTTATTAACAGTCTTCAAATTGCAAACTCTGCCAAGCAACGACTGACATTATTTGAATAAGTCGAGCTACTTTATCGGTAAGAACAGTGTCGGAATCAATACTACAAGATCAGCAATGTTGGCAAACTATTCATGGGCATTATATATTAAAATATTCTCTAATAACTTTCATCTGTTTTACCACATCAAATGTAGATATATTTAAAAACCTATGAAACATCGTAAACCGTAAATTTATAGTAAAATACTATCATTTTTTAAAAACTAAAATAATATTTAGTTCACTAAACATGTTCTTTTTAACGAAGAAAAATACTACTCTCCAATACAATCTATCTATACGCTTCTAGTTATTAATAATACCAACTGTTCAGACATGCAGCGGGCTGTAATCCCAGGGATGTTGAGATAATAAGCCCTTAATCCCCAAAGGCAACAGCTTTCAAATTATTTTAACAAAAATATAATCCTCAAAGCCTTCTCTCGTAGAACATGTTATACGTATTCTTTTTCACTCAATTAAGAAGAGCTGTGCAAAACAATCATAATAATGGCTATATTATAGGTGTAAGTTATTATTATTAGAACAAAATTATATTGATTTTGACTATGTATACTCTCGGTATATTTAAAAATTGGCAGAATAAATATTTTCATAAAATTCTAACAACAGCGTAATTTAAAATAATGATTTCTGTAACAACTAGATATTAGTGTGGAGATATTAATCACTACAATTTTTTAAACAATACATTTGTATAATAATGAATATTACATATAAGCTGATTTTAAATTTACGTTTGTGACATAATGGACATAATCAACTCCATCCTCCATGATTCTTAGTTGTGAACGAATGGTTGCAAAATTAAAATTATGGAGTATTTTGTATGAATAATAAAAAACCAACGTTTGGCTTAGTGAATATGTATTATTCAATCTTAAGTTGAGTTTTAAAAGGGCATTACAGTACCCATTTGAGTATATAGGGAACCATAAGACAAATAAGGCATTTGTGGTTCTTGGTTGACAGTAAAATGTTTTTTTTTTTATTGAATGTATGGAATGCTTCCATCTAAACAAACTTCATGGATGACAAATAACCATTAGGTTGCATTCTCAGGAAACATTATAAAGATAGTAATTTAGATACCTTTAAAAGAGGATGCTAATTTCTAAATCTGAACCCAATGACTAATTTGTCAAAGCTGGAGTTTACAATCTAAATTTTCTATTGACGCTAGATATGAGTATTTGTTTGTAACTGTACTTTACTATCGACACGTAAAAACTTGAATCAAAATTTGTAAAAAAAGCACAATAAAAATTCGTATAGACAACAATAGTAATTAATATATATATATAACACCAAAGTTGAGAATGTAATCAAGTAAAACAATTAAGTAAATTTGCGTTATATCACGTCACCTTATCAACTGCATGCCGAGTTTGAAATGAATTGTTTAAACTATTGTTTTCTTATCCTATTATTTAGAAAGAGAACAAAATCCGTTTTTATAGAGAAATGATGTGTGACATATTTCTTATATTTTCTAACAATAAATAATTGCTTAATTACAAGAGAACATATTTCTCGCTTTAGTTAAAAAATGAATAGTTTAATTTAATAATTTTCATGTATTAGTACAGTTTATGTAGGTAAAGTTATGAGAACAATTAATTACAAAAGTAAGAATCAACGCAATGGTTGGATTGATAAAACCTAGTCACTGCTGATGTGGAAAGAATAGTTAACGAGTTTCCATTCATTGGAGCGAAATAGAATTTCTCTCAGAAATACAAACAGCTGTATCTTTACACCTTCTCGTATTTAGGCTTAAATTGAATTTATTTTCTTATTTGAAACTTAAACCTGCGGAAACTTTGTAGTAATCGTAACAACCACTAATGTGATAATAGTAATTAGTTTTTCATGTACACTGGATAAGTTGGGTTTAGTCTATTTACGAGAATATAATGTATACAGGGCGTTCGTAGAAGAACTTGTTTTTTAATGTTTACTCTTTATCGGAAATACAACATATTTATTATTAAATATTATTACATTAAATCATCAAATTATATTTTATTACTTTAAAATAAATAATGTGAAATTATAATATGGTTTAATAAACCAACTTACTAATGAAAATTTTCACTACAAGTGATGATAGGTTATTTATACGTACTCTTCTTTTTTTTGTTTGTCCATGCTCTGTTAAATATATCTTCTGGAATTGATGCAAATTCTATTCAAGATTCTGTATTGTGAGGATTTTTTGATATGGACTGCACATATTGATTCATCTAAAAATATTGATCTCCGAGAGAAATTTTGTAAAGAACCAGACCAAAGTCATGGACAAATCGTATAATAATTGTTAAAACTGTGCAAACTACTTTGAGGGATGATCTTAATACGTAAGCCCTACAGACACATTAATACGTGGATAATGCGTGTTCCGTTTTGATCAAATCTAACACCACCGAGTTGAATTTCTAGTAGTTTCTGTATGATCAACATTCTTTCAATATACGACATAATGTACAGATTTTTCTCAACTGAATGTCCTTATTTTATATTTTAATAAGGTCCTTATAACCTACGTTTGTCATAGCATACCATATCGTCAATGCCTTCTACTGCTGAAATCGTGCATGAATGAATTTACAATTTTATTCGTTACATGTTGTTATACCACATTGAAGATATGATGTAACAATCAAAATTGGACAAATAAAGTGATATTTGCAAAACAAATCCATTCATTTGATGATTATACTATAAATATTTAAATAATTTTAAAACTGTCCTCTGGTTAAATAGAGAAACTGACACAGGAAGGTCTGAGTTGTAATTAAAATCACTTAACATAAAAGGCTGAGCGGATGTCATCCGTAAATGAATTAAGTTTGTAAAGACGCCTTCAACATTTCCAAGACTAAAAGCATTGTAAATATAATTCAGTAAAATTTAATGTCACTAGAAAAACTCAACAACAAATACTATGCCTTTGTCATGCATGTGATTATTTTACTCCCTTATTTACATAATTACGTTCAAAATTTTAATTAAGCAAGATCAATTTTAACATTACCATTGAAAAATTATAAGTCTTTTAAATTACTTATATAATTATATGTAAAAGATATGTTTTTCACATAAAACTACCCCCACGTACAGTATGTTGAACATATTTTTAAAAGCTCTTCATTGCGATAAGCATACACAAATTACATAACGATAATTAACTCTTGCTGAACATGTATTAAATTCCCAGTATTGAGACACTATTCAAAATAAATAATCGTGAAGTTTGCAAAAAAATTTAACTAGATTCCACTTGAAACGTGTTTTTAGAATTTTTATATTGTATACTATAAATATTTATATGTGTTAAGTATTTCCATATAAAACTCATTAATTATCTCATTGTAAAATGACAGATATATATTAGATACATAATAATTGAACGCTTTGTTCATAACTATATTGAGTTCATGTTTTTTCAAAGAAATTAAATTTACAGAAATTTATTAATTTTATGTTAGGTATTGTATACAATAAATAGAATTATTTTATTTTATTCTTTATCTTTTTATTATTGAAATTGATATTATAAACTATATTGAAACCCAAGATATTATATAATTCACAGACACACATTTGAGCAAACCACTATAGGATATGGATGCTTTCAAAACTTAACATAATTCTCCTAGTGATTTTCGAGGTAAAAATGATCTCATAACTACTCAAAAAAATGTCACCATTGTCATATGTTGCTATTTTCGACATCACTAATTTACTTCCTTGTGGAATGCTGTACTCCTACTCTTTTTCTTGATGACACCCTTAATTACAACAACGTGAGGATGGAAGATTTCATCAGCGTTGCAACAAATTGCTCATAATTTCTCTTTTTTTTATGGATGTAATAACAGGAACTACTTTTGACCCTTTTTCAGCTTATACAACGTCTATCCTAGTGGTTCAATAAATACCCGATTCATCCATGTTAAAAACACTTTTAACATGGATACATACTTTTTTAAAACTTTGTGAAGTAAAACAAAATATTGCTTGAATTAATCACGATTCTTTCCCTGAACCGTGTCAATGGATACAGCTTCAGATTTCCGAATACATGTATCAGGAAGTCTAGCCAAGAAAAATCTAGCCAATCATTAACTGCCTTTTACTTTTCAACATTAAATTTATGTTTAATTGTTAATGCCATGCTGCAAAGCACAGTTATATACAAAGTTTAGTAGCGTCTCTAGAAAAAGGAAACCCGTGAGATAGCTAGCGTTTTTTTTTTTTTTTTTTTTTTTTTTTTTTTTTTTTTTTTTTTTTTTTTTTTTTTTTAATAAGGAAGCATCTTTATTGGCAAAGAGTTTACCTAAATATGAAATAAGGAGGAGTTTATCTTTATTGGCGAAACCCTAAGATGAACCTGGGCCAATTTCAGTTTTTAAACAACAGCCACTTTTGATTTTTGACTCAAGCATTTTCAGAGAAATATTAAACTCTATTGAAGATTTTCTGACTCAGTAACCCTTATTTTTATCTTTATTTGTAGTATTTTTTCAGGTCTTTTCAGTGGAACCAATTCTTGGGACGGTATTTATTTGGAATATGCAAAAAAAGTGGGGAGATGGAGATATCTGTCGGGATTAAAAAAAATTTAAGAGGTGGCCAACTATCCCTGAAATAGTACAGCCATCTCTCTTATAATGCAGACACCATAATAGCGTGTTTATAAACATGCAGGACGAAAACACAAACAGAAAGAAAAAAGTGGTACACAGATAGACACAAAATAACCATGAAATGAATTATATAATATAATATTATGATATATTGAAAATTAAAAACGTGAAAAATACAATTTTGTTGTTGAATAAAAAGACGACACAAATATTACAAGACACTAGTAAAAAAATACTGGCTGACAGCTCTATCTTAAAAGATTTTTGAAATGTACAACCGATGGCCATCTCTCTCCTATGACCGTCTATTCTTGCTTTACCATACTATTTACTTTAATTGTGATGTACAATATTTTGTAAACTTCTTTCAACATCACTGTGTATATTTTTATTATTATGGTAATCAACTACGCAATATTTATACCTAATCGCCTTTGTTAAATATGAAACATCTGAGGACGAAGAAGAAGAAGGTAAAATGGAAGCTATAGGTAAGCGATTAAAAACTAATTAAAGATACAGTTTATTCTCATTATACTTCTGATTTACACTTTGAGTTGATGTTTAAACCATTACATTTAAATAAAAAATTAAAAAATTGTAAGACTTCCATCGATGTGTTTCATATATATTTTTATTTTATTTTTATGAAAATGAGATCGAAATCGTTCAAATCAGTTAGAAAAAATTACAAAACTTTATCTTATTTCTGTTTGAATTCCATTGTTACACTTACGTAGACTGGTTCCGAATATATAGAGATGTATTCTCAAACTAACAGTCAAAAATTACATTTGCTGGCTACTCTAATACATATTTTGTAATTGTCGTGCCCGTAGTAGTCCCATGAAACAATTACGATGGGGAGATTGCGGTGGCAATTGATATTTCATCCTTCAATTGTTCTCCACCACACTCAACCACTCATACCACACTTCACGGGATATTTTGTCATCTGAATGCGAGATGCGAAGAATAAGCATAGGTCATGGTTTATAAACTACGTATATTTGTTCTTGTTAGCTTCCTTAAAGTTTAGTAGTATAAGCAAAATTAAACAATCTCTATATAAGGCCAAAAGTTGCTTACACAAGATATATTCGAAAGGATAACTTACGTGAAGGTACTTCAAAACGAATATTTTCGTTGCAATATTAAACTAATTTCTAAACAGCAAATAACTCTTCTTACCTTATAGGCATATATCTAAAATAAAAAATATAAAATTTAGAAATTAGTTCCAATGTAAATTATAAATGGATTTCATTTGGTTTCCAATATTTCCATAAAATTCACTAAAGATAAATAGTTTAATGATATTTAACATGTTTGTAGAGCGAGCTTCTATGCAAATGTTTTCTTTGAGCTGAACTTCTTTCATAAAGCTAAAGTAATCCTTTAGAAGGGAAGATCGTTTTGACTCCCTAAAGCTAAGTAAATGAATTTAGAATTGTTTAAATATATTCTTATTAAAGGTAAATCGCCCCTTGTTAAAGCATTTAGTCGAATCATTAGTTTTAGATAATATTTCTTTAAAACATACATACGTGAAATATGTAA
Organism: Aphrophora alni; assembly: GCA_963513935.1. NCBI lineage: Eukaryota > Metazoa > Arthropoda > Insecta > Hemiptera > Aphrophoridae > Aphrophora > Aphrophora alni. Next base: position 113,933,128 of record OY740768.1, on the reverse strand, counting down.
TAAGTAAAAACTTTTGTCGACGTTGAACTCAATTTAAAAAATAAGATATTCATAAGTTTTTTTATAACAGGGACAATACAACATTATACATATTATGATCATAGTTTATTTGTGAATTACAATAACCAGTTTACCTACAAAACCGTGTATATATCATATTTGGGATAATTTTTTTTTTATATATATAAAACATTTAAATGCTACGAACTTCATAAACACGGCCCATATATTTAAAACATTCCTAAATTTATGTCCCATGTTTGTCCTTATCCATAAAGCAATTTGATGAAATAAAATATTTACGTTGTTCAGTATCGAAATAAAATTTTCAGGCATTCGGAATAAATCATTAGAAGTAAATATTTTTCAGTGTCAACCTATTCACAACTCAAATACATCGAGATTTGATTATAAGTTTAAATATTCCAGAGGACATTATACAATTTTAAACTTTTTAGATAATGTATTATTTTACGCGAAAAAAGTTTCACAAATAGGCGAAATAATGTACATCTATCATTCTGACAAAAGTTTCGAAAACAGTTGAAGATGTTATATAGATATTTTATAATAACTTAACATTCCTTTCTTCTTAATTAGAAATTAACAAATATTTTAGATGTTTTATATATTGTTTTAGATGATATAAAATATTTTTAAATTACTTTGCAATATAAATTACGTTTATTTTAATTTGTTTATTAATTTTCATATTATGCGTAACCTGAAAAGCTATCATTTGTGATATTCGTTATTTAAACAAACACTCTATGCTGTTTTTGTCGATTATATTTTTACTTTAGTAGTATATTAGTCTATATTATATAAGTATTGCTCATTTAACTTTTTTACTTGCTATAGGCCAACACATGCTTCTCTTTATATTTATTAATTTATCTTTATAAAAATGAAGAGAATTGAAATATAATTTACAGATTGTCCTGTACAATTTTTTGTAGTAGTTTAGAAAACACAGTTTCAATAATATAATAGAACCTTATAAATATAAATTGAAATTATACCCATATTAATGAAAGTATGTATTCATCGAAGACTTAAATATAATAAAGAATGACATTGAACAACTCGTAGAAAAAGGCAGAAAGTGCTAATGTTGAAGTATCATTAATTATTATTGAAGAAAGTAAGGAGGGTTTAAATTTGAGACCTTGGTAGATTGTACGTTTACATGGTAACAATCAGAGGAATTTCATACAAATTCAAACAAACATGCAGAAATTAAACTTAATACTAAGACATAGTTTTATCTTGTGGTGGCTCAAAAAAATAAATCACGTGTTAAATCATTCTACTACTCCTAGATATTCAAAGACAATTGAGAATTATAGGCTATTTCGTAGCAATTTATTATTTATTGGAAAAATCGTCTCTGCGTGTGTTGTGAAGGGGGAGGGAAAGACCTTCCTTTTATTTGTAGCTGGAAATAAAATTCAACAATGAAGTGATATCTATAGTTACAATCTACTTATTTGTTTTATGCAAGTTTTGATTATTTCTCTACACTTATCAGTCCAAGTCAGTCTCTCCTTGTTCTACTTTCTTAAGGGATGTTATGAGTCAATTATAAACACAACAAATATTCAATTTAATCATAGTAATGGAATCAAGTTTTTTGTAAATTGAATCCATATATTTAATCTTGACTGTCTTGTTTAATCAGTGCTGTTTTTAAGGTGCCATCATTGTCAAATAACATTAAACTCTTTTAAAATTAGGCTTGTCTACCTCTCCAAATGTCTATCCTGCTTTATACTTTCTTTGAGATACTGGTCAAAAGTGAGGAAATTAATCTATGTTTTGAGTCTGTCTAAAAATTCTTTCCCCATTTTCAACAATGACCCCAAATTTGGGGATACTAGCTGTACGATCGATACAGAAAATTACTATCTCTATTATTTCAATTGATTCCTCTCTTTTGCAGTAGTTACGTATTAAAACAATATTTGTTTATGTTGTAAAGTTCCTCATTGTTACAAAAATGTACTGATGAATTGCACCAATTTTGAGATAGTTTCACTTTTACGAAGACGTTAAAGTTTAATCTTTCACAGAATTTATACCTGATTTAAAATATTTAAAATGCTAAATTCAACTTCATTCATCTTGATATTACAGTTTGTCCATAATATAATCGTAGTTATGATTTCTGGAGCCAAATCAATCGATTCTTCACATCGAATAGGTTTAATTATTCAAAGCATGAATTCATTACAAGATAATCATACTAATTGTATAACCAAAATGTTGATTTTCGCCTTTTCTTTTTAAACCAAAAATACAAGTTATTTTCACTACATGAATTTAACTTTACAGCCGTTAACGTCGTAAATTATATGAGTGAAAGTTCTTTCATGATGAAAAAGAAAACATATTTATAAATCATATAAATCTTGCTAAACTTTGTTGTTCCTTAATATAATTATTTGAATGCTTATACTAATAAATAAACATTCCTACTTTGACACAAGTAACAAATCACACGTAACATTGTATTTAAATTTTAGCACTATAACACACAAAAGGTTACTTTGGTAGGTGATACAATTGCAGAGAATGGAGTTAAATTTAAATAATATTTAGAATTACTAAATATACCAAAATCCAGTACCTCCTTCTTACAACTATATTATTTTAATGTATTCAGATGAAAAATTTTCAAAACAATGAAATGCATTTTATCTAATAACTACTGAAAATATAAAACTCATTAGAAATTAAAACTATATTCAACTTCTGCTACTAAATGTAAATGATATAAAACACAAGAATAACTAAATGATAATAATTAGTACCAGATAAAACAATAAAATAGTATACAACTGTAACGGCTTCAATGTCTTTTACATTCACAAATTGCTCACTGACAAAGCATAACGATAAATAACTCATATTGGTCATGTTTTTAACTCTCAGTATGGTGACACATTTATAGATATCACCAAAAAAATTAATAGTCCAAAGCCACCCTCCCCCGAGACAAACACACCCTTGAAATGCAGCTTAGTTACTTCGAATGATAATGTAAAACCATTGAGGCCTGTTCATGCAGTAAAAACTAGCATAATCTCACCTAAATCAACTTTGTGATGACCGTCTATTAAGGGTAATTTCTGATAGTAATACGACGTACACGGACAATAATAAAATTGTTACTTAGGATAGAAATGACTTTATTGAAAGCTCCCTAGGAAGATGATTATGTAAGACTTTGGGTCAACTTATATACTACATGCACATTTTCCACCAACCTGAATGTTCGGGGTCGACCACTTGTTCCGCTCACTTTCAAAAATTCCGTACTTATAAGTTTTGTTTGACTTTGCAATGATGGTCTTTTGTTAAACACAGAATATGTTCCATAAAAAATACGCTGATTTTGAACCTCTAATTACCACATTCTGTAACAATAGACTTATTGAACTTGGACTCGCAACATTAAACCTGTCATCGCTGCCGATACATTCTCATCGTATATAGAGCAATTAAAAACTCTACTACTTTATAAATAAATAGTAAAGTATCTGAAATTAATTAATTGAAATTAGAGAATTAACTGCACTATAACCCAATAAATAACTATCCTCTGTATTTAAAAGAACTCTTTAAAGATTTGTAAGATACCTCTAGAACCAAACAAAATCACATTTTAACGTTTACAGTAAAAAAAACAGTAAGCAAATTCAGTGACAAATTACTATAGTTAATTGTTAAGATCGGTGGTGTCTTCATGGTAGCAGATAAAGACAATGAGTGTCATCGCCTTACCTACAAATTGCTTTAGTAGAAATTTGCTAAAATAAAACTATAAACATTTATTGTTCGGTCAATGTGTTTTCTAATAATAATATATGGAAATATACTTTTCCTTCATAAAATTATAGTATGTAATGAATTTAAAACATTTAACACTTCGTTAAATTTGAACTAAAACAGTCATGGAAATACCACGCTTCATCTAATATGAACAATTTATTCGTTTTTCTATACTTGAGTTATTGAATGAATGTTTTTATTTCAGAATTTAGTATAATTTAAATTGAAAATATTCAGTTATATAAATATTATAAAAAAGCGTTTTTTTCTCTTTTTAACTTAAACGATTTAGTGAGATATAATTTATTTATACTTTACAAAACTTATTTTACTAAACCCAATTTAAAGCAAATTAGCGGATATATAATAGTATGTATTGTAATATTATTTACGAGTATATTATTGATATAAATTAGAATATAAAAAAATACCCATGATTTACAGCTACCGCATTTCAAAAAGAAATCAATTCACGGTAAAGATAAAAACTTTTTTTCTAAAAAAACACTGAATCTCTGCCGTCATAAATTATGTTATAATTAACAAATAATAATTTTTTGCACAGTTTAAAAAACACACCAAACATCGAAAATTATTGCTTCTCCAACTTTTTCTTTTATTTAAATTCTGTAATTTCATTAGTTTTCCACACCAGGCATGCCTACAATAGTTAATGTTTGAGGTCCATTTTTTCCACTTAACCAGTTGATAACTCCACCCATTAAAAACATGTAACTCTTCAGCCATCTGCTTCTTTTACATTTAAAACTGGCCATAACGCAAGGAAATTGAACAAATCTCCCATTGTTTTTGTTACACATAGAACTTTGTAAACTGGTACTACTGAAATTTCTAAAGTTGAGTTTCAATAAGTCACTTAAGTTTTATTAACCACTTCCATGTCATATTGTAGAAAATCTTCTTTTAATAAATCTAATTTTAATCCCTTGTAATTTATAGTTTCTGATGAGGTACCATAATGGAATAAAAGATGTCTCTCAGCATTTGCTCAATACCAAAACTTATTTCAACAATTCAAAATATCAGCTACATCCTCTGAAAAATCTATACTCAAACTGAAGATAAATTACTTTTTTAACTTCTGTCAACCTGTATTTTCCCTCCTGAATGCAATACGTTAATATTTATTCTTCCTTGTCACATCCAACTCTAAGAACCCTATTATGTATTTCAAATACATATTCAATATATGCAAGAAAACTGGTTACACTCTAGATTCTATGATCTGCGTTAAAATAAAAAGGTTCTTGAAGTAGTAGGCGAGACACTTTCTACTTCTTTATAACTTCTGATTCCTCAGACCTGTGTTCCATACACAATTATGTGTATCCTTTTTGGCAGTAAAACATATTGAGTCATTTTCTAGCATCTGGTTACAAACCGAATTTAGTCCTCTTTTAGCCTTTTCACAGTTTCCTTTTAGATGTTTTAAAATGAAACCTGCAATATTAATTTATTTCCTAACTACTGTACTTATATTCTTTGAATAAGTTAACTGGCTGACAATTGTAATAAGTCTTGGGAATTTCCCCACCATTTCTAAAATCCACAATCGCAGACTTGTCTAAGTTAATTTCAAGATTCCACCTGCTAATCTAGTCTTCTAGGGACTCCATCACAAATTGGAAACTATTTCTTCTATTAGTCGAGAGTATATGTTTCTTCATTCCTTGTTAAATCTCTTCTTCCTATTTGGTCTTCAATATCATTGAGATAAAAAGCGAACAAGGTTAGTGGCAACGACAACACTGTTTCAACCCTGACTCGGTTTGGAAGTAATAATTCAAACTATTTTTATGCAATATTTAGGATGATGTGTTAGTATGAAGGGTCTGTATTGAATTTAAGTCATGTGTGGCATTATATAACACGTTTATTCTGTTATATATGGAGTAAGATCTCTAACTTTACTTGTATAATACAGTTAGTAATAAGTTAGGATAATATCAAATCTAAACATAATGTTTTCTAAATATGTTTACTTTCTCTCATGTGCATGGTATGAAGTTATGCTATAAGTCAATAATGGATAAACAAATTTTAGCTTTGTAGTAATCTGAACAACTAAAATAATTGTTTTAATTTAATTAATATATCTGTGCAATAAGACCACCTGTAATGTGTTTAGCAACTACGAATTACTAACGTACAGACTACCACATTTTCTTTTCTTTTATAGTTAAATTAATTATGACCGTATAAACACTCTTATTTTCATCTTTAAGAGAAGAAATATCTGATTTGATAATACTCAATTCTGAAGTTATTTGTTTGAAGAGTACACAAGATTTAAATAAAAAAGGGAGCGAGGAAGTTGATTGATTTATTAAATGAGAGTTAATGGTTTTTAATATTTTTTAAAAACCTATTTTTAAAATATTACAAATAGTATAAATTTTCATTCACTTTTTCTTTTTGTCAGATGCGAGAACAAGAGTTGCACAATAGGAAAGTTAAAAGAGAGGGATCTAACCCAAGACTACAATGGACCTCCAGAGAGTAAAACATCATCAATTGTAGAAAATTACAACAATTCTTTTAAAACAGTATTTGTTTACGCTCGGCTAATAAAAGCCAAGCATTTCAAAAATTGATTGAATAAAAAATAAAATAATGTATTAAACAACCCATTTTATACGTTCTATCTAGTGTTGTTTCAAACAGTATATAAAATACCAGTGAGAGACAAGAAAACTATTACTGTCGTGCAAGTTGCCTAACTTGTAGGTTATCTTAGCGTGGACACTTTCCAATATATTTAAAAAACATAATGTTAATCAAATTCAACGTACGTTGAGGATGTGTTTATATTTCCTCAAAATACAGTGTAAGTTTTTTTTGTCTGCAATTTATAAAGACAAATATTTGCATGTGATAAAAAACTCAACTTAGCGAAGGTTTGTTTAGTTTGCCCTTCTCACCCAAAGAGATTTCCACAAATGTAGAATGGTAATTACTTTTCACCCACCCTGTATATATGTATTGTACAGTTGCTTGACGAATGATGATTTGGCACAAATAGGTTTTGTTTTTTAAGTGTTTAAAAGTCAAAAACATCTCAGTCATAGCCCTTAAAAAAGAAAGAACCTATATTCTACGTATGCTCAAATATCATTAGGGTCTGTAACAAACAAGAGAGACCAGATAGGGAAAATGAAAGAGGCAGGGGGTGGGGATTAATCTAAGACTGCATGAAAACAGGTGTAAATCCAGCTAGGTTATAATGAATGTTTATGTCCAATAAAAAAAATAATTAGAACTACAAATTGATGATTAAGAATTACATTAATTTTATTTTCTCGATTATAAAACCTCGAGCTTAAAATTTGTAATAATTACTAACACTATTTTGTTATCATTGTAAGTAGTGAGATTAAGCGATTTTATATTTTCATTTTGTAGTTTATTGGGTTTTTAAAACATCATTTGTGTAACAAAAAATTGTATTAACTGAATACTGACTAATTGACTGTGAACGTATTCCTTCAAGATATTTCAAAAAAATATATATATATTTTTTTTACAGTCTTCAATTGCTGTTTTCATAAACATTCAGATTTTTCATTACATTGATGGTTACATATTATAAAACACTTTAGTAATAAAACAACTCCCCTTATTGTGGGTAGATATTTCGAACATAATTTAAGAATAAAGTTTTCCACCAACTCTCTAAAAAGCGCCTTAGAAATTGGATGGAAGGATTACCCTACTACCACCATCACTGGGTGAATCACGAAAATCCTTGGAGAACAGATTGGGATTACGGGAATCCAAACTAGACATATTTCGATTCAAAAAACTTTCTTCTCATTTAAACATATAAACATATTTATTAATCCATCATTAAAAAACAATGTATGAGCTAATAAATAAAACTTTTAATAAATTTAAGCTATACATTACCATAAGATATTATCCATTGTTTTTATTTAGTAAACACAAAATTATTTATGGCAATGTAACAATTAAAGAAATATAAATTAATATTTACATTTATGTGTGAGATGTGAGATGTGATAATTTAAACGGAAAACTTATATACAATTTTCTCAAATAATTGGTTTATTAACTCAAAAGGAAATCAATTACAATGTCATTTTCTTCAGTGATCCATGAGTTACCATAATCGAAGTAATTTATAGGCAAAAATTTACATAATTGTTATTAAACTGAATTGAGTAGTATAAAAACATTCCAAATTAAATAAGTACAGAATATCAAACAATATACCAAAGTAAACCAAATAAATAAACCAAAGTACTTATCGTTTTCGAGACTTCCTGCATCATAAGCGATTTATAACCTAGATGTATGGAGACAATGATTTTGTTATGAAAAGCAAATCCGAATAATAAAAAATAAGTAAACAATAAATATCAAAAAATCTCTTCTTAAATTGCCAATGAAAATATTAAAGATTTTAAAAATTATTAATTGTATATTTTTAGACTTTTTCTCATTGTATCTTCTAATACAATTAGAAATTTAATTATACAACTATTGTATAAGAAATACTGTATATTCATTGTAATTTTGTAAACTTCAATAAATAAATTTCATTCCAAATTATTGAACTCAAAATATATATGAACGCTTATGAAATAAGAATTTTGGGAAGAAAGATTAATATTTAAGTTATATATAAATATCCGTTTTAAGAAGCCCAAAGGCTGTAATATTGATTTTTTATATTATCTATATTGTCTGTTGAGTGTTCTAATAGAGTAGCAAGTTTTACCAAATTTGGCATGTACCATTTTTCAAATAATTTGTTTCTTTTAAAAGTTATTCATAACTGAAAATTTACGATATAAGACAGAATTCAAAGCTTCACATATTTTAAAAATCAGCTGTAATGAATTACATCACACTTGTTAAAACATATCATGAATAAACAGCGCCAATTTCACCAAAGATGTCAATTTTTTAATTATCTGTTAAAAATGGGAAAACACTAGTAAAAGAGTATTAAGGTTTTTTGTGAAAATATCGAAAAGATCCCGTACTGACAAATTGTTTTGAGTTATAAATATTAATATCTCAAGAAAAGAAAATCAAAATGCCTTTAGTCGATTGTGGAGTGATTAATAAACATATCATCTGATTTCGATCGAATATTATGTGTGGGAAAATTTGACTATATTTCGAAATGCTTTTGTTTTTATGTTTTTTCTATATATCAGAATTGTATGGTGTTTGTATATAAGATCAATTAATTATTATTAATTATTAAAACCTTCTACAAAGATTTTGCTAATTTATTTTTTGTTCCAACGCAATCTCTCGGAATTCCAAACATGACTTACTGACCGCAGGTGAAAGTGCCAGTTCAGGATTTACTGGAAATAAGGAAATTTGACCTTGAGCTTCGGCGTAAAAAGTTTATATAATTATCGCAACCAGATGTTTTGATAAAATTTTGGGAAGATGCAAAACTTAAATTATTCTTTAAAACCTAAAGTGGGAGCAACTTGTAATTTTGCAAGATTTTGTAAAATTCCGAAATGAATCTGAATTGATGTCGGCTTGTATGTTGTGTTAAATTGGTATTTGGATGTGTGAAAATGTTTGTGCAAAGTCTAAGGAAAAGGTAGAACAAATTGATATCTCTGTATGATAAAAAAACATATTATAACTAAAATATGCTGTCAATGTTTTTACTATATGTTACCTATTATTATTGCATACAACGACAAGAATTTTCACAATAATTTATCTTTGTACCAGGAGAATAACTGAAAAGTGTTCCTAAATACTGTTACAAAAAATACTAAAGTTTATATAAGTCGAAAAGAAACTTTTGTGTCAATAAGTCTTTCTTTGCTGTGCCCTGAAACGTTGCTTGAAGCGATCTTTAAAACTAAAGTACATATTGAAACTTGATCTTGTTGAAAAGCTTCTATACGAAACTTGAAGGAAAAAATATTTGGTAAAGAGGTACTATATAACAAAATGCTTTACAAAACATGAAAATTTTTATTTCGTAAATACCAATGATGTTTCTTTAATTTTCACTAAGATCTAATGTTTTTCAATGAAGTATATAAAAATCGAAGTAGATTTTTCATGGAAACGTGTGTTTTGCGACCATATGAGTAAATATGGGTACGTTGTTTGTCTTTTTTCCGCATATATAGACATAATTTTTTCCGGCAATAAGGGCTTAAACAAAATGTAATTTCGTCAGAAGTGATAATAATAAATTGTTTTGAAATGTGAAATTTATAGCTCAAATCAACATGCCAATTCCATGTAAAAATAGTTTCGGTTCGTAAATTGTAAAAGAAAAACAGATTGTAATTTTGCTATATTTGTAGTTATGATATATTATTTGAAATATACAACTTGACACCACATAAAATCATCCATCCAAATTACTACCGGAGAGCAGATTATGCAAAATTTACAACATTGATCACGGATTAATAAAATTGTTAACCGAAATTTACAAAACATGCATTTGTGGGAAAATTGCAACAAGAAAAAAGTTTAGCCAATAGTTTAAACGTCTTATTAAAATTATATTTTATATAATTTATTTATTTTTTTATTACTTTATATTTTTGTAATTCTCTTTGTTTTATCATACGGGTTTCGATTGTATATCACTGGATTCAGTTTGTACTTACTATTTGTAAACATTGTGACGGAACAAACTGGAACCGATTGCAACTTCGTGGAAGATTAAGAGGAAAAAAAGACGAATACAAAGTAGTAAATTACCCTATTGAGGAAGATAATGTATGTAGTTTCACACAAGAATGTTAAAAATCAAGAAATAAATTTGAAGAACTTACAACAATGAAGAGTAATTTTCTATAGTGCACATAGAAAATGACAAATTATTTAACATATGCTTACGATAATAAAACTAACTTTATAGATTGATTGCATTTTTTAAAATTCACTAGAACAACAACAGTTCAACGTAAATACAGTACAACGAGTGTACAAAGAAAATGTTTACTGGAATATAGCTATTTTAGGAAAGAAAAATCAAAATTGGATTGATTCGATTTTCATAAAGTTTTTGACATATTACTGGGATTATATATTATTAAAAAAATTAAGAATTAATTTAGATATCATAAAAATACAATGATATATTGTGACAAGAAAATACATAAATATTATTTATCTCAGATGAACTGAACAAAGATATTAATAATAATGTTATTATAAGGAATTATAAGAAATTAGAAGTACTTATCATGTAAATTAAAACACGTATTTAGCAAGATATTAAAAAATACGTAATGTAGACAATGGAGAGGGATTATTATTCTAAGGACAACAATGGAAATACCGCATCGTACCGTAAAAATCTATAATTGTGAAAGTTGTTGCCCTGTAATCAATAATTAAATGCTTAATAGTAGTTGAATGGTCGAATCGATGGTTGAAGAACTGTTAAAAGATTTCAAAATCTGTAAAATAAACACTAATCAAATAACCGCTACAAACTTCATTATGTTAAAGCATAATATTTATAAACTAGACTTAATAAAAATTATAGCAGCTCATATGAATGCTGAAGAGAAAGGGAAATACTAAAATCGATTTCCAAATATTCTAGAAATTTCACCATGAAATTATTAATCTCACGATTACTAACCAAGTCTAACACATAAATTACGACAACGGACGAAATTCCTGTCTTCACAAAAAAACTATGGATATCCAAAAATTTATCGGAAGGAAGAAGTTGGTTATCAGGAAATGTTAAATCAAAAAATCATTCAACCATTTACAATTGCCACGCCACGGAAGTCATGCATGTAAATCTTTCCAAAAAAAAGCAAACTCATAAAGACAAAATTTTAGGCTAGTAATTGATTTTAGGGAAGTATATGTAAAAACTATTAATGACAAATTTCCAATTCCGAACGCAACCGATATATTAGAGAAATTAGAGATATCCCAATATCTTACCACAATAGAACTTGTATCAGGATTTCATGCATGTGAATAGTGTTGCTAAAACAGCTTTTTCTAAGGACACTGGCCATTTGGAGTTTCTAGGAATGCCATTCGGACTAAAGAACAGCTTGCCTACATTTCATTGACTAATTAACAACATATTACGTGGAATACAGAACGAGACTTGCAAAGTTTATGTTGAGGGTATATCCTACTAGACAAGTTTACAAGAGCGGGAACATATTTGAAATAAATTAAATTCCCAGTTGTTTGTATTTATACCTGCGCATACTAGTTCGTACGAAGACTATATTCATTTTTGTTATTCACAGATATGTGGTAATTTGAATATTGTACTTTTCATTATGAAAGGTTGTTTAAAGTTCTGATTTAAGCAAAGAGGTTTCAGTAAAACCATCTGAGGCGGATATACAGAGATTTTGTAAAAAATTTTTCATAAATTTATTCATGAAAATGTAACCGTTGAATTTTTTCTATCACAATACTTTTTATTTTATATAGTACCAAAAAGAAAAAAATAATATTATATCATCATTATTTTTTAACAGAAATTATTCGTTGAAATGAATAAGTTGTAATTGAAAGTTCGCATAAATGAAATTATTCGTTATGAAGAATAAAATTATTATGAAGTGTTATTTTATGGCTTGGGGTTTTTCCTTGTTCATATACAATCACCACACTGTTCTAGTCATTTATTTAAAACTATTATGGACAAATGTTATCGTAATTATTACATTTGATATCTAGAGCAATTGAAACAAATCATTACTCATAAAATAAAATATTATGACATTATTATGGTATATTTACACGTTTTAGAAGCAGTTTTAATGTTCTAATACTAAATATATATATTATAATGTATGCATCCTAATCTAATGCTGGATTCAGCTAAAATCTAGAATGTATTATATATTCTTTCACCACTTGCATTATTGTTTGCTCTCAAAAATAAACATATAACAAAGGTCTTTAAATTTTGAATCTTACGTGATATTTTCTATGTCGAGTTGTTTTCACAACAACTTTTACAGGGAGTGACTTTGAAAAAGCAAACTTAGGCGCAGTACTATTCTTACCATATTGCGATTGTGCTCTCAGTTAGTATGTAGACTTACTTTTGGAGTTTTTTGAAAAATATATTAACTAAAATGTTTGTTTGGCAAATTTTAATAAGACGGACTATTTTGTCCAGGTAACAATAAACATAAGTGATGTCTATGATTAAAAATAGAAGCCTATTAATGAAAACCAAAGCAGTAAACTTATAACCTTAAAATATGAATCGTCTATAATCTTGAAATCGTTTAATATTTAAATTTGATTAGAATATGCGATATTAGTAAGGTTTTATTACTCGTGAATAAATAGCAAATTTGTAAAATCTCAGCAGATGTTTGAACCCTAATTTCCTGCAGACACATATTATTTACAGTATTTATTAGCAATATGAACATGCAACTGCTCATTTTGTACAACTGGCAATCAGAGTATTAATTAAATTTTCTTTATTCAATTAGGGTTAAAATCGAAAATATAGACGAGGCGATTTATTGAAATCACCAAACGAAATTCGTATTATGTGAATGGTTATTTTATAAAAATACACAACATGTAGGGAACCTTTTGGATCAGGTTATTTATATGAAGAGGGTACCATTTTTTAAAAAAATTACTGGTACAAAACTTAACTAGTAAGTAGAAAAGGACAGGATCCAAAAAAATACCTACTATCTAATAATATTAGTACAAAATATATTTACAAACAACATTCATGTTAAAAGTAGCCCACTTATTTCATTATAGTATTGTTCTCATAATATAATCCCACTAATGAAAAATTGATTTTCAAACGCTGAAATTTTAAATGTAAAATATGTTGTTGTTCCAGCATACGTACAATTTATGTTCTTTGTGTTTTATTAACTGTGGAAGTATGGAATAAACTATAAACGATCAGTTAGATGGACCTTGTATTAAAAGTAAAAATATATTCGTTTATACTATTTATATTATTGTTCACGGTAGGTAGACTAAATATAAATGAAATACAAATAATATATTTTGTAAATTCTACATTTTTTTAAACAATTTCCGAACATAATGAATTTTATGTTAACTCATAAAAGTATTTTAAATGAATAAATAAAAAAGCTAAATTTCTCATATTCCTAACACTGAGGAAATAAGACAACACATAAATGGCCAAATAATAATTTTAAAAAATACCATACCAAAACCAAATAATTATGTAGGGTACTTCGAAAATGTTGTTGGGAATATATTAGAAAAGGAACATCACTATAAGTGAGATTTTTATTGTAAGAATTGTTTAAGACAGATATTAAGGAATTCGAATGATGAAATTTATAACATGCAAAATTTCAGTGTTTATAAACTGAACTAACATAACCTGGAACTGATTCTATTTAATTAATTTTTAAATATACATTTTTCCTTCGTTTTTTGTTAATACAGCTGTATCACAATATGAGACCACTTCAGACATAGTTTAAACACTACACTATACACACAGTACATTTTACACAGATTACAATTATAACATGTATTGTTGTCCTACAATGATACGAACATTGTATTGTTTGATTAAAAATTTTGTATCGTACAAACATTGTGTATATGAAAAAAACAATGAAATGTACAATTTGTTTGTACTTCATTGTTGTATATACAATGTTGATATGGTACAATGAAGGTCGGTGTCTGCATAATATGAACAGATAGTAAATTAACATGAGTACAGACGTTACATTTTTATGAGACAGATATAATATTTTATGCGTGTAATTGGCATATTTTTCTGAGTTTAGTTTGTAAATCAGAAGGAGTAAAGATAGTACATTTTTATTTACAGCAAATAATACACTTTCATAAGTACAGATGGTACAATCATCATGAATGCAGATGGCACATATACAATTCAGATTGATGATTTATCTTATTAGAGGTGGTACTATTTCATGAATAAAGATTGTAACTTTTCTAATCTCCACTGAATATGTACAAAGTTGATTCAAGGTAATTGAATTGCAATGTACTATCAGCTCAGAGTAAAGAAAGTGTTATTTATGGAAACACTAATATGGTTTGTTAAATATTAAAAAAAAAAAAAAAATCTGACTAACTGCTGAAGTTTTTTAAACATGATATACGATGATTCTTTTTTTTTTAAAATTTACATTACCATTTCTTAACAACTAATTGAAGAGAGTAGGGGAGCTATTACACCCCCATTAGTATTTGCGTTTAAGAAAAATAAATGGTCTATTGAACAATAGGTGATGATATATTTATATGGTTGGAAAGTTCCTCTTTCACATTTATAAATGTGCCTTTCGCACCTGACGCAGATATAATAAATAATAATTTTATAGCAGATAAAGAGGGATTTATGCAAAATGGAAATAATATTTTTTTTAATCAATTAAAGTTTACAATAATTTGTTACATTTAACAATATTCTTGTTATATAATTTTGTAAATACCGATATCAATTGAAATTTTACTAAATTCACATATGACTAATTATATGTCTATATTCACATATGTCTTATTAAAACAGTGAGTAAACAAAAATTACCAAAGGTTAAACAAAATAATATTTACAAACCGATGTGTATGAATTTTTTAAGGATCTGATTTTAAATTTCAGACTATTTACTATGCCACCAGTTTTTATTCTCCCAAATGTAAAATACAACTTACTTGTGTTAATTAGTTTTAGTTATAGATCAGTCGAGAATAGTTTTTCGCAACAAAAACGATTTAGAGATATTCGCAGTTTAATACTGATTTTGTGATTCAATTTTAATTTAACACCCCATTTTCCTTTGTATAATAATCTTAAAAATTAATTTATGTATTTATCATTTATTTTTTATCAAAATTTCATTAAAATCCATAGGTTAAATTAATGAAAATTGAAATGTTGTTTTTTATTCAATTAAACACAAATTATTAATTTTCAGTCATTAAATAAATTTTACATAATGGTTAATATACTGAAAAGGCCTAATTTGTTCTAAACGTTCTAGAATCACAATAATTTGTATATTATTTTTGGATGAACAAATTATAAGTTTCCATGGTAACTATATGGATTAACAGAATTTAATATACAATAACAGTCCTTGAAGCGGTGCTAGAAATAAATACCACGTGTACATACATAAATAAATATATTATGTAATTGATAAACCAACTGAGTTAAATTCCAGAGGGATAACAGATGGCTCCGTGTGTCACTGATGTATTTAAATATAATATATTTCCTGTTGTGAAATACCAGCATGTGTTGTTATTCCGATATTTAAACAAGAAATTAATTGTAAAATTATATCATCAACATGTATATCTACAAACGGAAATTCATTTTAAATAAATGTTGAACTCTTACCTTTCATATAAAAAAGTGTTTGACTTTCAAAATTGTATGTAGGCTACTATGAGCCTATACAGACATAAATGTAATTTTCATTATATACAGCATGTCATATTGATCTCTGTCACAACCAACGTTTCACGAAAACTGGATCAAAATAATTAAGATAACACATTTCGTTATTTTACTCTTCTAGACTCTAACACAGTTAAATTTTTACTATCAGGACCACAATACAGAAAGGTAAAGTTGGCTGTCGACGCGATTTCTATTGTAATCATTAAGTTCTGATTTTATTGAATTTTAAAATGTTGTTAAAATATGTACTTGGAAATAAAAATCGTTTAATGTTTTGTTTTTATGGTGGTGAGGGCGTAATAGGAAAAATGTGGATAGCAGTTTTCAGAGATGTCAGATTTTATCAATGTCGATCCATTCATTTCAGCAATTTAAGACTGTATATATTAGACGACATATCATTGAAATTACTATTTTATTTGGATCAAGACAGACAATATTTAAAAAAGATTTTTTTACTAATTATGCCTTAAGAACTTGGCACACATTGTGTATATTATAATCAAGTTAAAAATCTGCATGCGATCTTTTTCTCTTTTCTTTGGGCAATAAATATTCATTTTGTTTTATGAATTTAACACTTTTGGCAGCCAAAATCATTCGTAGGTGTTGGTGAAATTAAATAAATTCGATTTCAATCCTGAGTGCACTTAATATGTCTATCCCATCTTAATGGAAAATCTGGCATTAATTCGAGTCGGTATTAAGTCCTTTCGTCTTCAGTATTTAAAGTGTTGGCCTTGTACAATAGGTTTAGTAAACTAAAAAGACCTATCCTAATATGCTGTAATAAAATTTACAGTAAAGTCTACAGTAAAAAACAGACAGTCCATTAAATATTTTTAAAGATTAAAACAATTTTATAAAACAAAAAAACATTAGAGCAAAGTTAGCATTGTTTGAAAAAACTTTTGATTGATCTTTGTTTTTCATTTTCGACTGGACGTCTGGCAGCTTCATCTCGAAGTCGCCGAAGAAAAAGAATGTCCATACCAAACACAGTCCAATACAAATGCTATAAATTGAACTGCTGATCGCATATAATTAAGAGTTGGATCATTTTTCTCACATGGTTAAGACCTTTATTACAAAACTTGAATCATAGTTCTACGACGCTCCGTTGAATTGTTATGACAAAAGACTTGCCGCTTACTTTAATGATCGGTGTTAATGACCGGTAGCATCCGGGTGGTTAGGCACTTGGGTTTACAACAATATGAATGTTTTGACAACAAATGTTTAGGGCTGTCCTGGTCTACCTGGACCCTTTATCTTTAACTTTGGCCTCTACTATACAGTAGGATTAGAAAGTGGCTAGACAAAGGAGCATCCCTCACAGCTGTATAAATAAAAGTAACAAGCCTCAACCTCCTGGCATTTGGCAGGCACACATGGCGTAAAACAATGCAGTGAATGACCTTGGAAATCCCATGCTCCTTGTCACTGGCCCTGTCGAGTTTGACGGAATGTCGAGTTTGAGGGGGTCGAGTTTGAGGGGGTCGAGTTTGAGGGGTTCTACTGTAGTATGAAAACGTCACAAATTGGCAACTGGAATGAAACAAGTTGATGGAATTCGGATTCTCAGACAATTCTTTGAATGACAGATAGTTTTATCTTACTTACTTCCATTAGCCCAAATAGGATTTCATCATAAAAATTACAACCTTAATAATTAAACCTTATAATAGCATCGTTGGGAATGTATGTCCATAGCCTAAAGCCATCCCAAAATAAAAGGACAATGCGTGTTTATTCTCAAACGGTTGATAAGATTCATATCTATAAACTATTAACTGATAATTGGATTTGAAGGTATTTTCACTCTAAGATTGAAACTGGTAACTTAAAAAAGAAGAAAATGATTAGATATAAATATATGTAATCTATTCGTTTATTGAAACATCACTTGTACAGTAAAACATTAACAAACAATTACATCTTATTTACTCTAATGAGTTACAGTCTTAGAGTTCTAAGATTCGATTCTGTGCTAACTACTTATGGGATTTCATCAGCTTCATCAACAAGTGGAAGGCTACAATCTGTAGTACATTCTGGTTACAAAGTCTAATATTACGGTGACGGTAACTCGACGTATTATAAAAATATTTGCCCTTCAGAAGCTGTTATGACTCTAAATTAGTGAGATTTTATTTATTTTCAATAATAAAATACATTTCATTAGTCAATATGTATTCATAATTAATTTTTAATATCAATTTAATTAGTTTATTAATTCCTTTAGTACCCTATATTATAATTATATTAAATTATGTATATTCTTGTCTATTATGCTATAAAATATTCAGTTCAATTTTGTTGTTATTGTAATGACCTATGTGGTATATATTATAAAAGTAAAACATATATTATATTTTATCTGTGTTTTAATAGAACGATATTATTTCAATTCATCTGCATAATAATGTAGACAACTGAATAAATTTTAATATTAAATTAATGGATGTGAATTTTAAATAATGAAATTTTATAATAATTATTACTTTATAATTATTATCTTCTCCATTATCCCAATTTTACAATTTTCTATTAAAAATTTGATCTTTATTTGAGTTATTTGTTTTCTTCAAATTTACAGTATATTTTCTTGATGACAAAATTATTATGGATGTGAATTTTAAATAATGAAATTTTATAATAATTACTACTTTATAATTATTATCTTCTCCATTATCCCAATTTTACAATTTTCTATTAAAAATTTGATCTTTATTTGAGTTATTTGTTTTCTTCAAATTTAAAGTATATTTTCTTGATGACAAAATTATTATGGATGTGAATTTTAAATAATGAAATTTTATAATAATTATTACTTTATAATTATTATCTTCTCCATTATCCCAATTTTACAATTTTCTATTAAAAACTGTGTACAAGCCGACAATAGGAACACACTAGATACGGATACGACAATGAACAGAAAAACATTCGGCCAAATATTTTAACATAATATTTGTACCAACAAGAATTTAATAAGCTACATTCAAATTATTTCCTTTTAAAACAAATCCTTGCTTATTCCAATTCGTTGTAAGCTCTCTTAAGTAATTCCTCCTTTTATAAATGAATACTTCAATATAATTTATCTTAGGCTATTCTTTATATTAGTTTTTGTAGGAAACTAATGTTGTACAATTCAATTTTCCAAAACAAATATAAATAAACTAATGTTAATAAAACTCGTTGTATTCTAGGTTTTCAAAACAAAATTGTTCCATAAACATTACATTTTCAATCTATATAAAAAGAAAGGGTCTTTTAATGACTAAATATTTTACAATATCGTGAATAAACAATAGAAATTGTTGGAAAGAATTAATTCTATACTTTGATAGTATAATGCACAGAATTTTGAAAACTCTTTAATTATCATGGTTATAGTTTGGTAAAACTCGCTCATGAAAGTTATTTAAAACAATAATTGTTTTAGACTACATTGGATTTTAAATTAAAAGTAGATTTTAATAACCTATACGTTATTTAGCTGATTTCATATGTTAAAATACAGAACACTAAGTGGACATCCTCTCTCATAAAACAACTGATTAAAGTCAACTGATATTAAAGATTATTTTCATTTCTATCTAAAAGATTTTATTGAAACAGATATTCATTTCTGAGCTCCTGCATGGAACTTATATAAGGTACAAAGACTGCAATATTTTTAATTAAAAGATGTATATTCCACCGGAAATAATTTTATACAGATATTTTACCTGGAATTTAATATCTGAGCATGCTATCAGTATTGTAATTGTATACAGGATGGAATATAATATTATAAACTATAATTAGTAAATCATTTATGGTTGATTCAATCAGCACGAAAAAGGTTTTCATATTGAATACTTATTTAGGAACCTTTATTACGTACAAAGTTTTGTTTATACAATAATATTCAAAAATCTCTGAATAAAATAGAAATATAAAAAAAAATATATGTGTTTTAGTCTGAGGGTCGTGAGATATTCTACATTGTCAATTCTAAATTATTTATAAATTAAAGTTTTTTTTTTATTAAAAGTGTTATAACTTTCACAAATACTTACGAGTTAATTTTTTTTTAAAAATTTTAGTTCATAGATTTTAAGTGTTTATGAATTAAATCTAATATAACAAAGGGCGTGATTCAGATTATTTATTTATTTGTGTACCAAAAGGAACAAAATTATGTATATATTTTTTAATATTAAATCAATATTTCAATATGAGCACCTCTCCCCCATCTCCCGATTTTCGGTAAACATATAGATCCAAGACCATATGTATTTACCACCTTGGTACTCTGAATCATACCAAGAAGAGCAATCCCTATAACAACAATAATTATTTTTTTAAATCATAGATCCAGGAATTTCTCACTATAGAACGTTTAGAAGAAAAGGTATATAAAGTTTTGAAAATACCTCCATGATTGCCACAAAACAGGACCATTCCTCACAATCCAACAGTTACGAAAGCTAACATTTGCTGATGATACAGCATTGGTGACAGTGGGAAACTCTATAGCAGAGTCAACTAGCATCTTGCAGAGAGCTCTGAATGAAGTAAATCACTCTACTAAAGAGTGGAGTGTCAAGCTGAATGGAACTAAGTCAGTACACACCAACTTCACTAATCTGAAATATCAACATCTCCCAGTAGAAATAAATAAAGAAATTGTCCCTTATAGCAATACTGCTAAGTACCTGGGACTTACGTTAGATGCTAAATTGCGCTGGAAGGAGCATGTTAAAATAAAGAAGCGAGCTAAACATTAGATATAGAAAAATGCACTGGCTACTTGGAAGACGTGCAGGGCGAGCAATTACAATAATGTGCTCCTATATAAACAAATCCTTAAGCCAATATGGGAATATGGCATCCAGCTATGGGGATGTACTAAGCCCACTAACAGAAATCTAATTCAGAATTTTCAAACAAAGTGCTCAGAGGTATAGTGAATGCACCCTGGTACATTAGGAACTCGGATATACACAGAGACTTGAAGATCGAAACGGTTGAAGAAGTAATAAAAAAGGACGCAGAAAAACACCAGCAGCGACTCCAGGGAAATCCGAACACTGAAATACGAAGGATGGTGGATGAACCTTGTACACTTCGACGGCTCATGAGAACCAAACCAGCGGATCTGATGTTGTTCAGTAATCTTTATATGGGAACAACCACTGGGCTGTTACCCATCAAACAGTGAATTTGTCAGATAGGAAGTTGCTAGATGAGATAAGCTCAGTTGTAACATTTTGTAAAAAAAAAAAAAGATCCATTGATCATTGGATACTAGTCCTTCATTTACTGAAATATCGTTTTAAATGGTGGCATTTTGTAGAAATAAGTTGGCGATTTTTTAAAATAATATTTAACTCATATTGAAACATTGTAAAATTCTATTTATTATTACAGCCAACGTTACGATAAATGAGTAAATATAGTAACTTGACTGCTTAAAACATAAAACGTGTTAAGTTAAGTGAGTTATGTTGTTTTTAACTGTGACTATGTGAATGACTGTATAAACTTTTATAATCGACTTGATAATAGAGGCGTGATCTCCAAAATCGATAGTATCTTTAAATAATAATATACAAATGACTGTAGACAGAAGTAAGCTATGTAAACGAATTTTATTAGTCATAAAAAATACATTAAAATTACCCTCATTAAAATTGAAGTTTTTATAATCATTATGCTTATTCACTTTCATATTTTACTTATACTTATAAACATTTGTATTGTATATTTTAGGAATTTACCTTTTAATAACGATGACAAATATGCTGGTTTCTTTTTACATCGATATTACTAAAATCGAAATTTTATGGGTGGATATATTTGGATATATTTTTATCCAACATAAAATGGTCTAAAACATCATAAATAATGCTTACTTCAAATCAAACTTTTGTGACTTTTGTTTATTCCATACTCTGATAAATTACTTTATAAACAATTATATTTTATGTGCTTAAATCTGTTGTGCCAAAATACTCAATTTATAATAGAGTATGAAATAGAGTATTAAAAATAATGTATAAAATAGACTCAAAGTTGTATAATAAATCAGTTGTCTAATAACTAATGAAAGACATTGTAAACTTAATTTAAAAAAACAGAATCGTCTTTACTATGTCACTCAAAATCACAATATTTAGAAAAAGAGTAAGTTTATATTTTTATCTTTACATTTACTTTCGTTACTTTACATTATTATGAACAAAGTTCGTATTATAGAGAAAGTTATGTGAAAATTAAAAAGTCATTGGTAAATTTAACTGAGTTCAAAAACATGATATTTGTTACCCAGAACAAAGATATACAAGAGAGAAAACTATTCAAATTAAAGTTAATTTTGTATTTGTACATATTTCGTCCATTTATTTTGAGGTATTTACTCCTGTAATTGTTATGTACCTAAATATACAAGGTAATAACATAACTCTAATACTAATAATACTGATGTTTATTTGGATATTGGTTTTACTATTTTGTTTAATTTTTAAGGAACTCTATGATCTATGAACAGGACATTTGCTGTCTATATATTTTGTGCTTGATTGATATATGGTTTTTGTAAATGAATTGAGCGAGTTTATCCATGATTTTGCACAATTAATTTTAATTTTACTTTCCCAAAATTTCATTAATAAATTGTTAGTATAATGATTCAAAATTGGAGATAAAGGATTTACAAATTATTCCTGTCTGTGTTATACTTCTAAAATAATATCGTTCTATATTATATATATCGATAATATCGAGATCGATTCTGCAATATTTGTCCAACTTTTATTTTGTTATGGCAGACAGTCTCATATTGTGGGTAACAAATTCACATTTTACGTGTAAAATTTGGAGTTAGAACATCAATTTTTAACAATGAATAATGTAATCTGTTGAAATCAACCATTTATCTGTACATAAAATGAGAAAGTAAATCAGAAATATTTCAATCCAACCACAATATCGGAAATTACTGAAACATTCTTTCGTGAACATTCACAATTCGATGAATGGACACAAAGACAAAGCATAACGAAGACAAGCGCAAAAATTTCCGATGATGAATTTTAACGAACGTTATCCGTTGAAGTGGCTAATCAATTCCTTGTTTACCTTGCGGTTAATATTTTAATTCTGCTTCCAAATTTCGATATAATCTTCAATTGAAATATGGTAATACTGTGCAACTGATATTTCCATAAAACTGAGTCTCTATTGATGTTTTTGATTCATTTTATGTATACATAGTTAATTTAATAACTTTAAAATATTTAAAATAATAATACTATAAAATTATACATAAGTAAGACTATATTTTTGTTCAACTTTTATCATTGGATAGCATTTATAAAGTAACCTACTTTTTTAGACAGTTTCAATAAATCAATTTTGATTGTATTTAATTATCAATTAAAACTTAACTCGGAAAGAAATCAGTGTCATTTTAAAAACAGTTTATAAATCCATGTTGAACCAAAACATATCGCAGTTTATTTAAAATTAAAATTGTATAAAACAATATTTGCCATTACAAGTTAAAACGTTTTATGGAGTAAACAAATCAACTTTGAGATTTTGTTATATATAATAGATTTGATCTATAAGACAATGTTTGTTAATTTTTAAATGACAGTTTCGAATGGAAAAATATAGGCTTCAAAATTTTATTGTTTTTATAACTTTCTTATAAGATTAAAATAAAAAGGTGATATCTTACTGGGTCATATCCAACTTAAAAATAATAAATTATGAAAGTCTAGATTTAGATCATAATATATGTTGAATTTACAAAAGAATAACTTGGATCTTGCTGTGAACTTATCTTTTTGTTTCGTGAACTAATTGCAAACTATGTTTCTCAATTTTTGTCTTTCACCATGTTTAATAATAAAATACTAAACAATATTGGAAAAAAAAGTTCAATGGGAAATGTTTTATCAGGAACACCATAAGAAAAAATTCCCCATGGAAATACACAAGGATAAATCTGAAATAAATAATGACCATTTTTGTTAGTTTGTTAATTATTTTTCTATTTTGAATGAGACTTTTACCAAATAATATTTATTAAATTTCAATTATTAAATCTTTTTCCGTAAAGTTATCACTTTTTAAAAAAATATTTAGGGTGTATTTTATAATAATAGTAAGAAAACTCAGTATAAGTAAAATTGAACATGGATAGGTTCAATGTGTTCACCCACTTATCAATCCACCACCATGTCAAATAATTGGTAAAACCGAATTGTCAAAATGAGTATCACATATCAACTTAAACACAACTACTGTACTTGTTTTTTTTTACTGCGTTCAGTTAAACTTTCGACAACGAATCGCATTCTTTCGATTTACTCTTGGTGATAGAATAGAGAATTCAATTTTATGTTATATCGTCTCGCATGCTTTTGTGAACTTTATATACAGAAATGTAATTTGCTATAAAATACGATACGGACTCTATCATATACATAGCTACGTGTTTACATAGAGAAATAACGTAGAAAGTACATTTTGCCACTACTTGTCACGCCTGTTTCTGTAAAATATTGCGATTTACACCCAATACTGTGTTTATGCTAAAGCAAATATATTCAACGTGTTGACGTAAAAAATCTAATGTGACTATTTTTTTTTAAATGTCCACTTTTGTCTCCGTGTGAAGAGTAAATATACTTAAGTTAATATACAATTTATTATATGGTAGAATAATCATTTTGTAGCAGCTTTAAAAAAAAGTATATATTGTATAATATTGAAAGTTAAAATAGGCGGTAGCTTAATTGCATCTTATAGAATAGTTATCTTCCTTTAAGGATATTTGGTAATTATGACTTTAAATCATTTTATCATGAACACATGCTTTATTGCAAAATATATTCACTTGTTTTAGAGACATATTCGTCATTTTCAGGGGCAAAGATAACGACTCGCTGATCTTCTTCATAATCCGTGGATTCACTGCTACACTTACAATGAATTTAATTACACATAACTCACTAAACTAGCAGGTATATATCTTAAGTTTATATATATATATATATATATATATATATATATATATATATCACTTGCCCTCACTATTATATTTTACTTATAGTTATTTTATTTTCTCATCTGATCATTACATAATAATCTATAAATAATTATAAAAACATATTATGATCTTTATTGAAGATTTTGGATGATAAATTTATTGAGTGACTGCAAAAAGTATGTGCATACAATGAAATATTTTCTAATATCGGTCGCTTGACAGAAATATTTACAGTTATGTATTATAATATTCCTATCGTAATTATGTTGTTGTGATGACAAAGTTGTAGTCATGTAAACACTGAATGAATAAAAATTGTAATTTGTAAATAAAGCGTCGAGGAATATTTTAAATAACGCTCAAGGAATGTCTCCCAAATATTGAAACATGTGAAGAATTTTGGCCCAAACCTATGTTCGATATCTCATGTAATACCTAATTATAATCCACTAACGTTGGAAATATTAACATTTGTTTTACAAAAAATATATAACTTTTTCGAGATGATTGACTCTTTTCCCATGACGTTCAAATATGTATACTTACATTTTCACAAGTTTACCAGTATTGGAATTTGTATGATAGATATTGAGAAATGTTGTATACAGAAAAACTTCATTTTAGAGTTATTTGCCAAAACAATTGGTTTCATTTGAAAAAAGGTTTTGTTGTTTTCGGAACACTCTGTAATTGTTATTAAGAGAGGTTTTTGAAGATATTTGAGGCAAAAAGAAGAAAACTTAGTAGGCATTTTCAGAAGGACAAGTTATAGTTAATAAATGACATGGTAGAATTCAACTAACCTATATTAATGCAACCACGTTATTCTGTACCTAGACTGTGATTGGTCCATTTGGTGATGTTCACTTATGATTTTGGTTTGTTGAATCCTGTAGTGTAGGTGGAACCAGAGCTCTGCCTATAAAACACTTGGAAGACCTAATAAATTTAAAAATAAACAAAAACAAAGTCATTTATAATGTACACAATATATACATTTAAAAACTATAAACAAATTGAAGGCGAATCATTAACTGTAGTATTTTACGGTTCTAGTAAAGTAATAGTGTATCAGCCAATCCAGTAACAAGGCGTGGTTTTATTAGTGCAATATTAAATCACTAGTTATTACGCGGAATTAGCGGTTCTACTTTGCACTGTTGGTAAATTGAAGGAACTTATATATTGCCGAAGTAGTGAAATAACAAAACAAAACAAAATCGTATAATATTTAACCAAGCTGTTATCAATAAAATGGCGGTACTTGAGTTCAAGAAAAAAATGTGCCTTAAAAAAGTGCATGAAATATGAGAGCTTGCACTTGTTAAAACGCTGGTTAAGAACTGTGTTGCATTTAAGTATGGTTGATGTCTAGCGAGTGTAGTACACTGGTTGTTCCATTGATAGTGGTAGCACCATATGAAATTATTAAATAACAGTAACGGGAACAATATTGCTATAATAAATAAGTACCGGATCAATCTGTATAAAAGAAAATTTGTGTGTGGTGTACAGTGAAAGATCTTCCCAATTCAAAGTGAAAACACTTTATACAAAACCTAAAATTTGCTATAACGAAATATACACAATACTTTTTCTTAGCAAATATGTCTATTTGTTCCATGGTTACTATAAAAATAAAAACATAGTAATAGTTTTGTAAGTGTATATTACAAGTGTATATTACCTAAAAAAAAGGTTGTATTTGTTTGGAAATAGTAATTTTATTTGTACACAACAAAAGTCTATACCGTTATATTTTTCTTCATTTTATTTTCTAAAACATCTGTTTTAAGGTAATTTAAAAATGAGAGTTAATTAAGCTTTTAAAAATGTTTCATTTACTTGAAATTGTACTATGAAATTAATCGTCTAACTTCAAAAGAATTTCAATGCAATTTTATTAGAAAAATCTGATGGAGTTCTTAACTTGGAGAAAAGTATCTGATGATGACTGACAGATAATTATACGTAAAAACCTATAATGCCGTTGGATGAATAATCAGAACCAATAAATAATAACTTATAAAAAATTGCTAAATTAAATATTCATTTCGGTTAAAATACTTATCAAACAATTCATAAAAACTTTGTTTCAATAATAGTAACCTACCGATTAGGGTTAACTATTTATAGGGTATAGACAAGATACATTGTGTATATCTTAAGATTAGATATAAGAACGGTGAACCCTTTTCAGATATATTGCAATGCTTGTGTCCAGTTTATTTTAGTCAATTTATCTTTGAATAAATTTTATTACAAAATGTTGAGGCATTGCAAACTTTTCACTTTTTTTTTGTTTTGGAATAAATGATGGGTTACAAATTTACTACAAATTACACCTCAGTACAAAAAAACAAAGCACAAAAAATTGAGACATCATGTTTAAAACTTACTAGTAAAAATGATTTGAGCTTCAAATTCATCAAAATAAAATCAATAATTTTTTTCAATGAAATTTAAATAAAGTGTAGAAATGGACGATGTTCAAATGAAAGATGTTCTCGTTTAGTAAGAATAAATGTATATTTGTCAACGTTTGCCAGCACATTATAATGTTTCTAAATTATTTGTGTGAGATAAGTTTTGTAGTTATTCAGTTATAATTAGTTTAGAATTATGATATTACAGCTTATAATTGAAGCACGTATAATATGTAAAATAAAGGGCGTAGACTGGACACACATGTTGCACAGCTGTTCTAAATTTGCATATAAACAAGATAAACTTGATTTTGTTCATATGAAAATATAATAGGGGAATATCATTAACAACTAGGAATAGATTTCAACGTAAGCTTTTGATTACGTTGTTTGCTTATTTAATTTGGAAAAAATATATTTTTGTAAAAACTGATACTGTAGAAATTCCTTTGTGTAGGAGTTGCATTACATTATTAATATTTTTGTTGGCTTAGAGCATATTATTAGTTACTACTTTGGAGAATGCAAGTTTGGTTCGAATTATTATTGACTGTAAAATTCGTTGAACCTGTTTACTTGCTGCACAGTTATTGGGAAATCCTAGCCTCATTCACCACATCTGTACACTCTCTTCAGTTTATTTATTTAATTTTTTATTGTTTCTCACAAAATTCAATTATTCAATTACCAATATTCTAAGAGTTACTTATTCTTAAATATTGATTTGTATATTGCACGAGCAATAGTTTTTCAATTATTGTTTTGCTGAAATAATTCGTACCTTTTACTCTATGATGTTTCGCAATTAATAATTTCAAAAAAAAAAAAAGTGTCACATGTATTTCAAATACCTTTTTTGTTATTGCAATACAATTTTTTTATTTATTATTCAATTCATTTTATTTATCTATTTTGTTAAGTAAGGCATTGAATATGCATTGTTATTATTTATTTTACAATGTGTTATCAATCATGTCAGATTTAGAAGATCTGAAAGGCATTTATCATGTTTTAAAGAATTTAATTGTACATTTTAATAACGAATTATTTATATTGCTATGGTATATCTACTACTTTAATCAAAATCCACCCCATGGCACTACGTAATAATCTCAAGATATGTATTCGTGTTTCATTGTTTAGTGCAATACGTCTTTAGGCCTTCTGGCAAGAAACAGATAAATGCAACTCAGTTGCTTTCCATGATTCCTGTATGATTGCATAGTGGAAGCATAATACAACAAAACATTCCTATTTTTTAAAACAGAAGTCATAATATCCCACAATATTCATTCTGTCACTAAGATTAAATAGTGTGATCTACCTTTACATATATCACATCTACATGGTGATCACACATTTAAAAAAGTAATCTCAAATCAATGTTTGTCGAATAAGTTTTGGATCTCTATAACTTATTTTTGTAATGTGAAAATAACACGGAACAAAAAGTAAATAAATAAATAAAAATAAATAAATAAACTTATTCAAAATAATTATTATATTTTGTAAATGACATAACAATTTCATTAGTTTACAAAACATTTTTGACCCTAACGTTATCGGTGTTGTTGAACATAGTAAATACTGCTTTTTTTCAGTAAAGCTTCTTCTAAATAATTTTAGATTTTGTACATTTTATAAAATAAATAGTATATTAGCTAACAGTACAATGTCATTTTATAGTAATATATTTTATTGTTTTCTTTAGTTGTGTCTAAGATATAAGTTGAAATTTGTTTTATACCTAGAAACAAAAATGTGTAAAATAAAACAAATTAAGTGCATTACGATGGTCAAAATACATTAAATCTCCGCATGATCTTATACCGGGTGAATAAAAAGTCAAGACCCCCCCCCCCTCTAATATTTTTCGTCTTCAATTGAATAAACAATGGATGAGCTAAAATTAGAGCTTCTATTTCCTCACAAAATTGAAGACGACGGTCTGGATCATCTTCAATCTACTCATGGCCCAGCTGAATTTTATAAGGATGAAATTTTGTGTAGACTTCAATAACTTTTGACGGGCTACCATTTTTGATAGAGAAAAGATAGCGAACTCTGGTTTTCACCATTCTTTAAGTTTTTGTAAACACTTCAAAATGAGGTGTCACTTGAAGGGGGTTTACATTTAAAATTTTTGAGTTGCCCCATAAATCCCCCATTTTTGGGGGACACACAAAATTTTCACAATCATAAAATGAAACTTCCTGCTAAGATTGCACGACCACCAAAAGGATATATCTGTATATTTACTTAGAAAAATATTAGAGGGGGGGGTCTTGACTTTTTATTCACCCGGTATAAGGAAAATTGTCTTTCAAATATTGTTTTAGAAAAGGGAGTTTAGAAATTCGCACTTTATACATTGGTTAAAGAAGTTAGGACAAATATTTTATCATGCACAGTAAAAAAACATTCTGCTTCTGAAATATTTTCTTGTGAGTTTATTCTAACCAAAATTGTATTGTGATATTTGTTTAAAAAAAGAACATTTATATAAGACTGTAGTTTGTATAATACAACAGTTCTCTTATTTACAAGTCAATTTGGATAATTATTACTATTTTAGCTGAAACGGGAACCAACCCGAAATGTATTTAATAATTGGCGTTATTTCTTTCTATCAATTAAGTTGAATTTATTGTTTATTAATTAAAATAAATATTCGTCATATGCTATCTTTTATTATAATTTCATTTGATCTACGAATAAAAAAAATAAATATGGTACGTAATTTAAAAATATATATATATATATATTTCAATTAAGAGGCGATTGAGGTGTATTGAGTATGGTTAGGATTACCCATGGGTAAAAAAGATAATGCAAAAGTCATTGTTTAAATAATTTCACTAACTTGAATTCCTGGAGACGATTAGGTTTCATCGATAAAAAACTGAATTATTATGAAACCAATAATTATTGAAAAACTAAAATATTGCCAGATGAAGAAAACTTCAAAAACAAGATATTTCAATAACTATGTTGTCATCTTCATTTGCAATGAACACTACGTAATTAGGTGTTGAGGATAATTTTCAGAGTTTTTAGTACTCGGCGACCAACTGTACAAGTAATTATGTTATACTTGCTATTAGCATCTAAAATAGATTAAAGAACTTAAAATAAAATGTTGGTTTTGTATGTTTTTGACTAGTACATAAAGATAATTTTATCGCAGGAAGTGAAATAACATCGGAATAAATCCAACTTAACATAGGCCCTATTTTACAGCAATATAATATATTGCAAGTTTAACTTTTTAACAAATTTACAAAAACCTATATACTTCTATGGATAGGAAAATTGTTCACTATGATTTATTTTTTATCGGATAAATATGACTTTTTATAATATGATATTTAACATTAATATGCACCAATTAAAGTAACCATAATATTTTTATTCTAGATTTTCCAAAACAAGTAAAAATTCAACATAGTCAACATTGGAAGCATTTTTTTATTTTTATTTTTTTTTATTTTATTTTTTTTAATTATTTTTTTTATTATGTTGGAAGTCACTAGGCACTTCAGCCATTTAAGACGTTTTGTGCGCTTCCTTATCTTAGGCAATCCACTGTAGTTGTAAATCCTTCGTGAGTCTTAGAACTTGTGCAGTTAGGTCGTCTTCCTTTGTAGGTATGCCTGTGAGGCCAAAAATACATTGGAAGCATAGTTACCTGATCAATTTTTCATTGACGCGGAAGTATTACCATCAAAAAATATTGTATACTTATAACCAGAAACGATACACACTCCAGTTATGCAATTATAACTCCCTATGGTGTTTTAATTTTAGTCACTAAACAAAATATCCCATGTATCATACTTTGTCTTTCACTGCCCTAAAAAAATTACTAATTGAAAGTTTTTATATTCTATTTTGACAGGTGGATTATTTTATTCACACAATTTAAAAAAAAAGTCTTACTAAAGAAAATGTAAAGAACATTCCCTAAGACAATTTTGGAGATAAAATCGCTATTATATATCATCAAAGTTGAGCATATTGTGTGAGCGTAAGCGGTAAGGAGATGTAAGTTTAAATTACAATCTCTTTACTTAAATATTAAGTTCCGCATCACTGTAAAATTTCATCTCTCCCACCTTATCTAATTAAGCGTGGCAAAACTGTGAGTAGATTATCTAACAATGCTACATTATACCCTTACAATAAGGTTTGTAAAACTAGATTCTTCTGAATCCACTGAATGGTTCATAGCACAATATAGAACAGTTTATCAAATTAATTCCAATATACTAAATCCACTACAAATCACTGATTGATTAAATTAAATTGGAAGAACTTGTTTTTATTACTACCTAATCTTGTCATTCCAAAATTAAAATACCTGACTTTATCTTATATATATATATATATATATATATATATATATATATATATATATATATATATATTGACATTGTGATATGCAAAGGAATTTTAATAACGATTGTGTTTCTATCTACTACTATAGGTTGTAAAAATATGGATACTGGAGTTTGGACGTTATTATAAAATGAACGATGTGATGTAGAACATATCCGATTATACCATAATATCTTTGTTTAATTATGTGTTGATTTATGTCGAGGTTTATTTTTAGGCTATGTTAAAACCTTTTTTTTTTCATTGTTGTTGGGAAAAAAAGTAATTTTTTCCATCTTACAGACAAGAATCATCTCTAAAATTAAAAAAAAAAAATGATAAATCTCATTACTATCAAATAGTATACAAAGTTTTTTGTAAGTGTTTTATACGGTACATTGCTATTTTTTAATAATAGGCTGCTAAAAAGATGTTGTTATTAGTCAAGATTTAGTGATTTCTTATCACTGAGTTATCCTAAAAGATCGATTATTGCAGCGTTAAGTAGTTCTTTGTCATAGCAGTTATAAGCCATAGATTTCGATCATTTAATTTAAAATTAATATTTTATATAGAATTTTATTTACCAACTTAGTTTAATAAACAGGAGGGTTGAAGAACATATTTTATATAGCTGTTGAAGAAAGCCATTTGCAAGATGTGACGAATGCAAGCTATTCAAAGTACAGGTTGCAGATTAAAACAATAAACAAAATTAAAACAATAAATGCTTTTTTTCTGGGTTTAAATAAGTTATTTACTAAATTGGAGCAAGTAACTCCAAAACAAAAAATCTGTGCACAGAATTATTAAATAATGTAATACATTTATTAATCGTGATTCCATTGATCATTAGAAACATATCTCACACAATAATAAAGTTATGTCTTATTCAAGAGTTTAATAATACTAAGAAAATTAAGGTTAAAATTTAAATAAATATTAAAAACACTTCGAAATTATTTATTTAAAAACATCATACATTGGTTACTTTAATATGTATTGTAATTTAAGTTGCATGTTTCTACTTTATTTGCTACAAATATTTCCCACATATGCCTTGAAAAATATTTGTAAATTTCTATAAAATGGCTTATTTAAATGTTACTAAAGTATTACATTTTTACTTATTTTTTCCGCATATTCTATTCATAGTTTCAGTCTTACATAAATCGATTAGTAAGATCGTAAACCAGAGAGATAGTTGGCGATGCATAAATAATATCAGGAGATAAAATCAAAACCGCCTTTAATATATTCTACAACTAATTACTGTCTTCAACTTACGTAGACCAACTTGTTACGTAAACCTAACTCAAGAAGGAAAAGTTAGAAGAAGTATGAGCTTATAATTAAGCGTTTTAGTTAGTAAAAACTAAGAAGAACTTTTTAAATTAGTTGTATGGGCTGAAACTAGAAGAAATTACTTTCGAATTTACTTAACTTTACATACAATTAAAACTAAGGCATACATTACAATTACAAGGCATACAACTAAAATGTATGATGATAATTAGACCATTACACTCAAAAATGGAGTTAATATAGTGTCCTAAATTATCTGCAAAGTAATATAATAATTATGTAACAAATATAGTTTCAAAAAGCAGCCAACACAATAAAAGATTGGTAAAAATCTGGATTTTGACTAAAATTCAAATGAAATCTCCGTTGACAATGATGTTATTTTGCATTTTTGTCATTTTCTATTAAATGTTTTTAAAAACTTCTTTTTTGGTTTAATTATGACTATCTTTTTGTAGCGTATACAAGTCGCTAATGCATACAATGGCTGTCGGTAATGGATGCAAAAATCAACTCTTTAAAATTTAGGAAATATTCAATATTATAGGACCTAAAAAAGATTTTAAAAAATGTATTTACAATTTTTGAAAAATACGTCTTTTTTTTGTTATTTTTAACTAACCTATCCAATGGTTTATAAAACAGGACCTACTTACTAAATGTATGCTAAATAGGTACTTGTAGGATTTTCTAATACACATCTATATGTCCTGAATCAAAAATAGTGTCATGACGTCATTGGAATGTTCGGTGTTTCCATAAGGTTGATCGCATAGGTAGAAATTCAATAATAATATATGATTTAGAAATAGTAGATATTAAAAATATCTTAGTATCGTAGTGTGTATATTTTTCTTAAATACAGTATATAGAATACCACCAAAACAGTTTTCGTTGTATCGATAAAAAAGTACTTGGACATCATATTAAGTTTTGACAAAATTAGTACAGATGGACTCCTTTGGTAAAATCGTTTCATGTGGATGTATAAATAATTTAATCACGTTTATCCCTAGCGATGATATTTAACACCGACTACAGCGGTATATTATGGTTTCTACTGCAGTTAATTTCAAAACACACAACTTTATTAACAGAAAAAATAAATGATTACCACAGTTCTTGTCAATCTCAGGATATAATACTATGTTATATACATATGAAACTTGACGGACAATAAAATAAAATGCAATATCGTTAGAGATATTCTTATAAAAAATTTTAATTAAAATTCAAAGAAGTATACGCAAGTCAATCCAATAAAACAAATTTTACAAATGTTAAAGATGGTAATTATTGAACAACAATGTGTTCAATAACACCAAAAACCCATGATTTTGACGAAATCAATTAAACTCAACCCAGTTTAAAAATATTTACAAAGTTGAAATTGTTAATTATGTAATGTATATGATCGGTAAAATAATATGAGAGACCGATGTATTCGAAGACACCTGTTTACTTCAAACCAAGTCAAATCAGTAATCTTGATATTCTGCTGTGTTCCACAATATCAGACGTAAATATATAATCTCTTGTTTAGTTTTTATGAAATAATGAGTACTGTTTCTTCAGTATGGCTACTGTAATTTTTAAATATATTAAAGTTTTATCATATAGAAGAAAGCTTATGTCTTAGTTGACAAAATAAATGTGAACCATTCTGAGATAAAAAAATTAAGTAGAATTAAGGAACCCGTCAAAAACGTATGTAAATAGTGTTGAATTTTTCAACAGTTTTGGAAATCACAGAGATTAATAGGATCAATGTATAAAACCTTGACAAGAATATGGAAATGCTACCATTAACTTTTTTTCTGTGGAATTACTGTATCAATAGTAGAGTGTGGGACACTTGGGCACAAAAATCGGGAGGGGGTACCCCCACCCCTCCCCCCTGCCCTTTGCCCCTCCCCCTTTGCCCCTCCCCTTGGCCCCTCCCCCTTGGTTTGCCCCTCCCCCTTTGCCCCTCCCCCTTGGCCCCTCCCCATTGACCCCTCCCCTTTGCCCCTCCCCTGTAGGCCCCTCCCACCCTCCCACCCCTCCCCCTCCCCTGTAGGCCCCTCCCCTTTACCCCTCCCTGTAGGCCCCCATTGGTCCCCCCACTCGTGACGTATTGTCGAGACACACACACACACACAAGACGCCATACACGCATGACGTCATACACTTAACTTTTTTAATACCAGCGGGATTCGAACCTGTGAAGTTTGGATTCGAAGGCGGACACGCTACCGACTGAGCTATCGTGCATAGTATTACAAGTCGGATATTTAACGCAGTATATAAGCCGCCATGTTGTAACCGCAATAATGTGTTATATATATAATGTGTTAAGATAGTTAACCTAACCTATAAGTGTCCTACTTTTGCCCATCCACAGCCTATCAGCTGTTACAATAATGTGTTATATAATTATATAATGTGTTAAGATAGTTAACCTAAAGTTTCCCACTTTTGCCCATCCACAGCCAATCAGCTGTTACAATAATGTGTTATATATATAATGTGTTATATATTTATATAATGTGTTAAGATAGTTAACCTAACCTCATAGTATTACAAGTCGGATATTTAACGCAGTATATAAGCCGCCATGTTGTAACCGAACGCCAGAACATTCCGTAGAAGTTCGGACACGAACCCCTTACCGTAAGACTTACCGAGTTTTTCGCGACCGCGAAAAACTCGCGTAAGTCTTACGGTACGGGTCTGACCCGAACTTCCGGGTTTAGGAGTTTTGGAATAGGGTTCTAAGAAATAAGAATCAGTGTACCCGTAACCAAGTATATATATTATGATTCACATCTACGACAACAACAACTTATATATTAAGTATATATTATGATTCACATCAACGACAGCAACCACTTCATAGTTAAATTAATATTCAAAGTATAGATAAAGATTAAGAGCAACTACGTCAGAGTTAAATTAATATTCAAAGTATAAATAAAGATGACAGCTGTTCTCCACATTACGTGACCGCAAGGTATCAACGCCACAGTAGGAAGTTTGATGAGGCATACTGGACAAGGTGAGAGCATCCGACTATGTACGAATACACCCGAGGACTGTGGAACTTCCTATAAGCAGAAAAAGGTAAGTCACATTATTGATCTTCTCCGTGTGTGTGTGTGTGTGTGTGTGTGTGTGTGTGTGTGTTGCGACGGTTTGGAAAAAGCCAAACGTCTCAAGTCAATTTAAAACAAGTTAAATTCCCGCGATAAAGTAGAGTTGATAAGGGACGAGGGGGAGCGATGACGTCACGGCAACAGGTGTCGAACACTGCATGTTGAATCGTGTACAATCGTTCTGTCTGGTTTCTTATTTTATTAAAATATTAAATTATTAAAATAAATTAATGTACAGTAGAATCAACCGATTAAGAATATCGAAGAATAAATTTAAAAGTATTTAAAACAAAAAAGTTATTCAAGTTTTTATAGGGGCTCAAAAACCTAAAATTTGGAAAAAACGTAAATTCAAAATTCAAAAAACGTAGAGTCATAACTCAGAGGGGAACTAATAATAATCATAAATAAAAAATATGAATTAATAATAATTAACAGGTGAGAATGGACTTAGAAAGTCATTCTTGGGGAGTTTTTTGGAATTTTTGAGTTGAAGGGGGGATCATTTAAAAAATAATAATAAGTACTATTGTAGAGACCACAATAGGGCACAATAATAGGTACTTAGAACCAAATTTGAAAATAAAATAAGGGAGATATAATAATTACAAAACTTAAAACTTCAAAGCCCAAAAGCGGGTAAAATAAACGTTAAAGGGGTAAAGTAACATGATAATTATATGTATTTAGTATGTAAAATTGTAACACACCAAAGCAGAAGTAATAATATATAATGGGGGGGTTTTTATGAACATAAACTCATACGACACAAACTTAAGGACTTCAAAGGCGAATAACTCGACAACCAAACGAGTTATGTAAAAAATAAAAACATAGTTTTTCGTCGTAGTAGAAGAGGAACAAGATTTCGTCAAAAGAATTTTGAGAAAGGACTTATCTCAAAATTTGAAAAGAGGAAAAATCAAATTTCGGGAAAAGGGCGATAACTCGCGAACGAAGCGTAGTAGAGCGATGAATCAAGTTCCACAAGACCCACAAGATGGAAAGGAAGAAGAATCCGAAAGGAACTTTAAAATCGGTTCGAGCGTTCGAAAGTTATAGCGAGTTGAACGAAAAAACGTCAAAAGTAGAGATTTTCATGCAAAAACATGAAAAGTTGCGTGCGCATCTTCAAGCAGAGTCTAAAGTCAGAATCATCATGTTGCCAACTTGGATCAAAGATAACGTTAAAGAAAAAATACTATAAATTATTAATTAAAAGGTGTTTTAATTAATAATTAAGGAAGAAAACTATTCATTAGTCAAGAAATATGACTAATAAAATATATAGTGTAAATATTTCAGACCAAAAGGGCCTGAAAACACATAATATAAGGAAAATACCTTTTTCCCAAAAAGGGAGGAAAATTGGCTCCAGAAAAGTGGATTAATTCCCACTGACAGGGAGACCGAGATTTAACCGTCGAAAGACGGTTACTTTTGATTTGGAATCGACGCTGAAAGGACGTTTCTTCTGCAACCGACTCTGAGCTGAGAGGAAGATTCAACTGTCACTCTACTAATTGGACTTAGAATAATTTCAACTTTAATCGATCTTCAAGGCGACTTAGAAGAATTCGATACCAGCATTCAACTACATAGCAGCTTACAGACTCTGGATAGAAAACATCAAATCACCATCATCCTAATAATACAACAAATTCCAAATCCAACTAGAACTTCTATTAAAGTGTGAAGGTATTTTATACTTAAGGAATAATTCGCAAATATTAACTTCTTTTCAAAAATAACGTCATTAGGGGAATTATTAAAAATTAAATTCATTTTTTAAACCTCTGCTTTGGTGTTGAAAATTATTAATAATTTAAATACGACTTTTTCAGTACAGGAAAAACTGTTTGTGGTTCTGTCTGGAAAGTCAAGCGCTTTTATTTTGTTTAATATATAGATAATATTACATTAATTAATTTTGTCAAATAAATAAATAGTTGTGTTATTGTTCAATTAAATTGTTTGGTGTGATTAAGAAAGTTTTGAATATATAATTTTTCTGTGCAAAAGAGAAAATAATATACAAATAATTCATTTCTAAATTTTGTTGTGTTTTTAATATATATCCATTCTGTGTATGCTATTAACCTTGTTTTAACATAAATTTTATATATGTGCTCTGGTAATATAATTTGAAAATTTTAAAAGTTATCATCAGAACTTAAGAGCCGATTTCTCCCAAAAGGCACGACCTTGGAGAGAGAGAGAGTTAATCTTAAAAGATTTAAATAATCGAGCATTGAGATAAAATTCAGGGAATTTTGCGTTAATTAAAATTTGGTAAGTTTATGAGGACAAGCTCATACTTATTAGAGCCAAGAGTTGCAAAATCTTTGATTTAAAAAAGTAAAAGTGAGCACTTTGGCCTTGCCCGCGCTTGCTCTGAAAAGAAAGGTGGTTCGCCCAGTCGGTGGTGATCGTACAGCGAGTTTAAGAGTTCGTGATAATAGTGTTCCAAAAAAGGGAACAAGAATCTTAAATTCGTGAAGTCAGACAGAGGCGCAGCGTGGCAAGTGGCGTTCCAACGTGGGGCAAGAAGAACCCTACTCGAACCCACTACCGAAGCGAGGCGCAGAGCGCGGCAAGTGGCGCCCAATAGCGTGGAGCACGAAAAAGCAAAGTTTTGGAACAAATTTTCAAAATTTTGAATTTTTCAGTGTTTCATACGAACGAGAATATCTTAAGTTCTGATATAATTTATATGTACATGTGTGTTAGTAATAAGTTGTGCTGGTAATTACAACGACAAATATACTAAAGTGCAAAAATAATAATAATTAAAAGTAGAGTCCAAATTAAACCGAAATTTAAATTTTTTAACTAATCAATAAAATCAAGTGAATAAGTGAAGTGAAAATGGGACCAGCGAAAGATCCAGCAAAACAGGAGGGTTCAAAGGAACAGGAGACAGAAATGCAGAAAATGGTGAGGTACCTGAACCAAATGGAGGATAGAAGAAAGCAAGAGAGGGAACAGGACAAAGCGGAACAACTGAAAAAAGAAAAGGATAAGGAAGACGAGGACAAGTTAAGAAGATTAGAAGAAAGAATCGAGAGAAACCAAGAGAAGGAGGAGATGGAGGCCAAGCAGTTGAAAAGAGAAGAAGAGATGGAGACCAAATGGATCCAGATGGAGGAATTACGGAGGAAGGAAAAAGAAGAATTGGATGCCAAATGGAGCAAGAGAGACGAGGATTTGGAAGCCAAAAGGAAGCAAGAAAAGTTGGAGATGGAAGCCAAGCAGAAGCAGGAGAGGGAAGAAATGGAAGTTAGATGGAAGCAGGAGAGAGAAGAAAGGATGAAGAGAGAGGAAGAAATGGAAACGAAACGTATCCAAAGGGAAGACGCCCGAAAACAGGAAATAGGGAAATATATGGAGGAAATTAAGGAATCTATAGATAGTAATATGGCCGAAAATACTAGACGAATAGAAAATTGTGAAGAAAAAGTGGAAGAGTGCGTAGGGGAAATTAAAAAAATGACGGACAGTTTAAAGGAACAGGGAAAGTCGACTATAGAAATTGGGGAGAAAGTTAAAAAATTAGAAGTTAAAATTAGGGAAGTCGCCAAAATTAAAGTAACCGGTGGAAATGCTAAAAATATAATTTATTTAGATAGGGCAAATTTAGAGTCAAAAACTATAGAATTTTGGGGAAATTCAAGAGATAATCCTGTTCAATTTTTGAAACAAATTGAGGAAGTATTTCAAGAAATAAATCCGGTTATGGAAGAAATTGATAAACTAAAAGTAGTGGAGAAAAAATTGAAAGGAGCTGCCATGGAATGGTGGGAAATAATCAAGCGAGATACAGAAGAATATAGCCAGTTTAAATTGTTGTTTTTAGAGCATGTTTGGGGTTATCAAACGCAACAAGTAGTTAGGAATCAGATAGAAAACCATAGGTATAATCCTAACGGAAATATGAGTAGGGTTGATTATTTTTGTAAAATGGTGCGAAAGGCCGAGTATTTGGAACCCAAAATTCCGGAAGAGTTCCTTATATACCAACTAATGAGGCATTTTGATCAAAAAGTTCAATTAGCGTGTATTGGTAGGGCTAGTGAGCATTTGGAGGACGCCATTAAGTTTTTGAGGACAATAGAAAACGTATACGGAATGACGAGAGAAGTTCGCCGACCAGATAGTTTCGAAAGGAGGGACGGACCACAAAGAGATCAAAATTTCAGGCAAAGGAATCAAGACTACTCAAAACCATCCCAAAACCCTAACCCTCGATCCTATGGTCAAACCCAGAATAAACCTCAACCACAGATACCTCAAAACCCTGGTCCTTCAAACCAAAAATTCCCGCCCAAGGTCACAAAAAACTAAAATACGAGATCTCAAGGCAAAATTTTTGGCAGAAAAAGGATAATACAAACGGAATTGAGATCGACGATAAAACCAAATTTAGCAAACATAAAAGGGGGGATCTGAAAATAAATAAAATTAAATTGGGGATTTTAAACAAAGAAATTAAGAAAGATTTAATGGAGGAAAGAGATAATAAAATTTTAAATAGTGAAGTTTACGAAAAATGTCCGGAAATAGGGATAGAAATCGAAAATATAAAAGTAAATATGTTCATTGACACCGGAGCTCAAATGTCCTGTGTTCAAGAGGATTTTTATAAAAATGTGCTTAAAAATAGGAACGATAAAATCTTGGAATTACCAGTTGTAAATACGGAAATGGTGACAGCGATAAAAAGCCAGCGACAGAAGATTAAATTACAGGCATTATTGGAGATTAGAATAAATAACCAATCAATAAGAGGGGTATTTATGGTGGTACCAAAGCTAGAAAGCAAAATGATAATGGGTTGTGATTTAATGTGCAAATATCGAAGTCGAATTAATATGGAAAAGGGTTTCCTACAACTGGTAAAGGAAAATGAATTTATTGTTGTAGATTTTCTTAAGGAAAATAAATTAAGATTGAGCAAAAGCGACGCGCAGACCGAACATCAAAATGACGGCGAAACCGGTAAAATGGTAGAGTCGTCAGCTGCAAATGAAGGAGGCTCAAATTCGTACAAGCGAGTATCAGGGGCTTATACGTTGTCTACCAAAATGCCGGTAGACATAAAACCAAAAGCAAAGGACGTGTCTAGACCGAGTAGTGACGAAACAGAAAGTGGTCAAAAGCGAAGAAGCAAGTTAAGT
Source organism: Aphrophora alni (assembly GCA_963513935.1). Taxonomy (NCBI): domain Eukaryota; kingdom Metazoa; phylum Arthropoda; class Insecta; order Hemiptera; family Aphrophoridae; genus Aphrophora; species Aphrophora alni. The sequence goes on along the minus strand of OY740768.1, from coordinate 113,891,372 downwards.
GCAAGGAATGAATCAACGAAGAGGAAAAATGCAAATTTTAATAATGAATAAGTGCTGTTAAAAGCGTGGGATAAAGGTAACCAATTAATTAATAAAGATGAAGGGCTGAAAGAAGCGGAGATTAAAGGAAATAATATTGGGCCAGAGGCCATAATCGACGAAAATAATAAAATAATAAAATACGACGAAAATTTGCAAAATAACTCCGAAAACGATTCAGAACTTACACAAGACAGATTCGACGCCAGAGACGGGAGAGAAAGGAGAGCTATAATAACAATGGCGGATCCGGAAAGACAAAATGGACGAAATTTAAGGTATCGAAAGAAGAAAGTCAAGTTCAAAAATTATACGAAGTATAAAATAAAAGGAGGACGGCCCAAGGTGAAATATAAAAGGAAAGAAGAGGTTCAAGTAAAAGAAATCATGTTTGAAGAAAATGGCAAAATTCTAGGGTTAGGAAATAGTGTTTTAACAATCGATCAAGAAGAAAAAATAAAAGTTTTGGTGGAAAAATATGTAAAGTGTAGAAGCGGGTGAGGTAAAAGGGAAATAACGGACTGTCAGCTGATTTAAAGAATGTAGCCTAGGTCAGTGATGAACAGGACAAGTCCCGAATAAATTCATAAGTGTACAAGGTCAGGAGCATAGCGGTAACACGCATCTGCAAGCCGCACCTGAATAAACAAAGTATGGACGAGGAGGTGAAGTGAGGAACCGGACGTCAATCAACCAATATTGACAGACTGCGTGTTCAACAAATTAGCCGAGGGGGATAGGAATGAATGGATGTTTAAATGCGTACTGTTTTGTTTTTTATTAAAAGGGAGATTTCTAATAAAATAATTTTTTTTTCTTTTTAACTGCAATTAGGATAGTAAACGTTGTAGTTACCAAGTACTTTATGTATATGTAGAACATAGTTTTAAATTCAACCAAAGCAGATAAATATAATCATATAAGACGAATTATTCCTTATATAAATGTAATATGTTTTGTGTGTGATAATGTGTTTATTTACAGCAAGGACGTTTAGATGAAACGGCGGTAATGGACTAGAAAGAACGATTAAACAAATTTGTATGTATACCATAATAGATAACATGTGTTGTGAATATATAAATAGTATACCATAATGAATAACATGTGTTTTGAATATATGAATATTATGCTATAATGAATAAAATGTGTTTTGAGGATAAATATATGAAATGATGGAGGAGATGTTTTTTAGATATAAATAAATGTGTTTATATAAATTGTTAGGTTAATATGTCAAATTTTATAATGATGATTAATAAAGATGATAAATAAATAATTAATATGAAATGTGAAATGTCAAAAAGGGGTTTAATACTAAAATTTTAGTTTTTTAAAAAATGAAAAATAAGAATTTTTCATTTTAACCGAAAATTTTAGTTCAAGGGGGCATATTGCGACGGTTTGGAAAAAGCCAAACGTCTCAAGTCAATTTAAAACAAGTTAAATTCCCGCGATAAAGTAGAGTTGATAAGGGACGAGGGGGAGCGATGACGTCACGGCAACAGGTGTCGAACACTGCATGTTGAATCGTGTACAATCGTTCTGTCTGGTTTCTTATTTTATTAAAATATTAAATTATTAAAATAAATTAATGTACAGTAGAATCAACCGATTAAGAATATCGAAGAATAAATTTAAAAGTATTTAAAACAAAAAAGTTATTCAAGTTTTTATAGGGGCTCAAAAACCTAAAATTTGGAAAAAACGTAAATTCAAAATTCAAAAAACGTAGAGTCATAACTCAGAGGGGAACTAATAATAATCATAAATAAAAAATATGAATTAATAATAATTAACAGGTGAGAATGGACTTAGAAAGTCATTCTTGGGGAGTTTTTTGGAATTTTTGAGTTGAAGGGGGGATCATTTAAAAAATAATAATAAGTACTATTGTAGAGACCACAATAGGGCACAATAATAGGTACTTAGAACCAAATTTGAAAATAAAATAAGGGAGATATAATAATTACAAAACTTAAAACTTCAAAGCCCAAAAGCGGGTAAAATAAACGTTAAAGGGGTAAAGTAACATGATAATTATATGTATTTAGTATGTAAAATTGTAACACACCAAAGCAGAAGTAATAATATATAATGGGGGGGTTTTTATGAACATAAACTCATACGACACAAACTTAAGGACTTCAAAGGCGAATAACTCGACAACCAAACGAGTTATGTAAAAAATAAAAACATAGTTTTTCGTCGTAGTAGAAGAGGAACAAGATTTCGTCAAAAGAATTTTGAGAAAGGACTTATCTCAAAATTTGAAAAGAGGAAAAATCAAATTTCGGGAAAAGGGCGATAACTCGCGAACGAAGCGTAGTAGAGCGATGAATCAAGTTCCACAAGACCCACAAGATGGAAAGGAAGAAGAATCCGAAAGGAACTTTAAAATCGGTTCGAGCGTTCGAAAGTTATAGCGAGTTGAACGAAAAAACGTCAAAAGTAGAGATTTTCATGCAAAAACATGAAAAGTTGCGTGCGCATCTTCAAGCAGAGTCTAAAGTCAGAATCATCATGTTGCCAACTTGGATCAAAGATAACGTTAAAGAAAAAATACTATAAATTATTAATTAAAAGGTGTTTTAATTAATAATTAAGGAAGAAAACTATTCATTAGTCAAGAAATATGACTAATAAAATATATAGTGTAAATATTTCAGACCAAAAGGGCCTGAAAACACATAATATAAGGAAAATACCTTTTTCCCAAAAAGGGAGGAAAATTGGCTCCAGAAAAGTGGATTAATTCCCACTGACAGGGAGACCGAGATTTAACCGTCGAAAGACGGTTACTTTTGATTTGGAATCGACGCTGAAAGGACGTTTCTTCTGCAACCGACTCTGAGCTGAGAGGAAGATTCAACTGTCACTCTACTAATTGGACTTAGAATAATTTCAACTTTAATCGATCTTCAAGGCGACTTAGAAGAATTCGATACCAGCATTCAACTACATAGCAGCTTACAGACTCTGGATAGAAAACATCAAATCACCATCATCCTAATAATACAACAAATTCCAAATCCAACTAGAACTTCTATTAAAGTGTGAAGGTATTTTATACTTAAGGAATAATTCGCAAATATTAACTTCTTTTCAAAAATAACGTCATTAGGGGAATTATTAAAAATTAAATTCATTTTTTAAACCTCTGCTTTGGTGTTGAAAATTATTAATAATTTAAATACGACTTTTTCAGTACAGGAAAAACTGTTTGTGGTTCTGTCTGGAAAGTCAAGCGCTTTTATTTTGTTTAATATATAGATAATATTACATTAATTAATTTTGTCAAATAAATAAATAGTTGTGTTATTGTTCAATTAAATTGTTTGGTGTGATTAAGAAAGTTTTGAATATATAATTTTTCTGTGCAAAAGAGAAAATAATATACAAATAATTCATTTCTAAATTTTGTTGTGTTTTTAATATATATCCATTCTGTGTATGCTATTAACCTTGTTTTAACATAAATTTTATATATGTGCTCTGGTAATATAATTTGAAAATTTTAAAAGTTATCATCAGAACTTAAGAGCCGATTTCTCCCAAAAGGCACGACCTTGGAGAGAGAGAGAGTTAATCTTAAAAGATTTAAATAATCGAGCATTGAGATAAAATTCAGGGAATTTTGCGTTAATTAAAATTTGGTAAGTTTATGAGGACAAGCTCATACTTATTAGAGCCAAGAGTTGCAAAATCTTTGATTTAAAAAAGTAAAAGTGAGCACTTTGGCCTTGCCCGCGCTTGCTCTGAAAAGAAAGGTGGTTCGCCCAGTCGGTGGTGATCGTACAGCGAGTTTAAGAGTTCGTGATAATAGTGTTCCAAAAAAGGGAACAAGAATCTTAAATTCGTGAAGTCAGACAGAGGCGCAGCGTGGCAAGTGGCGTTCCAACGTGGGGCAAGAAGAACCCTACTCGAACCCACTACCGAAGCGAGGCGCAGAGCGCGGCAGTGTGTGTGTGTGTGTGTGTGTGTGTGTGTGTGTGTGTGTGTGTGTGAGTGTGTGTTTGAAAAGGTTACTTTTTACAAAGCTTTAATACTTACAGGGTATCGTGCTTGGAATTCTGCCTGCTGCATAGTATTCATTCCTTTGTCTATTATAATACGTAAATCCCTCATCATGAGTCGCCATACACTCTGCGCAAATGCTTGACCAGTCCTGAAGTAAGGACGTCTAGCAGCGTTCTCCAAATCAGTAATAAGACATTGTAATGCAGGTAACGACCCTGAAAGTATTTCAATAGCCGCCTGAGTTCTGGCCTCGTTGACGGAAGACTGTGAAAAGAAAAAGATTATTTACAATGTAATCAATCACCGGACAGTTGACAAGCTCTCTCTCTCCCTCCTATACGTACAGAGTAAGGGTTGTCCACAGCCTGGTACATTATACCGGAACACAAACACAATCCAGTCGGCTGTGTGGCTGCATCGCTAGGTGTAGTGTCTCATGACTGACTGGGCCGTGATGGTGTATTTAGTAAAAAAGTAGTGGTTATACCAGTTGTCAAATCGAGGACGGTACAAAGTCGAGTGAAGAGCGAGATTGAACCGTACGACCATTTAGAATAAGATGACCCTACAATTTTGTGTAACGCATTGGTAGAAATGTCCGGATTCGTTAAGCAGATAAAAAAAAATTTCAACGATTTAATTGCTACCGCCTCTACGACTGCGACCGTATTGGTTCAATCTCGCCCTGAAATTTTACTAATTCTACTACAGAGGATGAACGAATCATCCTCCGGGAAGCCGCCCCAACCACGCGGCTCCCGGTGACGACCATACCATGAATCTAGTGTCGCCTCCCTGACTACCGGTAAAAACTAGTGCCGCAACTCTACAAGCACTGTCTTCCCGCTATGACCAGTCACAACAAGTTTCGCGCCAACAATCTCAGCAATATCCGATTCGCTCAGAGTGTCTGCGTAACGCTTTGGTAGAAATGTTCTAATCGGATTTTCCTCCGAATCATTAATCAGATCAACAAATACACACGCACCGAACTTTGACTCTACAATCTTCGCATCGATAATAGGATATTCGAATCCTATTTTCAAAGATTTAATTGCTACCGCCTCTACGGCAGCATAGCCGACCGTATTGAACCTATCAATAGCAGACGCCATGTCAAACTTAGCCTGTACTAAAACGGTAGACAAACCAAGTTCAGAATGATTACTGAGCTCACAGAACAGCGCTTATATACAGTTTGGGGACCGATCCAACTCCTACCATTACCACCTCCACAAACATAGCCGTCACCCCCACCTATCCGTCCGAGAGTGGGGATTGGGCGTACCGACATTATAAATGCGACTCGCCCCCACCCATCATTCTCATTCTTCTTGGAACGCTTGGTGAGTAAACTTGATAGCTGTAGTATTCTTTAGAATTGAATAATGTCCGTGTACGTTGTTTCGACTTGTGATTCGTACGTAAAAAAGTTTCGTTTGTACGGGACCAAAGTTCGGCAGCAAGAGTACGTTAAAATTCGACATGAGTATCGGTGACGTAATAGTACGGACTACTTTCGGAAAACGTTACGTTCAATTGTACGATGGGCAACATTGTATGACCTTGACCGCTGACGAATGGAAGCTATTCCAGGAGAGTATACCGCTCGTGTCCAGACGTGTCGCCGAATTGTTTTATATCGAGGAAGAGTTACGCTCCTACATCATTGAGATCTTGGCCAGCGACGAGCTCGTATCTAGCACACTCTCCGAAGCGGACAAACTGTACGACGAAGTCAAGTTGTTTAAGAAACATGCAGACGGCGGTAGTTGAATTTCACGCCTTTCACGATAACGACAACAAGTATATAGTCAAAGAATTGGCCATTGTCGGTGATCAATTTCAAAGTGTTACAGTCTTTAAACCGCCCTACAGATTTTCTCTCCTTAACGAAAAATCTCAAAAATCGGCTCGTTGGCTACAATCACGTTTTCACTATATCAGATGGGATGAAGGCGGTGTACCTTACAACGAGGACACGATACGCACTTTGTGCAAGCCTTTTGCAACACTTTTCACAAAAGGATTGGAAAAGGCACTATTTTTGAGACAATTCCATCCTCACGTCATGGAATTGCCTCAAGAAGAGAAATTCACCTATAACAATAACATTAACTGTATATTACCTCAGCATAATAGTAACGTAGATAGTAAATGTGCACTAAAAAGTGCTAAAAGTTATTACGATTTACTTCTAGCCTAATTTGAGTTGTGTGTGTGTTTCTCAGGTCCCTGGCGAGGAGTTAATTCTCTCGTAAACCTGTGTGTGTGTGTGTGTGTGTGTTTCTTAGGTCCCTGGCGCAGAGTTAATTCTCTCGTAAACCTATGTGGCTTGAAGTAAATTTGTAACATAGATTTAAAAAACAAAAAAATCAAAAAAAAATTTAAAAAATCAAAAAAAATTTTTGGAGGCCACAATTTTGTAATGGAGTGGTGGTCACAGGAAATAGCGATGGATTTGGGGCTATTTCCACAAGGGGTAAAGCCTTCTGCTTGCCCCGGCTTGTAATGTGAGCACGAGGAACAGCTTCACTGTACCACGTGACGGTTCCAACCCCGTGAAAACACAGAGGACAAGTCTATTTCGTTTCAGTATCGAGCTAAGACGCCAGCAAGGAACATGTGGACGGATTGTATTGCTCTAGTGAATGTACGTCACAGTGCATACTCTACGTACGCTGCGCGATTGAGTAGCTATTCAAATTGGAAACATTCCTTGTCACCGATCAAATTGTCCGAAGCTGGCTTTTTTTATCTAGGCTTTGAAGATCGTGTATGCTGTTATGCCTGTGGCTTGGGTCTCAAAGATTGGGAGCCGAGCGAGGACCCAATTATCGAGCATTACAAATGGTCACTTAATAGATGTAGATATATAAGAGCACTGAGAGCAATGGAACGAAGTAACACGTTACATAACTGCAGCAGCAGTTCGACCTGCGAGTGTAGGCTATGTAAAATATGCTACGAATCGGATATAGAAGTTTGTTTGTTGCCTTGTGGCCATTTATTGGCTTGTACGAATTGTTCACTCAAATTAAAGCATTGCGGCCTATGTAGAGAAAAGATAGCTGCCACCGTACGCGTATTTTTTACATAGATATCAGGGATTGACTTTAATTAGACTCTTGCGGCCTAACCACTAGCGACACTACTTTCGTTTAACTAAATATTGTTTATTGTTTTCAGATGATGGATTGTACTCCGGCATATAACGCTGTGTTTCCACAATACGCACCGTACAGGGCGCGGTTGGCGTCCTACATGTTGTGGCCCACCGGATCCTTCCAGCACCCGGCCTCATTAAGTATGGCCGGGTTTTTTTATAAAGGGAAGGAAAAGACGATCAAACAATCTGCTTTGCCTGCGGAGGAGGGCTTTGTGACTGGAGGGCCTCAGATAGCCCTCTAGAACAACATAGGCGGTGGTTTCCGCTGTGTCCCTTCCTGAGGGATCTTGAAAGGCAGAGTGCTTTGAGGAGTACGACGTAAGACAGCTTCGTAAGTCAAAACGTATAACCTAATACTGACTAAACAAATAATAATAATAATATTAACTATTAGTTTATATTAATATGTTTTACAAGCTAAGATCGTATAGATCTTCAACCCGCCGCAAAATCCGTATGCGAGTTGTTTGTTTTTCGGCTTATAAAGGTAATTAATATAATTAAAACTAATTATTATCTAACAAGTTTATAATAATATGTTTTACAAGCAAAGATCGTATAGATCTTCAACCCGCCGCAAAAACCCGTATGCGAGTTGTTTGTTTTTCGGCTTATAAAGGTAATTAATATAATTAAAACTAATTATTATCTAACAAGTCTATAATAATATGTTTTACAAGCAAAGATCGTATAGATCTTCAACCCGCCGCAAAAACCCGTATGCGAGTTGTTTGTTTTTCAGCTTATAAAGGTAATTAATATAATTAAAAATAATTATTATCTAACAAGTTTATAATAATATGTTTTACAAGCACAGATCGTATAGATCTTCAACCCGCCGCAAAAACCCGTATGCGAGTTGTTTGTTTTTCGGCTTATAAAGGTAATTAATATAATTAAAACTAATTATTATCTAACAAGTTTATAATAATATGTTTTACAAGCACAGATCGTATAGATCTTCAACCCGCCGCAAAAACCCGTATGCGAGTTGTTTGTTTTTCGGCTTATAAAGGTAATTAATATAATTAAAACTAATTATTATCTAACAAGTTTATAATAATATGTTTTACAAGCAAAGATCGTATAGATCTTCAACCCGCCGCAAAAACCCGTATGCGAGTTGTTTGTTTTTCGTCTTATAAAGGTAATTAATATAATTAAAACTAATTATTATCTAACAAGTTTATAATAATATGTTTTACAAGCAAAACATATTATATTATATTTACAACTACTTAATATCTAATAGTTTGTAAAGTTACTAATGCTAAAAGCTGACTCTACATTGAATGTAGAGTGAATTAATGAGCCCATACGCAGTTGTTTATATATTGTCTTGTTAATGGTGGGATAATATGTAATACGTGGGAGAATGCTGCCAATACGTACGTGATGTGTTCAACAAAACTGCCGGAAGCTTTGTAATCATTAGAGAACCGGTATGCTAATCGATCGAGGCTCTTGTAAGGTGGCACACTTGGCATTCTTTCTTTTACTTAATTCTTATAAATCAGTGTATAGAGTTAATTTGTCTTACACATGATATATGTTTTTGTCTCTAACAAAGCATATAACACGACACATTTTATTTAAGTATTAATACATTTCATTTTTATAGACGGTATATTTGTATAAGACTTAATTTGTAACACACGCGATGTATGTGTCTGTCTCAGACAACGCTTTTAGAGATTTTGATGGAACACATGACTAAACAAGTTTTATTTAAGTATTAATACATTTCATTTTTATAGACGGTAATTAGGTGTCTTAGTTCAGATTATTTCACATGTAAATTTGTATAGGACTTAATTTGTAACACACGCGAAGTATGATTCTGTCTCAAACAACGCTTTAGAGATTTTGATGAAATTAATGTATAGACAGTTTTTGATTGGTACTACAAGGCGGTGTGCTGATTTGTCTCAAACAACGCTTTAGAGATTTTGATGGAACAAATGACTAAACAATATTTATTTAAGTATTAATACATTTCATTTTTATAGACGGTAATTAGGTGTCTTAGTTCAGATTATTTCACATGTAAATTTGTATAGGACTTAATTTGTAACACACGCGAAGTATGTTTCTGTCTCAAACAACGCTTTAGAGATTTTGATGAAATTATTGTATAGACCGTTTTTTATTTCAATACCGATTACATTAGATATACTTTGTGTACACTGGAAGTTTAAGTATTAATACATTTCATTTTTATAGACGGTAATTAGGTGTCTTAGTCCAGATTATTTCACATGTAAATTTGTATAGGACTTAATTAGTCCAGATTATTTCACATGTAAATTTGTATAGAACTTAATTTGTAACACACGCGAAGTATGTTTCTGTCTCAAACAACTCTTTAGAGATTTTGATGAAATTAATGTATAGACAGTTTGTAACACACGCGAAGTATGTTTCTGTCTCAAACAACGCTTTAGAGATTTTGATGAAATTAATGTATAGACCGTTTTTTATTTCAATACCGATTACATTAGATATACTTTGTGTACACTGGAAGTTTAAGTATTAATACATTTCATTTTTATAGACGGTAATTAGGTGTCTTAGTCCAGATTATTTCACATGTAAATTTGTATAGGACTTAATTAGTCCAGATTATTTCACATGTAAATTTGTATAGAACTTACTTTGTAACACACGCGAAGTATGTTTCTGTCTCAAACAACGCTTTAGAGATTTTGATGAAATTAATGTATAGGCCGTTTTTTATTTCAATACCGATTACATTAGATATACTTTGTGTACACTGGAAGTTTCAAATAAAACACCTTGTAAATTATTAATAGACATTTATTATTTTTTTATTCCAACATTCTTTCGATGGCAATCAGTTCTTCCTCTGGAATCTGTACTAGTTCGTCTGGATCGATATCCAGCAACTCTTCCAGAGTTGGTAACTGATCACCATCTTCCTGACATGGCGTTGGTGGTAGAGACTCTACGTTTTGATGGTCCCTCGCAGCAGCTGGACGCCAATCGATGGTTGACCTGAAGGTCCATACCACCCGGGACTCACCGGAGGCTTGAAGGGCCCGTAGGGTACTCATGATTTCTCTGAAACAAAGTAAAACACACAATTGTTTTTATTTTGTTTTCAGTTAGCCTATACAATAAAGTGAACTCAATTTACTGAGGTAACTATTATATTTTTTGTATATCGTTACAAACAGTCTGAACAAAACTTTTTCACCTACACAAGTTATTTCCTCTGCGGTAACTAATAATTTTTGTATATCATTACAAACAGTTTTTTAAAGTTAACCTATACAGCAATGTGACTAATAATATTTGTATATCATTACATACGGTCTGAACAAAACTTTTTCAACTACAAAAAAAAGATTATTTGACCTCTGAGATAACTACTATTTTTTGTATATCATTACAAACGGTTTTTTTTTGTTTGTTTTACGTTAACCTATACAGCAAAGTGAACGCTTTCCTAATAATTTTTTGTATATCGTTACAAACATTCTGAACAAAACTTTTTCACCTACACAAGTTATTTCCTCTGCGGTAGCTAATAATTTTTGTATATCATTACAAACAGTTTTTAAAGTTAACCTATACAGCAATGTGACTAATAATATTTGTATATCATTACATACGGTCTGAACAAAACTTTTTCAACTACAAAAAAGAGATTATTTGACCTCTGAGATAACTACTATTTTTTGTATATCATTACAAACGGTTTTTTTTTGTTTGTTTTAAGTTAACCTATACAGCAAAGTGAACGCTTTCCTAATATTTTTTTGTATATCATTACAAACATTCTGAACAAAACTTTTTCAACTAATATTTTTTGTATATCATTACATATAGTCTGTACAAAACTTTTTCAGCTACACAAATTTACCATAGACTTACCTTTTAACACCTGCCTGAATTTTTCTTATATCCCTCTCCACCTTACGGCGTTCGTATCTTGTCTCCATTTTCCTTACGTTGGTCAAGTGTTTCTTCCCCATGGTGTTGTGTGTGTGTGTATGAGCTGTTGAAATCGAAATCGGCCGTTTTATACATTACGGGATGGTCAGGTTAACCTCTATAATACCATTACAGGGAAATTTATTGATATGTTATACATGTACCACATTCGTGCCTTGGCTCACACCATGGTCAGGTTAACCTCTATAATACCATTACAGGGAAATTTATAGATTTAACAATTTTATCCCATGGCTCACAACACGGAACTTCATTAGTATTCTCATTTTGTTCCAGATATTTAAATGGTTTATGTTAGGTAATGGTTTTCATTAGTATTCTAATTTTTGTTTCAGCTGTTGCAGGCATTCAGTGGATTGAACGCTAATAGTTGATTAAATTGTAAAGTTTTTTTAAATCTAACATTTATTAAACATGGAAGTTAACCTGTCCTACTTTTTTATAGCCAAATGTAGATATTTTGACGCCTACCTATCCTTATGTTTCAACTTTTATATTCAATTGTAGACCAGTGTGATATAAATTTAACTTCCGTGTTAGATACTTATAACTTTTGAACCATAACTATGTAATACAAATTTAACATTAAGTACTTGTTACAAATTCTTTGACATTTTGTATACCTATATGTTTAAACTTTCATATGCAATTGTAAACCTATGTGATATAAATTTAGCCTCCGTGTTAGGTACTTGTAAACCAATGTGATTAAATATGTAGTATAATTTTCACCATTATGGCTGTTGGATATATGTTTAACTAGTTTATATTTAACCGATGTAGTATAGTCCACCGTTGTAAATATACTTATTATCCACTGTTGCCAATATACTTATCTGATACTTAGAACCCTCCGAACTTCTACGGAATGTTCTGGCGTTCGGTTACAACATGGCGGCTTATATACTGCGTTAAATATCCGACTTGTAATACTATGAGGTTAGGTTAACTATCTTAACACATTATATAAATATATAACACATTATATATATAACACATTATTGTAACAGCTGATTGGCTGTGGATGGGCAAAAGTGGGAAACTTTAGGTTAACTATCTTAACACATTATATAATTATATAACACATTATTGTAACAGCTGATAGGCTGTGGATGGGCAAAAGTAGGACACTTATAGGTTAGGTTAACTATCTTAACACATTATATATATAACACATTATTGCGGTTACAACATGGCGGCTTATATACTGCGTTAAATATCCGACTTGTAATACTATGCACGATAGCTCAGTCGGTAGCGTGTCCGCCTTCGAATCCAAACTTCACAGGTTCGAATCCCGCTGGTATTAAAAAAGTTAAGTGTATGACGTCATGCGTGTATGGCGTCTTGTGTGTGTGTGTGTGTCTCGACAATACGTCACGAGTGGGGGGACCAATGGGGGCCTACAGGGAGGGGTAAAGGGGAGGGGCCTACAGGGGAGGGGCAGGGGGAGGGGTGGGAGAGTGGGAGGGGCCTACAGGGGAGGGGCCTACAGGGGAGGGGTCAATGGGGAGGGGCAAAGGGGGGGCAAGGGGGAGGGGCCAAGGGGGAGGGGCAAAGGGGGAGGGGTAAACCAAGGGGGAGGGGCCAAGGGGGAGGGGCAAAGGGGGAGGGGCAAAGGGGGAGGGGCAAAGAGCAGGTGGAGGGGAGGGGGAGGGTGGGGAGGGGTGGGGGTACCCCCTCCCGATTTTTGTGCCCAAGTGTCCCACACTCTACTATCAATGATATCAACATTCCTGCATAGACTGCCGCCAGACCTACATCTAATTATACGTGGACGGACTTATCTTTGGGATACAAGAAAGATGAAAACAATATTTTAATATTGAAATTTAATAGTATGGATGCAGTAGAAGTTTTTTATAGTAGTTCAAAATAATTTCCGTTTTTCGTATATTTTATCAAATAAATATTATGATATTTACCAGTACCACTGTGTTTAAGAACAATTTATTTTCTAGTTTTGTATATTGATGTCTAAGTTATAGGTGGAGATTTTTATTTACCTACATACAAAAAATATTGCAATATAAGAAAAATGAAGTGTAAAGCAAAGGTAATATACATAATTAAACTTCTCATTTTCTTATATAAGAAAAAAAACAATTACTACAAAGACTATTCATAACACAAAAGGTTTTAAATAAAAAACAAATACTAAATTACAACATTATTTATAAAAGTCAAACGAAAAAATATAATGAACAAGTACATCCAATTCTGCTTCTGAGTTTATTCTGCCAAAGTAAACGGCAAGGAAATAGAAGTTTACATTACTTTCCCTTTACTTAAATATTAATTAAACATTAAGTTCTCCATTGCTCGCAAGTTATCTAAATAAGTGTCGCAATACTGTGAGTGGATTTTCTGCCAACAATGCATTATATCCTAACGATAAGATTTACAAAACTCGATCCCTCTGATTCTATTCAATGTCGTAAGCTATAATTACGGAACATCCAAAAATTATTTTCATTTAATAAATCCGCTACAATCACAGATTAATAAAATTAATTTAGTGATCTTGCTTTGAATTACACAAGGAAGAATAATTGTTATGGTGAAAGAACTATGGATATATGTTCGTGATTTCATTCATATTAGACTTTATTTGATATATTTTATTTTATTTTCGATGTATAGGTGTGAGCATAGTGATATTTAAACAAGTATTCATACGATTTTTTTTGCATCTAAAAATGTATGATTCTAATGCTTGTATGTTAACATAAATTTAACAATGTGGCCTATTACAAATAAGGTTGTACCATAATATATTTGTTCACTTCTACGTTGGTAGAAAGAAGTCTGAGTATATTTCTTACATATAATACGAAATTATTATTTTTGAGGTTGGGATAAAAAAGTACCGGCTTTTTCCAACTTTTCAGATAAAAGTCTACTTTAAAATTTCAAAAATCTTAAACCTATTGTGTGATCCCTATAAAATTGTATACAATGTTTATGCCAGTATCTTACAAGGAATACTAGAATTTAATTTATTATGTTACTAAAAAACATTGCTATCAACTTGGAATGAGTGTTTTTTCATCATTGAGTTATCTTTTAAGTTTTATTAATGTAAGGTTACGAAGCTCTTTGTCTTATATTCATAGATCCATTAAACCATAGATGCCGAAAACATAATTTAAAAACAGTATATTATGTAGAATTTTATTTTCAGCGTCATTTAGTGCTGAAGTGCAATTCCATGTTCCCTGGCGGTATTACCACGTTCGTATACACTCCTTTACAGTTTTTTAACGTTACATACAAATGGATGTTTACATATAAATAAGTAAGCGATTTTCGTTGTAGGTGACAAAATCAGGTTTATAAGCAGGAAATAAAAAAAAATTAATATCATCAAAATCGGTATTAGAGATAGTTTCTCTACAAATATATTAATATTAAGTTAACAATTTATTCCATAGAATACCTAGAATTTGGAACACAGTGTTTTTTATAAAATGTAGAATAAAAACGTCACAAAACTGCTGTAAAATTCTGTAAGTTCAATGTGTTCAATTTTTGTCAATGTATTTTATTTGGCACACACCTTCCGATCATCGCACCTTATGAATAAAATAAAATAAATAGTACATAAAATAAAGACCTCTTAGCCGTTGATTTTTCTAATAGCATCTTCGTTGGAATTGAATAAGAGGTGCTTAAGAGTGACTTTATACAAAAATAAGAAAATCTATTTAACTGATTGCTTTGGATTGGAAACCTGAAGTATCTTCACTGTCATCAATCAAAAATTATGGTTAGTTTTGATTCATTACAATACTTCACTTAATGACTCTGCCCTTTCCTCTTAATGTAACCATTTATTTATATGAAACTAATTGCAGCAATATACAGTTTTATCATATTGTAAAACACTCTTTAGATTTTGATCTATTCTTAATTATATTTTCTTCTTTTGATTCATGTTTAATCAACAATGTTAATGATTTTTCCATTAACATCGGTTTTTTAGCATTCTGAAAATTGATTACAGTTATGTTTATGGGATTTTTCTCAAATTGGGCGATATGTATTCCCTTGTCAATTAACACTTACATTATATTAAAGATACACATTATAATCAAGCACACGCACAACCACAAATAAATATATAAATATTAAAAACCGTTTATTATACTGTTGAGTCATATGTATTCGAAGAGTTAGGCTCACGGACACAATACGTTGTGCCGAAAGATGCTTGCTTACTGTCCGGTGGTGGTCGCTTCTAGTTGTGTTTGTATGGTATCAGATAATGAATTGGAATCAAAGTCAAGTATTTTGATTAATAATATATTTTATTATTGTCTTAAAAATTCCTGTACATTTACAATATTTACAAATTAGTCATGAACTTTTAAGGGTGAAATATTTTTTGAGAATCCGAATGATGTGTCGGCGAATAGTTCTTCTTTTAACTTTTAAAGATGATGGAATAAATTAACCATTTCAAAATAATGGGTTGCGGCCATTAAAATACCTATGTTTTTAAATATATAAAGATTTTGTAATAAAAATTTAAATGAAGTTTCGCATTGGTTGTGATTAACGAATCAGATAGTGTTAAATATGCATTGCAGCAAAGCGAATAACAATGTAGTAACAACTAATTTATTAGAAGGTATTCTTTATATAATTATGTTAAGCAACGAAACATTTTGAACATAGAAATGTTTGTCACTGAAGGATTTCTTTTTATTTTAAATACATGTATTTATAAGTGTCGAACAAATAACTTGCGAATGAGCTACAAAACCACTTATGTTTGAAACTACCTAAAACACAAAGGAATCCTTTGTCTGAAAGGGAAAGGCCAAAGTTTCTTCAAACCACGGGTTCAACAATTTGTCGTATTTGTAAAGTGAGCGAGCTCTAAGAATGTTAAATAATAGTGTAAAAAGTCATAAAAAATCATAATAACAATAAAAATGATTATTCATTAATATATGAATATATATTATATATATATATATATATATATATATATATATATATATATATACTTTCATTTTTTAAATAAACTAGTTTTTACTTGAACTGAACAACCGTGATATAATAATTGATATCTCTACAAGCTAAAATTGCCCATATAGTTCATTAATAAAAATAGAACAACTAATATTGGTCCGAAAAATAAATAAAATGGAAACACCTTTCTTTTAGACAAACATATGAAAAAGAGTTATTATCAGAGTAAATCAATTATTCCTAGTTTATAACTTAGGTATCTTGCAGGAACAAAAATATATTAACAAAACTTACAGTGAACACTCATTGCAAGTAAGGAATTGTGAGTTATTTTAATTTAAATTAATAATAATAATACATACTTTACTGAATTACATTAGGTAAATTAGGAAACATTCTACATCTTCTGTGAAATACGCGGCAAAAAAGAAATTGAAAGTAATTTAATCAAATTTGAATATATAATTAGCTAAAGCAGATTATTGAGGAAGTTGAAAGTTTAAAAAATAAGTACTTTTACATATAACATTTTATTTATATATTTATATTTAACAATTGTTATTTATTTAGTTAATCCTAAATTCTTTATACCCATGAAATTAGTTATTAACACTCCATGAATAAAATAACTTAATAATAAATAAATTTGCAAAATATATATATTTTAAATACTTTTAAATTAGAACAATAATTTAGATATTAACATTATGTAAATAATAAGATATTCATAAATATCGTTATTTTTAATTATTTGTAAACCGAGCTATACGTCACGGAAAATATTTTGAAAAAAAACTGGAAAGAAATTGAATAGACAACATTTAATTCATCTGTAAATAATAGTGAATTAATTTGAAATTGAATTTTAAATTGTGTATGTTATAAGTGTTATTGTAATAAGAAAATAATAATAATAATAATAATAATAATCAAATGTATTTCGAGGCGAAAAATTGTAAAGGGTAATGATTTTGAGATGTTTTTAAAACCGGTATTTTATTGTCAGCCATTTTGTTCACGAAGCCAAACACAAGTTTTATATCCGACATGTACTAGAGTTTGAAGTTCCCCACTTTGTTTACAATGTTGTTTCAACACCACAAAGCACTGTTAGGCGATTGAATCCAACACCTTTCACACCAAACTGATAAAAGTTTAAAATATATGAATATTTTGGTTTCAACATGTTTTTAATGTTTAAACATCACAACTAATCCAGTAAAAGAATTGATTACGTAATGTTATGTTATCATCAAATATTTATTTTCGCTTGTAGCAGTTTCAGACACTAAGAGAGAACGAAGTTTGATTCTATTAACAGATATTATTTTATTCATATGAATCGCAATAAGCACGTAAGCCTAAACTGACAAACTTACAACACTAAACTTCCATACTACACAATAAATGTAATACTATTATTCATTGTTAATACTATGGTTAACATTAAACCAAGTCTAATGTTATGTCTGATTTGTGCGAGATACGTCTTAAAAAATATTTTACCATATCTACAAAATATTGATTATAATCATACCCTATAGCTGACCAAAACTATATATATATATAGGTAAATAGTTTTGTAGCCTTAATAAACCTTTCCCTTAATTTCATTTTATTCTACATCTTCGATTCAAGTAATTCGCGAAAAAATAATCTCTTAGTAACAAACCAAGTAAGTGACACCATACGGTGTATGTCCATGTAATTTATTAAAAGTTAAAGATTAGGTTGTAAAATATATCTTTGGATTTTAGTTAGTGAGTTAGTTATAATTGTGTAATTAGCTCGAAACAAAGCAAACTCAAAGTAGGATTTCAGTGAATCGCCTTAGTAGTGTGATGTTTCAATATAAGTTAATTTTTCTTCAATTGATTTAAATGGGGTCATTCAATAGTGTCTTTCAATAAGTCAAAGTACTTCAGCAGAGAAAAATACTTATTCCGCAGGACAATGCCATTACAGATTGCGTCAACTAGTAATATTGGTCCAACTATGTGAGCGGTTTAGGTAAACAGTTTTGCTGGTGTAAAAAGTAATAATGAAACTAGCCATGGGAATATAATTACGTTTAACATCCTCAAGAACCTTCTATACCTTATTGAAAATTATCGGTTGAGTTTTTTTCCTCAAAACAAGTTTATTCTCCAATACATAAATACTTTTTTGGTGTTTATGTTTATATCTTTGGTGTAAATTGAATCGTATTCTTAGTAATTCAAAAACTGGTGGTAATAACAATAAAGAAACACAAACTTTTATATATTTACTAAAAAACAGCTGTAGTGAATTTATTACAACATATTTTCATTCCCAAACCTTCAAATTTATATTCAAAGCAAATCGGTTGGGTAGTAAAAAATAATCATGATAACCGAATAAAAAAACTAAATAATCATAACCTTTTAATTTACGGCAAATTGGTAAAATATGTTTTGTTACAGCAATAAATGTAACATGCAAAATATAAAAGGAAAATACATTGAAATGTACATATTTCTATAACCAACACAATTTAAAAAATAAATTATATGCAAAAGGAAACATTTTGTACATTTATAAAAAAAAAATTGTAGTTATTTAAACTAGTTATGACATTATCATTAAAAAAATAGATAGTTTCTTGTATCAGAATATCAATCTCACAAAAAAAAAAAAAAACATCAGAGATACCTGGAGCAAACACTTTGAAACCTAACACGCATGTTAAATTCATTTATGTAAACGTGTCGTTTTGTTCTAGCCAGCTACAAGTCACTATAAAGTGTTCATATACATGTGTATAAAAAATTTACTACTTGATTTTTGAAGTATGGAGATTCTCTTTTTAGAGAATAAAATAAATCAACACTAAATTTAAACTATATTTGAAAATTTCAAAATAGGAGCATAAGTGAGTAATTTACATAGGATTTATTTTTATTGGCCTAATATTTAAGTTTAAGGCGAAAGGTTTCAATTTATTTATAGAACCTAACGATGTCGATGAAATTTTGATAAAAAATCAAATTTGTGTTTACTTTCCAGATATTGCAGGTTTTAAATGTGAGGTAAACAGTTATAAGTAAAACACAAACAATAGCTTAAAATGTCTATTTCTCTAAATCGTTCTTAGTTTAATAAATTTATTCACAATCCGCATATATAATTTTCAAAAATAAGATTTTGAAAAATAACGTAGGGGATTTTCACGATAATGCCGACCACAAACTTTTATTTTCAAGTGACGAATGATAAATACTTAATAAATTTTTAACCTCTGTCTGTTATTGCATTGAAAGTTAATTCTCATAGAATATATAAACCAACCATGTCAATTAAAAAAAAATATATATATATATTCTAGACTTGGGTTTGATATGTTCAAAATAATACCAACGCCACGTCAGTCAAAACGGTTGGGTAATTACCGTAAATCAGCCTCACTGACAAAACAATATTTTCATTCACACCAAGGACGCATTGAAACGATAAAAAGACGATAAGATCTATTCAAATAAATTATTAATGTGTTATAAATCAAGAAATACTTTAAAACATTATATCTGCAAATCTTATATCGTGTTTGTAATAACATAATACTTAGAATATAAAATTAGATTAATTTTTAAATAGAATAAAAATTTAACGTTATCAGTGTATCATTTAACGAGGTACAAAGTAAGTTTAGGGGTTCAGAGACTAGTTTTTAGTTTACTCAGGGGAAATTACTTTTGTCTCAATGTTAATAAAATAACTTTTTTTGTTATTTAATGCTCGACAGGGATTAATGAAGTTATATCCCGCGAGTCAAGAAATAAAGACCACGTGTAAGAAGTAACAATGTTTGTATAACATAAAACAAATGTATTAATATTTATATTGTAAAGTTAATATTGTTTATTTAACAAAATTTAGTACTTAAAATATTCTTAGAAATATTTAACACAACATATTATTTTTTATAAAAACCACTTTGCAAAAATAACTATTAAAAATACTTCTTCTAGGTGACCTAAACTTATACTACACCTTCCAAGTTAATTGTTATCCCTTGGATTAACTAAAACAAACTAATTGATTTAAAAAAAAAAAAAAAAAAAAACTTAACATACTTTCGGATTACATTCTAGCCAAAGAGTCAAGCCCATCATCCACTTTCTTTATGCTATTTTAATTATCCATCTGTGAAATTTGTCCTTACTTAAGAAACTTAGTTTCTAGAATAATTAAAATATATCATTACTTTTAAAAGTGTACCGTGCATACTCAGGGATGGTATTATCTGTAATCATGAAAAAATGCCTCTAATATACTTAAAAATGTACCATTTATATAAATACGTAAGTAAACATATCTATATATATGGAATTATGACATCTGTACTGACATCTGAAATAAATCATCATGTCTCATTACACACAAATGTACAATCTGTACTGTAAACAATACACGATTTGAAAGTATCATGAAATCGTGAAAATATACCAACTGTAGTCTAGAAATATACCAACTACAATAAAATTATAAGAGTAAGTGTACCTTTAGTTATCATAAAAAGGGGATCATCTGTACCCAATAAATTGTACCTTACCTACTATCTGAAGGCATAGATTAGTAATATACAAAATAATTATATTGTAATAACTTTGCACATGAAAATGTACATGAACCCATAGAAAGGTAATAGCTATACTCATTCTGAAGTACAATCTATACTCGTGAAAATATACTATCTCTAATGAAAAAAAATCCTCCGAATAAAAAGCAGAAAATATTTTATTTATTAAATCGTATAGTTTGTAAATCATAAACAAAGAAAACCAGTGAACTTATATTTAAATACTGGTGACTAAATATTTACTTTACTTTTGAAAGCAGACTATACATGCATATTGGGTACAACAAATAACTTTACGGCTGGGCTACGAAACCACTTATGTTTGAAACTACCTTAAACAAAAAAGAACCCTTACAGGGATATTTCGTTTAAAATGGATAGTGCAAAGTACAGTATCTTCAAACTGTGTCATTATTTTAGAATCTATTTCATGAATACTTTATTTTATTTAGTTTTATGTTATATATATATATATATATATATATATATATTATATATATATATATATACAGTGTGAGTCAAAAGTATGGATACACCCTGTTAAATTTTAAATGGATAAAGATAGAAAAATGAAACTCAGAACACCTTTCTAGGAAATAAAAGTGAAATTTTTAGTCACTATTACAACTTTGCCCATTTCCCCAAAATGGGATTTTTGGGGGGCAGCTCAAAATTTTTAAATATAAAGACCCATTAAGTGACGCCTCATTTTAAAG
Organism: Aphrophora alni; assembly: GCA_963513935.1. Lineage (NCBI taxonomy): Eukaryota > Metazoa > Arthropoda > Insecta > Hemiptera > Aphrophoridae > Aphrophora > Aphrophora alni. The sequence goes on along the minus strand of OY740768.1, from coordinate 113,869,870 downwards.
TCCTTGATTAAAGAAGAAGAACAGTGGAAACCAGAGCTTTCTATCTCAACCCAGTACAAAATGGTAGCTCATTGAAATTAAGTAAAACTTCATTGAGGCAAAATATGAACATCCACATTCAGGTGGTAAATAACCCCAATAGACAACCAATGAGCTGCCATTTTGTACTGGGTTGAGATAGAAAGCTCTAGTTTCCACTGTTCTTCTTCTTTAATCAAGGACATTAAAATTAGGTGTCACTTAATGGGCCTTTATATTTAAAAATTGTGAGCTGCCCCCCAAAAATCCCATTTTTAGGAAATGGGCAAAATTGTAATAGTGGCTAAAAAGTTCACTTTTATTTCCTAGAAAGGTGTTCTGAGTTTCATTTTTCTATCTTTATCCATTTAAAATTTAACAGGGTGTATCCATACTTTTGACTCACACTGTATATATTATTATTATTTTATTATTTTATTAATTGTATATTGCGATTTCCTCTACGTTGTTTGAAGTATTAATGTTTTTTACTTCTGTAAATTGGTTATAAGTCATTTCAAATTGACGAAATATATATACAGATATTTATATACGAAATATATTATATATATATCTAATAATGTATTGTATCAAATTTGGTTCAAATGCCTGTGAGATTTATTCAATACCTACAATTCATACGTGAAGCAATCATAGTATTAACGTTTTCTAATATCGATTGTTGTGTAATTTCTTTCTTATTTTCATTTCATATTGTTCATCACTACATCTCCTAACATTTTCCAAGTTCATAATTTAAACAAACAATTTATTATAATTAAAAATCTGTAGTTTATTTATGACGTTGAATTAGAATTATTCAAAAATAAGAAGCATTTGAAATGCTATCTCTTTTGAAATACAATTACAATATATTTTGCAGTAACAAATACAACATGTCATATTACACGCCCTACCTCGGCCTTACCACATTGATTTCATTGTCCTTCAATTATTTAAATAGCTCTAACAATCATGTTACGCCTACTCAGAAACAATAAATCATAAAATAAAAAATAACTTTGAAACTAATTAATAAAATACAAGTACAACAGATACTTTTTTTTGAACATCGTCCTAGACTCATTTCCTCTAATTCAGTCACTTTGACTTTGAGTCTGTCTATGGGTCGGGAACAATTAAAGCAATATTAATCCACCTTCTATTTTGAATTGATTTTGTTTTATCACAGATAATTGAGATGGAAATAATTTATAAACACATCTCTGTATATAGATTGCCTATTACTGTTATTTCATTTAGAATGCTAATATGGGAGGATTATGCAAACATGACTTTATCCTTTCCGTTATGCTAATTACTGTAAGTGTTGCAATTACTTTTAAATAAAATTATGTGTTCGTTAAAAACAATTGGTGTTATTTAACATTTGATATTTTAAGTATCAATATTGATATTATATATCATGTTTAATAAGGTAATTAGTGGAAACAATGATCTCATTACCTTAACTAAATATCTCGTTCGCTCAAAGAGTAACCTTAATACAGGCTTCAGAAAGAAGTAGCCATTTCATGAGATAATAGAAACACAATTTTAATTTCAGTTCGTACGTAATCATATTTGTGTATTTAAACACCAATTGTACAGCTTGGTGATGTATCACATTACTGAGTATATTTTTACCGCTGCCTTTTCATGATATATTTATTACTCTCGTAACTAATTATTCCAAAAACTAATAACAGTTTAGTAAACAGATGATAGTTATAAATAAATCAAAGAAAACAAAATTAACCACAAAATATACTAAATCCGAGTTAAATAAATACAAGAGGCGTTTCAATTACTAAGTCATTATCCTCATACACACAAATCCTAATGAATTGTAGTTTTCATTCATTTTGTTATTTATGTTTTGTACAAGTGTAGCTCATTACTGTTTAGGTTAAGGTGAGGTCTGTAGGCTAGATGATTCAAAATTTCTCGTTTATTATTTTTGATCAATCGTTTATTTTCACAGAGGAAAGAAGAAATTAATTGCCATAGAGAAGCAATACGCTGCTAGACAATAACGCGTTTTAATTGCCCGCCGTAATTTAAGTAATGTTTTGCAATAAGTATTATAATATGCGTTCCATGATACAAGTGTAATGAACTGGCATAAACTAAATACCCATGAGGCTCAGCCTGGCCGAAAAGTAAAAGATATGAGATCGGAATCTTCGAATCAGGTATGCCAGAACTGGCATCATTTTCCGTACGACCCTCGCATATAAAAACAACCCTCACTTTGCCTTAAATGAGTGAAAACAAAGCGAGTAACTGGTGTCAGGTAGTATTGTTATAAAAATGAGGAATGCTGTAAGTTAAAGTAAAACCGATTATGTTCAATTCCAGTGTAAGCAAATGGCGCTATCATATCTAATGTATTAAAATAACATAAAATATTGTGTGGTGAAATCACATATCTGTTCATATACTCATATTTTAACTTAAGAACATTATTTTAATGTGGTGCAAAAGTCAAAATAAATGGTAACAAACATATTTGTAACTATTACCGGGGGGTTAAAGTGGGGCATTTTTTGTTGAAATGGTTTATAATATACATTTACCTCGTATCGTTTTTTCTCTCGATTGTGAAAGCTTCCTTTACCCATTAGCCTTACGGATATACATTGTAGACTTCAAGGCACACACTAAATGAAACAAAAACACAATATTTTATGACTGATGGAATTGCAATTAGTATTGCCGATCATAACGTTGTTAGTTATGAAATTTACAAGGATTCTTAACACAGATTAAGGAATATATTGAAAAACAAACAATACACATTTAGGACAATAGACCTAAAATGTTACTTGCCATCCAAAACAAACTTCACGTAGAAAATTTGGGAGGCGAGTGGGAGAGGCAATGATCATAGAGCCCAGACAAATATTGAAGAAGTAAGGGATATCTGGAATGTTCTACATGATTTTTCAAAACTAAACTACCTTTTTCAACACTGAAACAAAATTCTAAAACTTATAAAGCTTTAAATTTTATAGTTTGACTTTGACTTAAAATTAACGTTAGAATAAAAATCTGACAATAGGTGTATATCAATGTTATAGTGTAGCATTTAAATCCAAAAAAGCACTTCCGCAATAACTTAACTCATTTCGTAAATATACATTCCACTTTCCGTCGCTTGACAGATGCTGGCATCTAGCGGCCCGCTCCTAAACCAAGCATCACCTGATACTTGAAACCAAAGTACATTTTCGCCGGTCAAGCTAGCTTCTCGATTACCGGTCCACAGTCTACATGCGATAACAACATGGTCTACACTCTTCATAACTCCGTTAGCTAAAAGTTTTTCTTTCTTCTCTCAAAATTACCGTCTTTCTAAAACATCATGTTAAATTACTAATTGTGCGCCTTAGTCTAATGATCTGGTTCAAAAATGTTAAAATTAACCATCATTTTCTCGGTACTACCTCACGTGATCTGCGACAGGATTTACCAGGTACTTCAACCTTACAGATTTTGTCATATTATAAATTTTGTTAATTTTTAAAATAATTTGTTAATTATCATGTATTCTTTAAAATATGTATTTCATGTTTTATTCAATATTCTATTTCCTTTTGAAACTAAATGATTATAAAAATTTTCTTTTCTTAAAACATCATTTACAAAATCTTGCAAAGGCACATTTTACGTTTTGAACATTTTTGTGAAATAAGTGCAAACTAGTGTTGAACATTAAATGATCAGAATATGAACATGTCAAATATAAAACAATTGAGGAAATTTCTTCTAAATCAGAAAATTTCGTTTTGCAAGCTTTTGCAAAATCTTACAAGTCTTATACAAGCTTTCTTTTAAACAAAATTAAAATATATATAAATAGATTTATAATAATCTAAGAAGCTTTTAAGTACCATCTTAACGAATTTCTGTTATACAATCAATTTTCTTTAATTTTGGCAAATAATCAGATATTTCTTTAATGATGAACATTAATGCTAAAACATGTCTGATTTTGTACAGACACTAAAAGAACATGTTTTTTGCTCACAGCTAATATGCTGGTAGGACAAATAGGAGAAATTGGAGAAATAAAGAAATTCTTGTCTCACATTGCGCAAACCAACGAAACATCCTAACAAGTTTCGTCCTGTTGGCAAAACACGTTTTTTTTTTTGTATAACGTAACTTCACATTTTCAAGTGCATAAAAGTGATGTCTTTTTCTACAGCTGACTTTACAGAACTTTAACTAACTCATTTTGTATATGTGCCTAAATTTACTTTCGCAAATATGTGTTCCTTAAGACTATTTTCTAAATGTAGACCTGTGTAGTTAATTATAAAATATATATAAAAAACAATTATTGGGTGGAGCCTGCATGCAATTTTCGGTCCTAACAACCTCCAAGAGGTTAATTTCCAAATTAAAATAATTGACGTCAATTAACAAAATTTCAAAATTCTAAATTCCTTTTTTTGTTTGTTTAAAATATATAAATTTATTTGGCCAATATAGTTTTTAAGAAATTTTTCAAACCAGTTATATTATGTGTCTTTAGTTTAGTGATAAACATGTTAACTATAGATATGATTTTTGAACTTAAAATATCAAACTCTTTTATATTTTGTTAAATTCTGTAATTGTTTAAAAAGAAACTATCATCTTATAAACTAAAAAGGGGGGGGATAAGTTTTTTTCTTTTTTTTGAATCTTTTGATTAAATTTTTTTTTATTATTATACTTTTACATTAAGGGCGTATAATCTTTTTTTTTGATTAATTATAATTCTGTGAATTATTAAGCTGTGCTCATTGTTTTTTTTTGTTAAATTTTTGTAACTATAAATATACATATTAAAAGGGGGGATAAATTTTTAGAATCTGTTGATTAAATTTTTTTTTTCTAAATTATTATATGTTACAATTAAGGGCTTATAACTTTTACAATTTATGATATTGTTAATCATAAGTTTTTTTTATTGATGATTTGTGTCAGGATGTCTTTTGTTGTAAATGACAAAGTCTGAAGCGCCGAAATTTCCTTCTGCTTTCAATAAACTTGAGCCTTGTTAATTACTAAATTTGTCTTTGTCTTTTTTTATTTTTTTCTTTTCAAACATTGTTACCATTTTGGTTCCGCCTTTATTAAATTTAAGTCCCCTGGTAACATGTTTTTGGTAGCAGAGCGTGGTTGATTCTAGATTCTAGTGTGGTTTTCTCTAAATTATAGAGTGGTTAATTTTAAATTCTGGAACCGTAGTTAATTTTCAAAATTTTGCATTGGAACTATCTAAATTTAAATTCAAAATTATCTTTGTAAACAAGGCTCTTTTTTATGTTTTGCAGCTTTTTCAAATACTGCACAACTGTTGCTGATGAAATTTTTTTTATTTAGTTTAAATATTTAAATCTCTATAAATCTATAGTCTCTTTTTTTTTATTATTTAGTTATTTTTATAAACACTTACACAAAAACTTCTAAACCAATTTCGATAAAATTTTTTTTTTATTATTTTGTCTGCTTAAATATTTTTTTTATATATATATATTTACATACACTGCACCCTAGTCATTCACTGAATTTGATCCAGACAGCGGGCTCATTCGGGAATCCCAAAAAAAAATTTAAATAAATAATAAAATCCAAAAATAGTTAAAAACAAAAAAAAAAAACAAAAAAATTTTCAAAATCTCCTTCAAAAAATTTTCTCGAGTTTTCTTTCGCTTGTCTGTATCAATTCATACTTACACACACACATATATACACAACAACTACACTACATATAATTCTTGAGTCTTTCTCTGGCTCTTTCACCTTTTTTACATCATCTTAAAAGAAATTTTTTTTATTTAAAAACACTTGATTAAATTTTTTTTATTTATCAGCAACAGTTAAGATGGCAGTGGATTTGCTGCGATTAGTGGACCCGTTAAAAAACACTGAGCTTGCTTTTGAATTTTTTTTTGTCATCTTGAAAGGAAAATTATTTTTATTTATTTTTTTTTAATTTTATCATCATGGCGGTGGACTGGTTGATGCAGATGGTGGCATCTGTTTGATAGTAAATTGAAATGTTGAACACCTTTTTTTTTAAATAATCACAACATATTTTGATGAGATTTTTTTTTTACACAATTTTTTTTTTTGGTTAAATTAAATTCCTTTTTTTTGGGGGGCACATGATACACATATAAGACCTTAAGTCAAACACCACAAGCCCTGCTTTGCGCAGCAGAAAATTCTTTTGACTCCCCAACGTTTCATACTGCTTCTTTGTTTATTTTTCAAATGGATTATTTGTTTAGACCCTTCAAAATTCTTTTTTCTCACGGAAATTGTTAAGAGCCGTGAATAGTTTAAATTTCTCTTCGTATGGGAGAAGAGGAGTTTAAAAATAACGACGCTGAGCATGATCTGACCTAAAAGGCTTCAGGAGTTTTTCTTTTATTTTTATTTATTTTTGTAATTAAATGTTAAGGTCGGCTCAGAGGATACTCCCCCCGTCTGAGTCCGACCTTTCCTGCAAGCCTAAAGTGTTATGCACTTTCCCTCCCCAGTCCCCGGAGTGGTCACCTCCACTTGGTATTCCCGAGGTGCCACTCCACCCCTTTTCCCCACGTACCTTAGAGTACAAAGTCAGTTCATGCACAGCAATGTCGACCTTTGCGTCACCCTTCAGCTCTTTCTGTCGGGGGCTTGTCCTAATGATAGATGGGAAGAGCTGAGACGCTATAGAAATTTCAAAATTTAATAAGTAAATGCCGAAGGAGGCTACACCCTAGAGTGGTGATTATAAAAGCATTATGAAGCGTTGTTTCTATCAGGTGCCCCGTTTCAAAATTTTGCGGGAGGCCCTTCTGGCCCCTTCTTTAGAATCTTCTGGAGGCCCTTCTGGCCCTTTGCACCTTTTTCAAAATTTTGCGGGAGGCCCTTCTGGCCTCTTTTCTGACTACACCCTAACTCCGTCTTTCGGGGGGGGAGAGCTGTAGCATTTAAATCCAAAAAAGCACTTCCGCAATAACTTAACTCATTTCGTAAATATACATTCCACTTTCCGTCGCTTGACAGATGCTGGCATCTAGCGGCCCGCTCCTAAACCAAGCATCACCTGATACTTGAAACCAAAGTACATTTTCGCCGGTCAAGCTAGCTTCTCGATTACCGGTCCACAGTCTACATGCGATAACAACATGGTCTACACTCTTCATAACTCCGTTAGCTAAAAGTTTTTCTTTCTTCTCTCAAAATTACCGTCTTTCTAAAACATCATGTTAAATTACTAATTGTGCGCCTTAGTCTAATGATCTGGTTCAAAAATGTTAAAATTAACCATCATTTTCTCGGTACTACCTCACGTGATCTGCGACAGGATTTACCAGGTACTTCAACCTTACAGATTTTGTCATATTATAAATTTTGTTAATTTTTAAAATAATTTGTTAATTATCATGTATTCTTTAAAATATGTATTTCATGTTTTATTCAATATTCTATTTCCTTTTGAAACTAAATGATTATAAAAATTTTCTTTTCTTAAAACATCATTTACAAAATCTTGCAAAGGCACATTTTACGTTTTGAACATTTTTGTGAAATAAGTGCAAACTAGTGTTGAACATTAAATGATCAGAATATGAACATGTCAAATATAAAACAATTGAGGAAATTTCTTCTAAATCAGAAAATTTCGTTTTGCAAGCTTTTGCAAAATCTTACAAGTCTTATACAAGCTTTCTTTTAAACAAAATTAAAATATATATAAATAGATTTATAATAATCTAAGAAGCTTTTAAGTACCATCTTAACGAATTTCTGTTATACAATCAATTTTCTTTAATTTTGGCAAATAATCAGATATTTCTTTAATGATGAACATTAATGCTAAAACATGTCTGATTTTGTACAGACACTAAAAGAACATGTTTTTTGCTCACAGCTAATATGCTGGTAGGACAAATAGGAGAAATTGGAGAAATAAAGAAATTCTTGTCTCACATTGCGCAAACCAACGAAACATCCTAACAAGTTTCGTCCTGTTGGCAAAACACGTTTTTTTTTTTGTATAACGTAACTTCACATTTTCAAGTGCATAAAAGTGATGTCTTTTTCTACAGCTGACTTTACAGAACTTTAACTAACTCATTTTGTATATGTGCCTAAATTTACTTTCGCAAATATGTGTTCCTTAAGACTATTTTCTAAATGTAGACCTGTGTAGTTAATTATAAAATATATATAAAAAACAATTATTGGGTGGAGCCTGCATGCAATTTTCGGTCCTAACAACCTCCAAGAGGTTAATTTCCAAATTAAAATAATTGACGTCAATTAACAAAATTTCAAAATTCTAAATTCCTTTTTTTGTTTGTTTAAAATATATAAATTTATTTGGCCAATATAGTTTTTAAGAAATTTTTCAAACCAGTTATATTATGTGTCTTTAGTTTAGTGATAAACATGTTAACTATAGATATGATTTTTGAACTTAAAATATCAAACTCTTTTATATTTTGTTAAATTCTGTAATTGTTTAAAAAGAAACTATCATCTTATAAACTAAAAAGGGGGGGGATAAGTTTTTTTCTTTTTTTTGAATCTTTTGATTAAATTTTTTTTTATTATTATACTTTTACATTAAGGGCGTATAATCTTTTTTTTTGATTAATTATAATTCTGTGAATTATTAAGCTGTGCTCATTGTTTTTTTTGTTAAATTTTTGTAACTATAAATATACATATTAAAAGGGGGGATAAATTTTTAGAATCTGTTGATTAAATTTTTTTTTTCTAAATTATTATATGTTACAATTAAGGGCTTATAACTTTTACAATTTATGATATTGTTAATCATAAGTTTTTTTTATTGATGATTTGTGTCAGGATGTCTTTTGTTGTAAATGACAAAGTCTGAAGCGCCGAAATTTCCTTCTGCTTTCAATAAACTTGAGCCTTGTTAATTACTAAATTTGTCTTTGTCTTTTTTTATTTTTTTCTTTTCAAACATTGTTACCATTTTGGTTCCGCCTTTATTAAATTTAAGTCCCCTGGTAACAATAGTATCTAAATTTATACGTTATTTCTACAGTTATTTTAACACTTATTAAAAAACCAAAAATACAATTTCTGACTTATTAGTCTTATAAGTATTACGAGAAACACATTATGCTGAAAGAAGTGGAGGTGAGATTCCATTAACGTCGTTGTTATACATCCATGTCGACATTTTATTGTCCAAACTTTATGTACCTATTAAACAGATTTATGTTGGTATTGAGTCAGTTTCTGCTTATTTCATCAGTTTTGTATCTCTACTCATAAAAGTATCATGGTGCAATAAAAATCAAAAATGATTACAAAATTTTACTTATAGAAATATTAAAAACCTGTTATTTATACGTTTGAGACTTTTTTTTAAATTTTTTTATTTATTTCACAATTACTGTTTGTTTATTTTTGAGATATTTGTATATAATAATAATTGAACGATCTTTGGTAATTAGATTTTATGATTCTACTTACTGACTTTTCTTAGTGTATAATGCGACTCCATATTATTTACCCTTATACTTTAAATATTTGAAGGCTGTGTTTATAATACAATATTTTGCAACATATAATGCCTTAATTCTTGAACAACTTAGACTTACTCTTAGTTAAGATGTTTAGACAAGATTCAACAATATATATATATATATATATATATATATATATATATATATATATATATATATATATATATGTGTGTGTGTGTGTGTGTGTGTGTGTGTGTGTGTGTGTGTGTGTGTAAAGACGATATCGTTAAACATTTTGATAATTTGCTTATACTATTTTGAGTTAATCACCTAAGTACAAATACCGGTTAGAAAGTTGTCACGTTAAATACTACTTCCACGTGGTGTCATCGTTAAAAATCGAATATCTATAAATCTGTGTAATGATTTTATTAACATTTTGGTAATCAAATGAGAACATGTATAAATGAAACCCATGTGTAATATCACAAAGACATAATCATGGCCCGTAACAGTTTATTAATTACCCTGGCTGCTTTTTTGCGATATGTCGGTTAATAAGTTGTGTATATTCGTGAAACCTAATTTTGAGGCAACGATTTTTGATTTTATATCGTCTTGCCTTTAAATTATAACCTTAATTGTTGGATGTGTGCAAGAAAAATTTTGAAGAATGTTTTTTTATAAATTTAAATATTTTAGTATATACTTTGAATATGTCAAGTATATTTAGAAGAAAAAAAAGAAAAATAGACCTTATTCATGCTAAATTTATTTCTACATTATGACTTTAAGGGTTTGTATATTATATCTCTAATTAATAACTAAACTATAAACATATCGAAATTCTACTTGACATTGTAATATTACTTAATATTTAATATAGCAATGTCAATACAGACAAACACTAAAAAAAAAAAAAAAAAAAAAATAATAATAATAATATTATGAGTTTGGGTAGACAAATACGAATAAACCACCAACGCAATTTGTTAGATATTTTATTAACAATATACTGTATATGTTTTATTAACACACGTAAAGTAAGAAACACAATAGTCCAATCAAGATCTTCAAAATATATGATCAATGATCAGTTACTTGTTTAGTGCTTTATATATTAAGATATAATGTATATAATTTTCTAGGATTTTGTGTTAAACCATTGACTGTAATCTTATAATTTATAGAGTTTAATAAATCTTATTGTGAATAAATAATGCTTTGTTGTTAGTTAATCCTCTTACAGCGTTTCAAGGCCTAAATAGATAACTCGGGAGAGATGAAAACTTTTAGTGATGCTGACCTTAATGTTAAGTTGATATTTTAAATAGAGATACATTTATTTAAATTTTGTCTTTCCTCGGTGCTTACATTCAAAGACTTAACATTAAACTGAGCGTGACACTAATGTGATATAAAGAAACAATATCTTCAATCATCGCTAATGGTGTAGCTGAGCGGTATTTACCATTTCTTTTATCAGTAGCGACTCTAAGAAAATAATTTGTAAAATATGTAAATGTATACAACGTGTATATATATATATATATATATATATATATATATAAAGGTTTATTATTTTTGTTTATAAAAGTGTATGGATTCATAAAATTTGTAGTGCAATTTTTCATTGGCGAATAGAGAGAACTAAAATTTTTCTACAATAGAGAGAACTACAATTTTTCATTTGTCAACCATGCAAGAACTAAAAACTGAGCCATTTTAAAATTCGGTATTGATTACTGTTCATTTAAAAAATTCTCTTTCGCCAGGTAATATATAATTTACGCTTATAATCGTTTAGACGGTAACTCCATGTTCCGATCCTATATTACATCCAAAAAATAACAATTGAAATTACCATAATGTGTTTCTTTATTTTACATAAATGCACATTCTATAAGATCCATTTAGGAATACGTTTTGCACTAAGACGCTCTGTCAAGTTAGTTTTTATAACTAGTGATAAAACTGACTGAGTAAGCGAAAATTGACTAAATCCCAACTAAAACATATTCTGTACGTATAAAAACCTTATACAATAAAACGCAGACGTGGGTGTACAACATTAACTTGGAAGATTGCCAACTTCCTTCTGTATTTCATGTTTCTTTTAATACTTTTAAGACTAATAAAAAAATGATTTCCCTAAGCAGAAATTGTTAAAGGAGAATATGTTGCCCGATCTTTTATTAAAACATATTATATCTTATTTTGATTCAGTATTAAAAAAACCGTAAACTAAAAATAAAAATTGGGAGTCAATAAGAAATAACTATCAATTAGATTAACCTTATTTTACAAATAATATTAATTAATTTTGTTGTGCAAAGTCTATATTTTGTGTCCGTACGACTAAAGAGAATGGTAACGATCGTAAGTGAAGGAAAACGTTACGCAGTTAGCATAGAGTCTTTCCTTCTATCAAAGTAAACTCTCGTTGACACAAGCTCTAGTCCTCTTGGTTATTGTGATTCATTCGGTATATAATATTTATTTTGACTCTGGCGTTTTAAATACAATTTGATTATTATGTCAGAATATCAGAAATCACAACATAATAAGATATCAAAACGACGATGTAAGGATTTCCCGACAAAATAATGTACGTTGTGTGAATACATTAGAGATACAGTTTATAATTTATTAAAATAATCACATATAATATTACTTACAATTATTATACTATTCCTTCATATTATTATTTTTATTAGGTCTATTATTTATTACAACAAGACGGAATTTATATCTTTCTAACGACATAAAACATATATACAATTGTTCACTAATATCACAATATGAGAAATTTCGCTTGATTCTCAACATGAACACATTTTCATTGAATATATTCGCTTTTCGATTTGTCTTCGAAGATTTGAGGCATATTTAGTCTATGTAAAACCGCCCGTGAAAATGGGCCTTTATAAATCAGATAATTCTTACTCTTAGTCGATGTTTCTTGACTTGTGGGATATGTTTTAACTAACCACGGCGAGCTTTAAATATAAAAACAAAAGTTATTGCATTAAAACTAAGACAAAAATAATTTCCCTTGGGCACGACTAAAAACGCGTCTTTCGAAACATAATTCACTTTCTACCTAATAAAATGATTACACTGTTACAGTTAAACTTTTTTTGTAATTTGAAGATAACCTGATTGTAATATTTTATGTATTTGGGCATTAGAAGTACGATATACCCAAATATAATATAATGGTTACAACTACTTATTATTTATAACTCTTAATATATAATTTATATAATAATCCATATTGTCCTTTTATCGTCTCAAAACGCTTGTGGTTAGAAAGTAAATGTTTGTCTGTTTTACGCCCTATTAGAGAGACAACCGGCTAAAAATAAATTGTGTTATTAATTCGAACAAACCAAAATACATATTGAGTCTAAATCCGATTTTATAAATATCGATTGTCGGTTCATATTCCAAACGTATCCCAATGTAATTCCGTATATTGGGTAAATGAAAGTTTATAGCGAACAAAACATTGAGTTAGGAGTTATGAAAAATACTGAATTAATATTACTTTTTAATATTGATTTATTATGTTTTATATTCCCATTTTAAACTGATGTTACACGTAAGTCTCAGAGAACAATTTCAATACGTAATTTTATAATGTAAAAGTGATTTATTATGTTTAAATATCCTAATTTAGGAGCCTCACTAGTTACTGGTATTAATACAAAATAAGACCATGCAGATGGTGATAAATACAATAAGTCCCCACTCTACACTTTTTATCGATCGTGACCACTATGGCCATATGCTTAATTAACATGCATTCAGATTGTCAGAAGTACAAATTGAGCTGTTACAGATACAAATTGGTACTAACTAAGAAGAAGTTTTAAGCACCTGCTGTAGTTTTACGATGTTGCTTTCGATGTGAAATAAAACCTTATTTTTATCCTAAATTCGAATCGTAACTAATTCTAATTCCACCAAAAATGTATCGTTTGTACAAAATATACCATCCATACTTTTTTTAATGTACAAAGTAAACGTAAGAAAATTATGTATCTCAAATATGTAAAATACGATATTTATTATTGATATGTAATACCGGAAATATACCTCCTCAAATCATAGATAGTATAGTGTCTATCTATATTCAATTGAAAACTATTTCTCATTAAAATATACCATCGCTAAGCCGTAATATGTACAATTCGTAAATTATTTAAGCAACCATTCGTGGTCATAAAAATGTATCATCTGAACTAATCAAATTTTTTAATCCGTAGACAGGGAGATATATAACACCAGTATAACACCAGTTCATGAGGTGTACTATCCGTACTCATGAGACTGTATTGTTACTCTTAATAAAAAAAATATACTAGCTTTACTCTTTCTTTATTTTACCACCATAACCCAGAAAAAAAATAGGAGTTGTGCACATGGAAATATACTATTTGATATTATAAAAATGTACAGTATGCCTTTATGAAAATCTACTATCTCTTACATAATATGGAGACACCGAGATTATTTGTAATAAACATTGCAAACATTGCATTTAAAATATTTTAAAAATAAATACATCAATAACAAAGGCACATTAAGTATATCATTTTGTCTTATTTATTTACCAAAGCATTATTCGTTTTATTGGGTTTTAATGTAATCAGTTTTTTGTTGACAAATCCTAATAACGAAAGCGTTATCATAAAATAAAATAAAATTGTATATCATAAGGTAAAACAGACTATGTAAGAGACTATAACTCTATATTTAAAATATTTGGGAATTTTTTAAAATTTTTGTAAAGCTTATTTTCAGCATTATATATATTTTTCGATTGATACTATTATATTAGCAACAGTTCAATAGTTGAGTATTTAATTATTTGTTTAAAAGTGCAGATGAACAAAAAATGATATTATTTTATTACTTAAGAAATTATATAACGAAACAAACCACAACAAGAAAGTATTAATGTTTGGAAAATTAAACTCACCTTTTTTAGCTCACGTTTTATATAAATGTAATAAGTAAATAAGAATTCACCACAGACTATTTAATTCAAATGAGACAATTGTGATGTTCAAGAGTATTTATCATTGTTAAATAATTTTGAAAGTGGTATATATATACCATTATAACATATTTATCATATTCTTCTCATGTATTTGTTCATTTATATATTGAACAATTTATGTATTTACAATTCTTTACATTCGAATCATTTTTGTCATGAAATGTTTAAAATACGTTGTGTACCTAATTTACTAAAATCATAAAAAAATTCCTAGTCAAAATGTATGGGTTAAAAAGTGTATATAACGAAGGGTGCCGTTATAAAAGTTCGAATACCTCAAATAAGGCCTTATCGGTTTAGATCAAAATTGGGTTTAACGTGGTAAAGATTTAACGCCATAGATTAAGTAAGATGACTATAGGAAGGGTGGCCTCTCCTGCCTTTTCTGTTGGTCACATATTATATCATCCAGTGTTTTAGTTAAAATGTGAAATCTTTCTAGTTATCTATAATTAATTATTAAAATTATACAAACCATCTTAATCTAGAAAATTAGCCACACATAAAAGTTACATAATCCCTGGATTTGGACATATATATCCATGTCCAAAGTTACGGAATAAACTATAACAAAATTTCTTTCTTTATTCAGTTAACCAGTACATTTCTTTCCACATATAATATGTTTAAAGTAAAAAGTAGAAACAGGTAAGATGATATTATGTATTTTAACATCGAAATTAGTGTCGAGTACACATATGAATATATATTTCATTAAATGTACCCTATTTTTAGTTTGCAATAAAATAAAATAAACAATTAATGCGATACAATATTCAAATATATATGAAACTTTGTATTTGAGTTTCGAATAATTTTTTCAACTCAGCACAACCTATTTTATCCAATAATATAAACTTATTTATACTTGCCTTAGTAATTCATTTTTTGACGTTTTCTCTGTTTACAGCTGTTTCACCTATCATTTCAGGCATCATCAGAACTAATATTGTAAAAACACTTTTCTCGTATTTACACTTGTTAACATATTAATATAACATTTAATGCACAAACAAAATAAAACTATAATAAAAACACATTACGACACTTGGTCAAGCATTTGAATCACTAGTTAAGTTTTTTCGAGTCACAGTTGTGACTGTCATCAATTCTATTAAATCTCATACTGTAAAATATATGTTCAAACTAGGCAATCATCAATGAGGTGGGGGAGAATTCTTATGTATTAAATCAAATATCATGTTTGCCTGGAATTGTGTCTGGTCATTTAATAATTTATCTTTGTCCTTTTTGCAACTATTATAATTTTTTTTTTTTTTTTTTTTTATTATTATTATTATTACAACTGAGTACAAACCCATCTAGTAATTTACATTTAACAATATATACACTTTGAGGGAAAATAACCCATTGGTCATTACTCCCTTAATGTCCAAAGTCCATTAAGTCCAATGGTTTTAATCGTTTCAGTCTTCTAACTAAACCTGTTGTATCCATCAATCTGCGTATCTCCGGATGCTCATGTTGCTCAATGTGTTGTCTGTGCTTGCTTGCTTGCTTTTTTATTTCTTCTTTAACCGTATCCATTTTCAAATCCCTATGCAAGTTGTCATTTCTTATATACCATGGTGCATCAACAATACATCGGAGCACCTTATTTTGAAAGTTTTGTATGTTTTTTATGTTAGACTTCTTTGTACAACCCCATAGCTGTAATCCATAGGTCCACACCGGCTTTAAGACTTGCTTGTATATGAGCATTTTGTTATGGATTGATAGTTGGGAATTCCTTCCCAGAAGCCAATACATATTTCTGAATTTAAATTTTAATTCTTGAACTTTCTTTTTAACGTGTTCCTTCCATTTCAATTTCACGTCCAAAGTCATTCCCAGGTATTTCGCGGTATTAACATGAGGAACTTGTACAGAATTGATTAAAATTGGTGGGTGATAATCAATCTTTAAGTTGGTAAAGTTAACATTGGCTGATTTTGATTCATTTAAACCAATACGCCACTTCTTGGTCCATCTGCTCACCGCATTGGAGGCCCTCTGGAGCTTCCCTGCAGCTTCCTCAATTTTCTTCCCAGTTGCTAGTATTGCAGTGTCGTCTGCAAAAGTAGCTATAGTTACATCTTTGTCATTTGGAAGATCTCTCGTGTAAAGTAAATACAAGACCGGTCCCAGCACGCTACCTTGTGGAACACCCGCTGATATCTTCTTTAATATGGAGTATTCTCCCTCAAATTTCACTCGGAAATGCCTCTCAGTCATGTATGACTTGAGTATTTCGAAATATTGTTTAGGTAGTTCTTTTTCTAGTTTCCACAACAGACCCCTATGCCATACCTTGTCAAAGGCCTGTGCTACATCCAAAAAGACACTTGCACAAATTTCTTTTTTCTCCAATGTGTTTTCTATGATACTTGTAATTCTATGAACTTGATCTATTGTAGAAAATCTTTGTCTAAAGCCAAATTGATGGTCAGGGATGAGACTTCGTTCCTCAATAATGGGCCTGAGTCTTCTTAGAAGCAGCTTCTCGAATAATTTTGAAACTATTGGGAGCAATGATATTGGTCTATATGACTTCCTATCATTTGGTGATTTATCCGGTTTTAATATCATGATGACTTCCGCTACCTTCCACTGTATGGGAACATACCTAATCCTTAAGCTTGCATTTATTATGTGCAGTAGCTTTCTAAGTCCTTTCTCTGGTAGATTTTTAATTATTTGCCCAGTAATCAAGTCATACTATGGTGCTTTATTCGCGTTCAAATGGTTTTTGATTTCATTTTTCAATTCCCTCAGTGTTACTGGTAAAATTTCCATTTCTTCATGTTTTTTTATATCGGGAACACTTTCTTCAGCACTTTGCTTAGGGAGAGGCTGGAACGTCTTTTCTAAGAATGTTGCAAAGAGATCTGCCTTTTCCTTAGGACTTCTTGCCCAGGCTCCATTGTCATTCTTAATTGGAGGAATTTGTATTTTAGGCCTTTTGATTCCTTTTGTTGCCTTCCAAAGTGAGTAATCTCTGTCCTTTGTGGGAGATAAATGTTTTAAGTATCTATTAATAGATTCATTCTTGTAATCTTTAATAGAATTTTTAACTTTGTTGCACAACCTGTTAAGTATTTGCTTATCTTCTGGTGCTCTACTCCTTTGCCATTTTTTCCGAGCCTTCCGTTTATCTTTAATTAGCCGTCTTAATTCGACTGGATAGTACTTTACTTCATTTCTTTTCATGTAGCTCACTGGAGTACTCTTCCAAGCAGCGCCCTGAACAATCCCAATAAATACCTCG
Source organism: Aphrophora alni (assembly GCA_963513935.1). Lineage (NCBI taxonomy): Eukaryota > Metazoa > Arthropoda > Insecta > Hemiptera > Aphrophoridae > Aphrophora > Aphrophora alni. Next base: position 113,852,019 of record OY740768.1, on the reverse strand, counting down.
AGCTCATCCTCCAACTGACTTGAATTTTTAATCGGTACATTTAGCTTTATATTTTCTTCTATTATGCTACTGAAAAATTTCCAGTTAGTTTTCCCACTTGTTATTTTTGGGACTGGTGCCTTGTTTTTTACTATCAGCTCACTTATTGTCATAATAACTGGTGTATGGTCCGAGGAAAGACTCTCATTATCTTCTATATGAATGTAGTTTTCTGAAATTCCTTTAGTAACAAAGAAATCTATGATATCAGGTGTCTTGTTTATGTCCGCCGGCCTATATGTAGGTCCACCGCCAGAATAGAAGTCGCACCCCAGTGCCGTTCCTGCTGCTAGCAATTCTTTACCTTTAGGATTTATTATTCTTGAACCCCAGAATGTGTGTTTTGAATTGAAGTCTCCTCCAATGACAAAATTTCTTCCCAGAGTTTTAAATAAATAAAGAAACCTCTCACGATTAACTCTACACCTTGGTGGACAATATATTGCACCAACATCATATTCCTTGTTTCCGTTAACTTGGATCCTAATAGCAATAACTTGCATATCTTTTTCTTCAATTTTTATAATTTCATAATGTTTGATGTTTTCCTTTACAAATACTACCGATCCTCCTCTAGCTCTATCTGCAGGATGGACTGCCCCATACCAGCAAAAACCACGCAACTTGACATAAGATGCTTTTGTAAAATGGCTTTCCGATATTAAGCAAATATCTATTTGTTCATTATCCAAGAATATCTCTAACTCCTGGATACGTTGTAACAAACCATTTGAATTCCATGCGGCTATTCTTAGAGTTTTATTCATTTTATGTAAAATATCTGTTAATATCAGTAAGGTTTATGAGAACCTCTTCAAATTTTTTATCGTTAGAGTCTAGCCGTTTTTCTATAACTTCTAATCTCTGTAATACTTTTTCGAGGACACTATTCTCGTCTACATTTTCCCTTCTAACATGTTTAGCCTGGACTGCTTGCGAAAAAGTTCTATCGCTTTCATTGGCTTCCCGTTCTGCTGGTATTTTTGTCGTGTATTTTAATGTCTCACGTTCTTCCTTATCTTGTCTGCCCCTTTGTTGAGGGTTACTAACTTTGTTTCGGATCCTTTGCAATTCTTTTGCTAACTCACATCCTCGATAGTTAGCAGGATGCTGCCCTCCACAGTTGACACATTTTGGAGGTGTATCTTTATTTATATCACACTGCTGAGTAGCATGCCTCCCTGTACACTTTACGCATCTAGGTTCCTGGTGACAATACTTTGTTGTGTAGTTAAACCCTTGGCAGTTTTTACATTGCGGTATATGATTTGTAGTTTTCCTTAAGGGTTCAATTTTAACTTTCATATGCAAGATGGATTTTATATTATAGATTTTCCCTATGTCTTCGTTATTATCAAATGTAAGCATAAATAATGGAAGCCCTTTTTTGCAGAGTATTTCATTTCCATCTTTGCCTGAACTTCTTTCTTTTTTGATAATATTTACAGCATCGATTATTTTCAATTGAGCACTCTCCTTTATTTCTTCAATTATATCTTGCTTAGAACACGTAGGGTGAAGCCCTCTTGCCATAACTTTAATGGGTCTGTCTTTTTTATCCTCATATGTGTACCACTGTAACCCGTCTCTGTTCAGTTTGGTCGCCAGGGTCCTATAAGTCTCTGAGTCGGGAGTATTAATTTTCCAGACATCATTGCTGAGTGAAACAATTTTAATTGTCTTATCTTTATCAAAGTCGTTTACTAATGCTTTAATTGAAGCAAAATCTTTAATTCCAACCACATTAATAATTATAAATATGGTAAGCCTCCAGAGTGTTCATTTTATGCCCCATACTTCAATAATTCAAGATTACCATATTTGTTTCAATATTGGTGTATGATCCTCATTAATGTGATGTTCATCAAAGTTCGATTTTGGTGCGTTTATTCTTGAGCTTGAAGGAATGTGTTCCTTAAATCTTGTTCGGAAAGGTCTTCCCGTCAGTCCAATGTATATCTTAGTTCAGTCATTACAATTAATCTTGAATACCCCGGTCATATCGAATTTGTTATCAGTATAGACCTTTTGATTTAACAAAGATTTTAGGTTGTTATTAGTTCTATATGATACCTTGTATCCTTGTTTTTTGAAAATTGATTTTGTTTGGTAATGCATGTCACTAATATATTTCATAGTTATATATGGCTCCTTTTTGACAGGTTCAATGTTCTTTGTATTATTATTGTTGGAGTATCTGTTATTTAATTTGGTGATTAGTTTTAAAACATTATTTCATTGAAACAAATCATAACATTTGGCGGTGTGATGTTCCTCAATAAATAATAATCAGAAAAAAAAATTAAAAAATTGCATTTCACGATTTTTAAATGTTGTTTCTTATTGAATTATTACTTAGTTACTTTTCATTATTTTTGGTTTAAATAAGACAATGAATGTATATTTTTATGTATATTATTTATTTTAGAATGGGTTATCACTCAAGTCAGCTTTAGAAGTACAGTAGTGAAAAACAATATTTTGTAATGCTTCAATAAATTAAATTGTGCTTTTTAATGTCAAAAGTAATTACATCGGGTACATCTACTTCTCATTACATCTCATGGCTTTACATAATAATCTCAATTTGTGTATTTATTATTATTTTTTAGTGTAATATATATATCTTGAGGCCTTCTTGCAAGAAACAGATGAATTCAACTCGGTTGCTTTCCTTGATTACTGTCTGATTGCATCGTAGAAGCAGAATAGAACAAAACATTTTCAATTTTAAGAACCGAAATCTTAATATCTCAACCATTACTGTTGCTACCACTAAAATTAAATAATATTTGGTGTGGTGGAGAAATATAACCTAAAATATTAATTATAGATAACATTTAGTAGCACAGATTTCGTATTAATTTATGGAATTATTTAATTACTTCCACTAATTTTTATGATTTGGAACTAATTTAAAATTATCAAAATAACGAATCTCTTATCTAAATAAAATAAAAATTGTATACGTTTACAATTACATTTCATATTATAATAATTCGTAGAAATTAAATATTTTTTAAAAATAAAATAAAATAAAACAATTTTTTATTTTATATATACGTCTTTTTACATTCAAAGATATTCCAACAAATCATAATATGTTTTATAATGGCATAGGTTGTATTAATTATTTGAACATATATGCAGTACTATATAATAAAAATAGTGTACTATATATGTCGATATTGGGAGCTGTCACGTTAATTTACAACCCCCTATATATATATATATATATATATATATATATATATATATATATATATATATACATATACTAATTATTAGTTACTGCGTCATTTTATATGTCATTTGAATGTAAGTGCATCCGGGTCGAGTTATTGCTTCCAGTTATAGTTACTGCTTCCATGGATGCAATAACTCATAATTCAAAACATGGTAAATATTTCTTTGCCGCTGTGAGATGCAGAATGGATATAAATGAATAAGGAGTAGTGCGCGCGCAACATTGCTTTACGCAGGTGTTTGGATTATCCCCCACCAGTTCTATTTTTAGTCTATTATATTCCGCTTACACAACACATTAGCGCTGCCACAGTTTAGACTGTTTAGAGATTACAGTACAATGTACCGTATACATATACATTCAATTGCTTATTAAAGTTTGTTAAGAGTATTTGTTCTTTGTATACTTATGTTGATTAATACATTATAAACAAATCTTCTTAAATGCTGGGGAAAACGAATTTATTAACCGAAATTAAATAGCCTACAGTTATTGTTTAACTGTTTAAAACGATTCGTAGTGTTTTATAACGAGAGTAGATCCATAATTAATTTCGAAATGTTGTGTATTATTAGCTATACGTAAATGATGACAAATGTTCTGTTAAGTAATAATACTTATATTTCTTAGTCTGTTCATTGTCTAACTTTCGTATATTTATAAAAAAAACATCTCTTCCTTCTCAATTATCGGATGAGTAAAGCTAATTTACCTATGTATGTAAATAAATCGTATTTTTGGTTCCTGCGATGATTGAGGAAATATTGTTATTATATAAAATTCAAACGGGATATTATAATCAATATCGACTCTATTATCACTAAAGAGTCCAAAAATTTCAAAAGTGTGTAGCCTATGGACGTTACGCCAGCTGAGTAACTCTGTTGCCAATGATATTGTTGGCCTTTACTTTGGGATTAAGGTGTATTTTTCCAACTTAAAAAAAAATTAAAGGTTTTGGGGTCCATAAAATAATGTTTTCACATAACTACCTTGAACGATTTGGTTAAATTTTTGCAAATTTAGCCCCTTTTATTAAAAAAAAAAAAAAAAAAAAAAAACTTGTCTGGGCCGATTTTCTTTGAATAAATCGGACAAATTGGGGAAAAAAGACAATAGTTTTTTTTTTTTTTTAATATAGGTAGGTTAACCATATATTGTAGTCTAATAATCAATAAGTTATACGTAATCAATATCATTTTATCGAATCAATAACGGTACAACAAATTGGTAAGATTTTCATCTCCTCTGTAAATCCTTTTTGCATAAAGATGCGGAAGGAGGTTTAAAGGATTTATACTAGGGGCACCGCCCCCCCCCCCCTGTGGCCTCCTTGCTTAAATAAAAGTGCCTTCTTTCTTTTAAATAGAATTTCTCTTTTATAATACAAGACATAGGCTACACAAGAATTTTAGAGTTTTTCCTATGGCAAAAGAAAAAAATACAATGATCCGTGGACGGTTCTTACTAACAATAACGGACGTCCCGTGGCCAATTCACGCTCTTAAACTCGGACAACCATAGTCAAATAATTTACTGTTAATTCGTTGCAATAGATTCGGCCCCAGCGATAACGGTAGCCACCTTAGTGACAACTACTCTCCCATAGACATAAATACCCAGAGATACGTTACCGGTATTGGTATAGTATCGTATTTTTTACGTTTGTAATTGTAAACATTTGTAGTTGCCATGCAAATAAAACAACAACAATTTGCATAACCAATTATTGATTAATACTGTTAAAAGTGTTAAAAACACATAAATTTGGTTACAATTAATAAATTTTTATTAAAGTAAAAAAATGTTATTTGAATGTGAAACAAGGTGGTTATTACTGACCTTGGTGGAGGATGGGGAGAGCTTATACAAAGGGCCGGTACAGTCCAAACGCAAACGAAACAGTACCAGCCAAAATTAATTTCGCCTTCGTAAAAATCACGATAGAATACCATTCCAGGGTTAAAATGGTAAGCGAATACTACACAGGTCACCCCTCCGTGTGCGCACCAAGCGGCGGGCAGTGATGTATTCTTTCGACCGTCACAGCTGATGCAGGCAGCTTAGAGAACATTGGATTTTTTCTTTTGCCATAGGAAAAACTCAAAAAACATTCCCGATTCTGATATAACCTGTGTTTTATAAAATACAAAATCTATTTACAAACTACAGTTTGTCCCAACAGCCGTGAGCCCTGGAGGATTAGGGCGACCCTAGCTCCCCAACGCGCAGACATACTCACACGAGCGGCTTGCCCTACCTGCCGCTAATGGTTCTATGAATCACCAACTAGCCCTTGTGCTACAAAATAAAATTTTTCTAGATTTTAACTTTACTTAATTTTTACTCTAATTACTGAACTCTAAATATTATTTCTCGCAAAAATGAGTCCAAACACGGTACAATTGTGACAACTCTAAGCGGTTTTATGGTCAGTAGGTTACAAAATCATAAATTTGACTACTTAAAAATGATTATAAACATTTTATTTGAATTAGCACGATCACAATAACATACATAATTACAGTAATTCTAGTAGTGATTTCAAACGTATGCAAAAAAAATAAACTAAATTAGAATCATTATAACAGTGAACGTATACTAAGAGTTAAATAAAAATAATTACAAATTAATTTTGTAATGTTACTGTACCATAACTAATAAACCAATAGAATAATATTATAAAACATAAAACTAATACAAGCATATTTACATAACCATCCTATGTTAAGAAGGCCTCTTCTAAAATTTCCAACGTACGCAAAAAAAAAAAAAATATATATATAATCAGAATTAAGTGTGAGTCACGGCCGGAATTTAGCACTTTGTGTTTTACAACTATTTACGAGTAACAACAAACTAGTTTGTAGTGTAATTAGTAAAATTTGTTTGATGTTACTTAATTTATTTTTTTCATAGTTTCTTCCTTATGTAGTAAATTAATATTTCAAATTTTTCCTTAATTATTAATTTATTAAAAGTTAGAACTACGGCTAATTTTGCAAACAATGTAAGTCACCCCTAGAATAATTGTAAACAGTTTCCATGTTATTGATCTGATTACTATTACATTAAAGACGTCTGATTATTACAATATAAAATACGTGATAAAGGACCGGTTTTATTTATTTTCTCGTTTTTAAACTCACTAAAACCGCTTAGAGTTGTCACAATTGTACCGTGTTTGGACTCATTTTATCACTTATCACTGCGATCCAAATGGATCTTTTGTAACTACCCAATTAATTTTGTTTTGACCCTGCCAAGATTTAAGCTTTCTAAGAAACTTAAAATGGTTCTAGGGGACATGATTGTTACCTCTGCAATGGTGGGGAATGGAATGCTGAGGTAAAGTAGCCTTTTGCATGTTAGATATTCACACACACACAAGCAGTGTTTAGCTGTTTCTTTATGTGTCAGGCAGAACTGGCTTGTATCCACTGCAGCCTTCCCCATGCGGTTTATATGGTAATTCACTGGACAGTGTCGGGATAGAAGGACAATATCCGGTAATCCAGTAATCCAGTCTGGTGAGATCCAGTAATTTTTTAGCCTTTGTCCTTGAGTAGACTATAAACTTTTTGGCTTGTCTTGGACCAGGGTCGATGGTCTAATACTTGATCTTTTGATATTGTTCTCAGGTTTTCATTACATGAAGATATGTTTTAGGTACCCCAAAGAATGTTTCGGCCCCAACAAAATCAGCCTATGCATCCTCCTTGACAAGATCGATGGATGATCTGCTTATTCATGTCCTGGCATCCAAAGTAAGGAGATATTGTTTGTTTTCAGTTGATTGATTTTTGTAGACATCCCCAGACCCATCTGGAATCAAAAGTGTATGAACTGAGAGCCTTAAGAGCTGTCTGACTGTCTGATATTATATAAATTTGAGACCTTTTTTTATATTCTCTCTAGTGCAGAGCTCTCTATTGCATGTATCTCAGCTTGAAATATGGATGGAATTTTTCCTAGAGATCTGCTAAGGCTAAAATTTGGGTCTTTTATCCCCACCATTCATTCTGAATCTATCATTGTACCATTGGAGGGATCGCTCCATTAGTTTTGGTTCATTTTCTTTCCAAACTTGTTGTTCTGGGAAAAAGATTTTAAAATTCTTTTCAAAAGTTATTGTCTTGAACATTAAGTACGATTCTGTTGTGGTTAACTGAGTGGTATCTTGTTCTTGCAGGTTTTACAGCCAGTATTTTTGGCATTAGTCCCCTACTGCCAAAGAGCAACAGTGTATGTACACCTTTTCACCAGTAGGTTCATTGGTCGCACATCCAGAGCCACTTCCATGGCAGCGGTTGGACAGGTACCCATACACCTATCATTCCTAGGCAAGCCTGCCTTTGAAGCTTTGTCGTAGATTTTTGTTTCATTTTTGGCCATCATATTTCTGAAGCATAGGTGACCATGGGTCTAATTATAGCCAGGATATGACCAGTAGGCCATCTGGGTTTAGTCCCCAAGTTTTACCATTTAGGCTCTCATATTTAGGCATGCTCATATAGCCATTATTTCTCTTTTATTGGTTTTATCAATGTGTTAATTCAGGTGAGTCTGATGTAGAACTAACTACACCCAGATTTTACTTCTTTAGAAGCAGCAAATTCTACACCATCTATCATTAAAGTCTGAAGAATGAACAATTTCCTTTTGAAAGGAATAATGGTTGTCTTATTAGGGCTATTGCTAAGGTAATGCCCTCTTTTGACACCACCTTTGGACCAATAGAAGAGCAATCTGGATGAGGTCAGATACTTTAACGATGATTACCAGATTGTCAGCATATGCTATTACTTTTAGCATTCAGCAACCCAAGCAGTTCATCCATCACCAGGGTCCACATGAGACGGGAGAGTGCCCGTCCCTGTGGGCACCACATGACTGCCAACACTGTTTTGGACTCCCCACTCAAATTGGCTGTCATCCTAACATTAACTCATTAACATAGATCTGATCTATTTAATTATATTGTGTTCAATTTCATATCTCTAGAGGTTAGGAGGTAGTACTGAAAGCTCCTCCAATATCTCAAAAGGCGCATAAAGCTATTGACTTGTCAACCTCCGCAACCTATTGTAGTGCATTAGAGGTCAATTGCCCATTTGATAAGCGTACTGAGCATTATGGAGTGAAGCCTAGTCAAGGGTTTCACTCCGTATGTGCTTGTCTAGTATTTCTCCATTGTTTTAAGAAAGTAGGATGTTGGGCTGATTGATCTGTATGACCTAGGCTCCACAGTGTCTCTTCTCCCGGTTTTTGGTATAAAAATCACCTTACTTCCATCCATCTCTTTGGAATATATGACAGGGAAAAATTAGCCCTAAACAGTGATTCCAATAGTTGCAGTAGCTACTCCAAGCCCTGCTGCAATAGGGCCGAAAAAACCCAATCTCCACCTAGTGATTCATATGGTTTATGGTTCCCCATTGCCCATCTAACCTTGTTTTCAGATTAGATGTTATTTTCCTCCAGTTAAGGAAACAAGGCACAAGATAATCTTCAATACTGTAGTGGTTTGTGTGGAATTAAACGTGATAGAGCCGGGGAAATGTGTCTTTAACAATTGACTCATAGTTTCCTCTGCACTCTCCCTCTAGGATCTATTTTATATCTTTAAGAAGCCTATACGGAGTGAGTGATCTTTACTTAAGGTCTTGTGTAGTGACCCACTGTTGGGACATTGTTTATTCCTTCACAGAACCCCTTCCATGTCCTTTCTTTTAGACTTTCTCAATTCCTTATTATATTCTGTGATGGCTGTCTCCCAGTTCCCATTAAGCTTTGCCCTGTTAAAGAATTTATGTACAACAGCTCTCAATTTGGAAAGCTTTATGTTCCACCAAGCAGTGGCGGCGATAAGAACCAGCGCCCCCCTCAAGTTTGTTCATCCGGCCCCCCTCTCCCAATAATCTTCAAAAACATTATTATGGGTATTTCCACATAAGCTTGCACTTGGGCTTGGCGCGGCAGTGTTGGCGGGGGGTGGGTGGTCTAAGACAAAACCTTTCTGCGAATATTCCACTACTGCCTCACAACATACTAAGTTTTATTAGTTTTAACTACTGATGTAGACATCACTTAATAGAATTTCATATTTCACCTATTCTAGCGCCTACACCGCTGTCGCCGCCACTGCCACCAAGGTATCTGTGCCTACACTCTTCTTTTGTTAACAGGGCACCTACTTTCATAGGGATTGATAATTATTGCTTGTAAGGTTTCAGCAGTTTACTCTAGCTCTGTTTCCGTTTCTAGAAGGCTTTTAATTTGTACTAACTTAGATTGTTTTATATTTATCCCAATTGATTCTCTTTGGATTTTGTTTTTTACTGTCTGGGTCCGAGTTGAATTAATTTTGAATTTAATGTACATGTCATCAGACAGTGTTGGTATATCTGATTCATGCCAAATAAGGATATTGTCCCCCTTAAGTCAAGTCTATTCAACCATTATGTCCTGCTTTGTTGAAAGTAAGATTGTCCCCCCTCCCCCCTATTACTTATCTCTTGTCTCACCATAGTTACCAAGTCTTGTGTTAGAAACTCTGGAATAGGAAGAAATATGTCATTACTGTTTAATAATATAGCTGCCCCCTGTATTTCTACCATGTTATTGTCAATTAACTTACATTTTTTGGGTTAGACAATATAAAGGACTCTCTGATGTTTTCTACTTCGACCCATGGCTCTTGGGTTAGAGGTATATCTTCTGTGCATTCAGTAAATCACTTGCCGAGGAAGCTGTCCTGGCATTGTTGAGATTTATCTGAATGACATTCAGATTTGTTGGCATTTTAATTATTCTTATCAGGGACTTGGTTTGCCCCTGATATAGGAGTATCCATCTTCAGTTTAGTCTGTATTAGACCACTCCTTTGGTTTCCTTCTAACAAGTTATACCTGCCAAAATTTATCTTTGTGGCTGGTGATGGCTATTTAGGTTTTGTAACTTTAGAAGGAAGGAACTGCCAGATGCAGTACCCCAACCATTCCCATTTCTCGGACAAATCTGCCAGAAGCCAAGCATACTGTGAAAGCCTGCCACTATACCTTTGGAGGGAACTTCGGCTTGCGATACAGCGACAGCCGTCATATCCTTGCTTTGTGGAGTGGAACTAGGCTGACTAGAAGTTTCAGCTCCTTGGCAGCAGATCCGCCCCAAGGCACTGGCACAGGTTCCGAGGAGTCTTCTGCTATCGAACCAGGAGAACTACCAGTATTTTTCAGATATTCCAGTTTTCTTAAAATTGTTTTTCACTTTAGGCATGCAATTATGGAAAAAACTAGTTCTTAAAAAGTTTTGCTGTCATCCATGATTGTTTAACCATGTGTTTAAAACACTTTTAAAAGCTCTCGGCCTTTTGTATTTTCCAATGACGAAAGGAGTTAACTGATGGTCACCAGAAGCATTTGCACAAAGTAAAGCCATCAATCTCTTTGTTTTTCTTAAAACCCTTAGCACATTTTTCGTCTAGCCTGGTAGGGCTGAAGTGGCCAACAACACTACAGTAGGCAGATCTTATCCACATTGTAAATTTGACTTGGGGTTAAATTATGCTCTAAAACAATGGTGTTAAAAGTTCCAATGTATTCTTCAACTGCATTTTCATCAGACGATCTAGTTTCACTACTCACATCTAGCCTACGGATTCAATGGCAAACTTTAAATTTTTTAACCAACCGTCCAAAAATAAGGATTCTTTATCTGCAAATCCATCTTACGATGAAATTGTTTTGTCTTGTCAATTACCATAAGGCTGGTCACAGGTTTACTTTGTAATCTTAGTGAACTGAGCCGAGTTAATAAAATAGTCTGTTTCAGTTTAGGATTTTTAAACGTATGTCTAGACTCAATAGTTTTTCCGTTACAGCCTGAACAGCAAATTTGTTTAGTTCAACTTTTTGTTTTTTTATATATAAATCGTTGATGACCCTATAGTATAATCACATATAATGCAGTTTCTGTTTTCACCTTTTTCAAGAAGTTTGACTCTGTCCAGTTTTTGCTCGATCATAAGAGTCGCTGGTTTATGCTTATTACTTGTACCGGTGGAACAAATTGGCTTAGAGAACATCTTAACGTATAGTTTTCACGGTAAAGTATAACTAGATTTAATAATGGTAAACTAATATGCACAAAACTTAATAACAAATAATATAACAGAAAACAACAATTACAACAGAGTTATGATGATGCAATGCGTTTCTAGAATGACATCATACTGAGAAAATGGCGGCTAGTGACCAAAGCCGAGACACACCTGTTGCAATATTTACCGAGCAGGACCGAGGTGTGGTGGATTATAAAACATGCCAAACCATGGGATAGCGGATTATAGAGTGGATATAGTGTTGTTAGTAAAACATAGGTATGAGTAGTTATTGTTTTGTGTGTTTTATTTTAGTGAGGTATGTGGGACACTTAATACCATAGTAATATTATGGAAGTAGACCGTGAAAAAAATGGGAAAGAGTAATTCATAGTCAGTCAAGTGAAGTAATGTATTATTTATAATTTTATGAAAAGGAAGATACAAGAAGGTCTGATAATGTTACCACTTCAAAAATAGTAGCTGACTCCTTTATAGTAGGTTATCATACATAATGGAGTGTATTTCATAGTAGTAGGCTATACAGCATATACTAAAGAAAATAAATCCACTGAGAATACTCATCAATTCTTCATAAACAACAGCTAAAAAAACAGAAATCCGAAATAGATGGATTTGAAGTGATCATAGATGCATAAATGAATTTCACAGCATGCACAAAAATAGTCACTGAACCCTTCATAGTAGGTTATCATACATAATGGGGTGTATTTCATAGTAGTATACAGCATATACTAAAGGAAATAAATCCACTGAGAATACTCATCAATTCTTCATAAACAACAGCTAAAAAAACAGAAATCCGAAATAGATGGATTTGACAAGTGTTCGTAGATGCATACATGAATTTAATGACATGCATAAAAAATGACCTACAGTAAAAAAATGTGCTTCCTGTATTGAAGGAAATATTTGTTTTAGGAAAGGTTTGTGGTCTCTAGAATATTATAAAAAGTTTGGTTTAAAACGGTAGAAGTTTTGTAATAATAGAAAAATTTTAATTGGAAAAGCAGACCACCGAAAGATTTAGGGATGAGAAAAGAACAATTGTATAAAAAGATGAAACTTATTTACATTCATCATACATTAAATCGCACTCGTGAACAAACGACTCAAATGTAGACCCTCATAATCCCATTCTCAGGGACAATATACCATCAATGTGCATGCTGGCAAGGAACAAGAATTAATCAAAGAAGCATTATTAATGTTTAAGTATAGAGAAAAATGTCGTGACCATCACAACTCCTTGAATTATAAAAATTGGTTAAAGGGTAAGTTAATTCCTAATCTTCCATCCAACTCAGTTTTTGTCATTGACAATGTGTCATATCAAAACACATAGTTAAACCCATCTCGAAATTCTAACTTCAAAAAATCTGATATAATCACATAGCTTCAAAAACAATATACAGTATCTTACCATGATAAAACGTTCAAACCAGAATCGTATTCACTTATTAACTTAAGTAAAAACAGAACAAAACATATGAAATTGACTCGTTACTTGAAGAATGTAGTTAGTGTAAGCAGACCATTCACCATCCCGATTTGAACCCCATTAGATGAAAATCATGTTTCTAAAGACAATACATTTAAAGTGGAGAACTGCATTAATTGGGCTAAGGATAAAATGTATATGATAACCCAGATGATTGGCTAAAAAGGTGTAATCATGCTGAAAAGAATGAGGATGAATATTTAAAAGTTGGAATCTGTTATTGAAAGAATAATTGTCAATTTAGCTGAGGACAGAAGATGCAGTAGTAGTGATAGTGAAGATAGTGTTAGGAATTATGAGATAATATAAAAATTTAGTCTTTATTCTAAGTCCCAATGCAATCCACAAAAAGTAGCTTGTTTTTTCATCACTGCTTGTATTTCTATAATCAAACACCCAAGCACTTACCTATTACTAGATAAGTTAAATTATACTTAAATGTTAGTTATCAGGGAAAAGAATTTTATATTTTACCCGGTAGTGAAGGCAACAAATAGTCTTTTGTTTGCTTTATATAATTATTCATTGCATGTTATGTTTAGACAATTTAAATATAGTAATTGAAATGGTGGTTTACTAATGTTTTACTTGCTGAAAGAATAAAGATTGAAGCAGTGACATAACTTTATTGATTGCCACCCCCGCAGCTACAAGAATGGCACCCCCAAAAAACGAAGTCGCAACTTGTCAGCTTTTGATGACCCCTCTTCAACCTTAAGCAATCCCACCCCATGGTCTTATAAGCAACTACTATTTGGTAGTAATTAGACATTATTTTTACTCTAAATTGAAATGAAAGTAAATTAATTTAAGTATAGGACATTCTTTATATAACCAAACTATCTGTTGGTAGCATTGTAGTTAAATATGCCAATGCTATGAAGTATCATATTCAAAAGAACATGCAAGCTTTAAGTTTTAAAAAAATTATCATCTATAAAAGGGAATGAAAAACTGCAACATTAAACATCTAGGTTTATTATTTTTAAAAACCTTGTAACTTGTTATAATTATAATTAATTATTTAAAACCTTTTCTTTTCTTCATGTGAAAATATTTGTCTGCTAATGTGTTAAGATCGATAGCACAAGCTCGAACTCAGTCTGGAGTTCGACATTGTATTCCTCAAATAAGTCTTGATAAGTTTGGGCGGGGTAGCACTATTGTTAACTGCTAGTAAACAGATTGCTCAATCGTAATGATTACGGTTTCAGACTTATGATCCATGGTTATATTATTTATGGAACAGTTTTATTAAGATATCTTAACAAAATGTTGTTCATTGTAAAATTTATTTTGATGGTACAGTAGTGTGTTTACTACATTTAATTTTTTTAATTCCTTTATATATTTTTTTTTACGCCACTGGATTAAAGTTCCACAAAAACAAAATAGAATCACAACTACTGTACAAGGAATGTGTGTTTTTGCCGTTCTGTCTTTGGCACCCTCTTTGTTTACTTCTCTGCCACTAGCCTAATTCACCACTTGCTCAGCTACCTACTCTTCCTTCAGGTTTCTTCACGCAACAAATGAGATATATTTAAATAAAGCCTAAGTTTGCTTCACTTGTGCCATAAACTTGTAAGAGTAAAATCATATTTTTTGAAATTAAGTCTTTGATAATAAATAGTCTTTAATAATAAAACAAGCTTCAATTTTATTTTTTTGCTAATTATTCCTGAACTGCAATTATTTGTTACTTGCAATCTGGCAGACTGTTTTGGGTTGTTAATATCTATATTTTATCAGCCATTTTCAAGTGTTATGCTGGGTTTTCCCGTTGTCTTAGTTTAAAATCACAAATTACGACCACACGACACATAACAAACACACAAGTTCTTTAAACATTTAAAACATGATGCAGTAGGCCCACTGTCACAACGAGTACTCCAGTAACTTGTGTGTTTGTTATGTGTCGTGTGGTCGTAATTTGTGATTTTAAACTAAGACAACGGGAAAACCCAGCATAACACTTGAAAATGGCTGAATAGCCGAAATGGCGTTAGTGATATAACTACAGAAAAATATAGACTATTGTGACGGTAAGTCTTATTAATATATCTAATTATATATATATATAACCAAAAACTTACGACAATTTACAGAATTTTGAATTTTTTTTCCATTACTGTTTGTTTTAAAATGTATTATTTCGGTTTAGTCTGGATTCAGAAGAAGCCCATTTTCTGTAAACCAAGAATCTAACTCTTCTAGTGATTCAACTACTACATTGTTCAAAGTTTCAAAAAATTTTGCTTGATAACTGCTGTGGTGTCATCTGCAAATAATATTAATTCTAAATTTGTTGCCGGTGAAAGATTATTTATATAAACTAAGAACAATGGTCCCAGTATGGATCCCTGTGGTACCCCAAATTTGACATAATCCAATTTAGATAGATATCTTTCACTAGCACTGTATAAAATAGTCCTTTGTCTTCTATTCCGTAAATTAGATTTTATCAAAGATACAAGATTTTCATTAATACCACATTTCTTTATTTTCTGAAGCAATAGAGAATGATCCACACAATCAAATGCCTTGGACAGATCACCAAAAATACAAGGATACAAAGAATTAATACTGTGTTCTACATATCATATCCAGTAAAACGTTGTAATTTTTTTAATTAATCAACCGAACTGAATCTTATGGTCGTGAGCACAACTCATTCAATAACTCATTGACTGTTATTTAGTTGCTAAAAAGATTTTGGTTTTAAAAACATTGATATTAAAAAAATCACCATACCAGACAGCACAAACATACTTTCATGCAGACAGCACATGCTCAGTACATTCTTTAAGAAAATGCAGAATGTGAAAAGCACATCCTGGAATATTCCAGAATATGCCTGGCATATTCCTGGTATATACTCAGGAAAAGTGAACGACAGCGCTCACAAGGTGCCTGGGACATGCATGAATATTCTCAGAACGTACTTGGCACATTCCGCCTTTTCTCAAAAATAATCGTATTATTTTTTTCCTCATCATAACCTGGGCACGTTTTATGATCACAATATGAACTATGCACATGCTACACTTCTAGAGGACATGCCTAGCATATTTTGGGCACATTCAAGTCAATATGATTTTTACACATTATACACACATGCTGGGCACATTTGACTATCTTAATATGATGAGCTACACACACATTCTACACACATGCTGGGCATATGCTACACTTGTATAGAAAATGCCTATAGAAACTCTAACTTTGCTAACCACCTTTTGGACTCAGGTCATAGTTTTGATCCGAAATTGAATGTTAAACTCTTACATACAAAAAATAAAAGCAATAGATTAAATAATTTAGAATGTTTAGAAATAAATAGATCTATTTCACGTAGGCCTATTTTCAACTTAAATGACCAAATTGTATTAAATTCTTCACCCCTTCTAAAACACATCCTAACATAGTTCATCAACCTTTATCTACCTGCTAGGTCATTCTCCCTACCCTTCCCAATTTCTCTATTAGTATTGTATATAGTTTCCTGTTACTTGTGTGTGTATAAATAGTTGTCAATACTTGTATATTATCAGTTGTCTGATGATGCCGCAAAGCGAAACAATTGTAGCTCATTTATATTATTAAATAATTTTTGAAACTAGCTTTTTCGCTTTATTTTATTCTTGTATATAGAAGATGTCTAGCATACTCTGGACACATTCATGATCTTAATATGAAACTTGTATAGAAGTCCCAGAACTGGACACAATGAGATCCAGTTCATAAAGCTCTAGCCTATATATGTAGTATTTAATACTCCATGTATGTGTATGTATGTCAACATTTAGTATGTCGGTATAGTCGCAGTTTATTCCGCCTAGACAACTTAATGTACAGAGTGACAATTCATCATTCATCAAGGGTTGGTTGCACACACAAAATAATTCCATATTATTATTAGATATAGGTGATTAAAATTTGTTTAAATCTTGGCAATTAATACAAACTTATATCAAATACTGTAGTTTTTTAAATAAGAAATGGCTATTTAAGTTAATAACATTTATTGAATTTTGAAACATTGTATGACTTTATACAAATTTTGATATGTATTTAGGGCCTAGTTCTATTTAATAAATCCATGAAAATAAGTTTAATTAGCCATAGTTGTCATAATATAATTTTATACCAGTCAAAATGCATTAAATGTTTAGACTGTAAAACATCACAGTTTAGAAACTGTATAAATATTATATTAAAATACATTTTACCATAGGCCTACATATACAGAAATATCAAAAAGTGTCTTTCCATGGTCACGCTGAAAGTAACTAAATAGAATAAAATTACTTGTATCTTCTATAGTTTAATTTGAAAAAAACATACTTTGACAAGTTGGTTCAGGTTAGCTTTTTATTATACTTATTTCTATCTAATGATTACAGATAAAAGTAAACCGTTCAATTAGAACACAACAACCTTTGTTGACTATTATGTATAAACAGTTGCATAAAATTCCTTTTTTTATAGAAAACATATACAGTATTAATATATATCCAAAGCTAATCTGACCTAACATACCACAGTATATTTTAAAGTCAAATGCTAGTTTTGTAGCTATCGATCCTAATTTTATTGGTAATAGGACAGTTAAGCTTGACCCCGCCTTATTGTGTAAAAGACACAATACTTCACTTATCCCTTTATATATAAGGGATCTATATACTTTACTGTTGGCGGAAATCAATTATAAACAATATACAAGTAGCCTACAACTTAAGAAATTACCAAACCAAAAATGTTTATAAGAATAATTAACCTTGAAAACTTTAGCCATAATTTTCAGGCAATCGCCAGATAGACTAACAACTGTAATACAACATCGCCAGATTATTTCTATCTGGAAATAAGAAGTGCTATATATATATTTAACAACTAAAACTAAAAATATACTGTGATCGCATATGTTTTATGTATAGAATAAAATACTTTAGCAAAACGCCAATATGGCTTATTTATTTGAGACCAATAAATTTATTATTTCACAATGATGTTACATTTAACTTGGCAACGTTAATCAAGTTGAGTTTTTATTGTGTCTTTTCATAGCATTTATTATTGTTTTTTGTGCAAGATCATTTTTAGTTTTTCACTTTTTTGGTAATGAATTAATGACCACCACTAATTGTATTTAGATTTTACAAAACTATTTAGACCAACAACTTTGCAATACATATAATTTGCTGAGAACATGTTACAAGTTTTGGTAAATATGTAGTGTTCCTGTTGTGATTTAATAGCAAAATTTATGTAATTTGTGTTCTACCTACCTCCTTTTGCAACAATTAGATCATCCTTTATTATTCAATTCACTTTTGATTTACCAAAGTCCATTATTTCTGTCGAACGCAAGATATTTAAAAGGACAATATCATGGGATTTTGAGGTTAGATCAGGATATTGATGTTACTACTTATGACAACTTGTGAATCTATTGTATGTCTCATCCCTCGATATTTAAGTTCATCCGTGTAAGTTGGTCTGTTTAGAGATTTGTGAAACTACCTAACCAGACCTAGTTAAAGAACTACAGGTCTAGGAAGGTCAATATTTATCCTTTACTAGGTCTGGCAAAGTAAACAATTACCAATGATATAGCCTATATATATATTCACCTTCCAAAACCTAGTTTTCGTGATTCTTAAATCATATAGCTTAATAATATTAACCTGTGAAATGTATTGTAATGCACATTCACCCAATAAAGTCATTTCACTATGCATAATCTATGAAACCTAGAGGCATAAAGCAATTACGTTCTTTAGAGTCATGAAATTTCGAATGTTGCTTATTTTTAAGTGAAATAGGCCTAATGTATTGTGAAACATTAAAAGTGTAGGGCGTAATAAAGGATTATCTAACTGTTCCAACAAAAGGTGTGTAGAATATGAATTGCATAAATTTTGCTAGTAAATCGTAAGGACAGTAAGACTACATACTTAACCAAATTTGATCAATATGGATTTTACACATTTTGTTGAAAAAATAGTCCTGTTATGAACTTATCAGAAGATTTGTAGGTTTAGCCTAAGTTATCAATATTAGAATTCCACATTAAAATAACAGGCCTATAGGACTGGGTAAAAGAATTTATTAGATTATTGTAATTAAGGTTATGCCAGCTGTTATTTGAAAATGTAAGCCTTGCAGTTAGATAACCTTAAATATCACCTTAACACAGACACACTTTACTATTGACAACAGCTAAAGAAAGTATTCACAAAGTACACTAATTTATTTATTTTCATGATCTTGTATCAATGAAATCTGCGTTCATAAACACCATACTAAATTCAATAACAAACATTAACCAAAACAGTAAAACAGATGGAGTAGAACGATTTTGTCTTCTCTTAACATTTTCTAAATTTTGCTTGATTATTTTGGTCACAGGGTCACAGGGGCGTACTTGCATTGCACAGGTTCAATTAATAACTTTCATGTCTTGGCATTTGTCAAAATCATAGTACAGTATATACAAGTATGACAGAAGTAGTTAAATTGTACTGGAAGCAACCACATAATTCGACCTACGTAATATATATAAATATATTCGTAATATATCAATTGTTAGAATCTACCTCCGGAAGCAGTTATTAAGGATTCACATAGATGGAAGATGGAAGCAGTATTTATTAAAATTTACAGATGAACAAATGAAGAGTATAAATACATTTTATGGAATATAAACATCATACAGTGCATTCTAGAAATATATTCCAATGGGAATAAACCCGTGAAAATAAATTTAATAGGATATATTCCACTTCTAAAGTGGAAGCAATAACTCATAAATTTTTAATGTGAAGCACTTACTAATAAATAATATAAATATATATATATATATATATATATATATATATATATATATAGGTCGATATTGGGAGCTGTCACGTTAATTTAATTGTAGGCAGGATTCACTTTATTTCTATTTTAATTTTCAATTGTACTCTTTACTCAAAAAGGGAATGGCAATTCAAAAACTTAAGCTTAAGTAAAGTAAATTGTGTCAGTTCAACATCTCAGAACATTAAAAAAAATCCATGGCTCGACAGCCCCTGAAGAACTTATTGTCTGCTAGATGACTTTTACGTAATGTAATATGTGTTTAGCACATATAATTTTCGTCGCCGTTGTTCTAGGTTTCTCAGTCTGAGTAAACTATTAATTTCAGTTTCCCATTTTATCTCAGGAAGTACGGTCAGTTCCATCAATTTGAGTCCCAGGGGGGAATGAACTCTGTACCATATGAAGCCAGAGTGCCTAAAACTAGAGCAACCCGATGCTCAACATCACTATTTTAGAGTGAATCATTTGCTGAACGGAAAACATAGACCCCAATTAAATATATATTATTCATTCTGGAGACCTCAGAACCGATGTTTCCATGACAAGATCAATTTCGCCTGATCAAAAACCTTTTGTACAATACATTACTTCAAAGTAAATTAACGCGATTGTAGACTGTATGGATATTACATAATGACATTTATACAGGAATATTACACAATGACATTTATACAGGTATATTACACATTTATACAAAATATGAATGATAAAATTACAATACAAATTTAAAACAATTTACAAATTATTTTCTTTAAGTTGGTAATGAAAAAAAGAAAGAAAATCTTGAAAAAACATTCCGCTAAACCATGTGTAATGAAGTTTTTTCTTCATATCACATTTGTGTCGCCTATGGTTTAACGCTCTCTTTGAATGTAGGCAACGAGGAAATGCAAATTTAAATTACTTCATGTTTATATAAATAATAATTAACATTAAGTATCGCATTACTAAAAGGTAATTCTACCCAGTTATCTAAATAAGCATCGCAACGATTTAAGTAGATTAACTAACAACGCCTCATTATTTCTTCACAATAAGATTTATTAAACTCCATATATTATAATTTTACAGGAAATGGTTTAACACAAAATCCTATAAGATAATGCACATAATAACTTTATATAATAATAAATACCCTGCTATTCACTAGTTTTTTAAAATAAATTTGAAGATTTTGATGTGAGCAATTACAGTAAGTGTCTCAGTTTATATGGCATGTTATTGAAATAACAATTAAAATTGGAAATTACATTTCTATTTCAATTGGTTTTATTCGTATAAACGCAACCTTTAATTTTCATGGCTTTATTCTACCCGAACTTTATGAAAAATATATGTTGATTGTATGTATGTGCTAATATTGCTATCTCGTATATGAGACATATTTTGTCGGAAAGTATTAATTAGAATAATTATTAGTCTGTTTCTAAATATGAACGAAAAATATATGTATTCATAAATTAAATATGAAACACTTAAGGTCAAAATATAGAAAACCAATTTTATCTTTGTATGAATATGTTCTAATTATAAACTCTTGACAATACATCTAATATCAGAATGGTCGTTATTTTAATTAGTCTGATTTATGTTTTAAAAGTTTTACTATTCCAGTAACAAATTTTGAATAGCATAACACAAGGGACTGATCGAAAACCATATATTATCTTTCCATCTACTTTTCCATAGGCAATTAATCAATTTTCCTTCAAATACATTTCGTTATCTTACATAAATATAAAATGAAGATAAAATGCCGATTCCCAACTTACAGATTGAAAGTCCTTGCCCATTATTCCATGTGAACAGAAGCACGTGATATAGAACAAAAAACTCTAACAAAAGATCTCACAAAAATTACGTTTATTTGTGAGATCTTGTGTTCGAGTTTTTGTTCTACATAATATTATCTCACAAGTCAAGTTCAATATTTATTTAGAAGCATGTGAAATACAATCACTTTTTAAAGAGAAGTCAATTTATTTTTTGCAGATCCAATTTCTATCCTAACACATTGATTTCATTTTCTTGCAATAATTTAAAGAGTTATAAAAAAACTTATTATGCCTAGTCTAAAATGTTTCTCCTTAAATTTTTTAATTTTTACTAACGTAAAAAATACAATAGTTAGATTGTTTTAACATAGCTATAGCTCAATTTTCTATCTTTTAGTCATAGCTACCTTCATTGACGTATGTTTTCAATACCTTTTGCATTATAAGGTATTTTAACAGAACACATAGATATTCAATACATTTTTTCTTCGTCTAGTAAAAAATAAAACAATACAACCTATGTAGAAATATAAAATAAATTTAAACTTCCTGGTTTTCATATTTTTGTTCTATTTTCACAATGAGAACGTTTGCTGAAGAAAGGAACATTTCTTATAGGTATTTATTTTATTCTAGGGCTGATCAATAAATACTTTCTGTGAGAGTCGATGTCTCTTAAACTACGGTATTTGAAAAAAAAAAAAAAAAAGAATCTAGAATAAAATAAATTAGTAGTTCAAATATATATAAACTCCTACAAAATAAAATATCATTTGAAATCTCTACAATACAGTAATTGACTTAGGTCAATGTGACCAATATTTGGTTTTAAGGTTTTTTGGTTGTATATAAAACGGTGTATATGACCAATAGGAAATATTTGTTAAAAGTCTCCTATTATCAACAGGGGTTTTTCGTTAAAATGCCATCAAGCCGTTTCAGACATTACAATAACCTGAACTCTAAGTGTATTTGGGAAGTAAAATTTACGTCTAAACGCCTAAATATTAAAATAAGTTACAAACAGCCTTTTATTCGTTACCTTATCCATTGTTCAATTTAAAAAAAAACCAAATAACAATTATAACAAAACAAAATAAACTGGTTAAATGTTATTTATTACTCATTAATAACTGGTCTCTGTGAGAAAAATGTACGTTTGTAGAAGACTTTCTTATTGTAACTATTTTCATTTTGTACATAGGTTACAAAAATAAATTACGTAACACATTCAAACTTCTACACACAATTTTATTTTAACCTTTCAAAATACATCATATCACAAAACTATAATTATTCCTATCACAAAAAATTCTATACAGTTGAATATTTGGGAGAAAAAATATCTGGATAGAGGTTGAATATCGGAACATAGTTTATAAAAACTTTTTCTTATAAACTAAGACTTTATTTTAACATCATAAACAATATTACAACAACACACATTAACCCAACACCTGAAACACTATACTAATTTTCATATAATGCAAATGATATTAGTAGTTCTATGTATATAACTTTATCATAGCGCAATATAGATAACCTCATTTGCTTAGCTTTATTAGTACTCATGATAATATTTTATACAACAATGAGTATGTAGCAATTTACATATGCATAGTTACAAGTATTTACAATTATTCTTATCTCATTTCTATATTACATGAATAGTAATATAAGCTGAAGCTGTAACTCAGTTGAACATATGAAATCCCCTCTATCCTAAAAATACAGGGATGTTTAACGTAAGAACAAAGTTAACAAAAGATGGGAAAAACAAAATGATATTCTTTAATAGTTACTAGTACGGATGGAAATACAGTTACCGAACCAAACACTTTACTTACTGCTGTAGAAATGGAAATTAATGGTTCCCAAATATATTTCCTAAAACATATACAAGAAACTATGTGGGAATTTTATACAAACATGACTTTAACCTTAAAAATATGCTAATAACTGTTACTAAATTCCAATCACGTTTAAATATAATTATATTTTCGTAAAGTAATACATTATAACTCATGATATTTGACATTTGATATTGCAAGCAGAAACTCTGCTACTATATTTTGGTAAATATTAGAATGAGTGGACACAATCAAAACTCAAAATTTTAACTAAATCACTCACTCACGGAAGCACACAAATAACAACCAAATCTGTGTCTTTCATGGAAACGTTCTTCCGAGTACATACTGAAAGTACTACTAAACCACTTCCAAAACCATCAATTATATGTCATATTATGGACTTGCTAAAGACAAACTACAATAAATATTTAAACTAACATTTACCCGTCCGAAATGAACAACCAATTTTAGGAAAAAAAAACTTCAAAAGCTACTATTCTATATATACCCTTATATACTTCAGCTGTGCATTTATACACTTATAGTACCACTTGGAAATGTATGGTATTTCGGCGTTATTTCTACCACCACCAATTAATCGATAGGAGTAAAAAATGTTTCTTCGAGTTTTAACACTTTAAAAACTAATTTCCTTAAAAGAGTCTTTCTGTTTTTGAACCAATGATAGTTATTATGGGTCAGGTTGTTGTTGAACATTGTATGATCCAAAATATCTCTTTTAAATTTTTCGTTAAACTGTTTTATTTTTACAGAGGCAAGAGGACATGAATTCATAAAATAAATGAATTAATTAAATTAATAAATTAATTTTATTAATTAATAAAATGAATAATTATCCTGGAGAGCAAAACGCCTCTAGATTGGCCCCTTCAGTGGGGATTTTCTATTTAATGGACTACGAAATTTTGTAATATTTCGCAATATGCTTTTTCGTGTACTATGAGCTCCATGGGGTATAACTTCAACTATAATAGGTCTTTTCTGGGCTTCCAAAGTAGTATCCTTACACTTTTTAGTAGAGATCGTTAGTTCAATTGGATTTCAATAATGACAAATGTGCAATCATTTCGTTCATAATCACTCCCTTCATTACATATTCGACTACATAGCCTCACTGATGATATATCATAAAATTATTGTCCAATTGCTTGATTCGATGGTTCTATTTTAAATTGAATTACTGCAGTCACTTTACACTAGGAAAAATTCTTCATTTAAAATTTAAGTTTAATTACTCGCAGAAACAATACCAGTAAGGAGAACTTATTGGGAAATCGTCAGACTAAGTAGTACGTGACCGATAACAGTCGTAATATATATATATATATATATATATATATATATATATATATATATATATATATATATATATATATCATTTTTAGATTTCCACAACATATAGGTCTACACTAAATTGTTTTTACATTAAAAAGCTGACTTACATCGATGTTTCTTTTCTAACATATTGTTAAGAGCATTTTTCATTACCTCAATATACTAATACCATACGTAATACTTTTAGTTGATAGTAAAACTAGTATAACAAAGCGGTTTAGTATTTATTTATAAGCTGTTGACATGACAACGTACTCGGTCAGCCAATGACATGAGCGATCGTCCGTTCCCGTTTCTGTCTGTTCACCTAAAAACAAAGGGGTCTGTTCTACTCTTCTCTCTCACGCCACTGTACGCTATGTTTAGTAATGATGCCGCTGTATTATAATATGCAATTAATGTGAATTTAAATTGTATAAACTTTAACTTACTGTATTATGTGTTCTGTTATCATTGTGGTTAAAAAGAATAATAAGTTGTGGTTAGTAATTGAACTATTTACGTGTTGTGTGTCGAAAACATTTGTTCATAACCTGTTGTTAGTTACAATGTTAAATTCGAGGAGTAATAAAACCTAATTTACAATCCAAATTATAATGAGATTTAAGTACATTGCAAAAACTAGAATTTTTTTTTTAATTTCGAGATTATTATGTTTTTTAATGATATGTTAAAGAAACCCTTTCAAATTATAACAAGGATTCCTAGAACCGCAAAATCAAGAATAAAACAATGATTGCAATATATGCCAGTTTATTTATTAGAATACTTTTATGTACATTTAAATTACTTAGTTATAACCTCAGACGTTTTGTTTATTGGTTAATAACAAACACCAATTAACCAATAAGTTTATTGGTTAATATAGTTTTCGTATGAGCGACGTAAACAAGTATTAATAGAAACTTCTAGGAATTTTACTCTAACAGTGCAACCGAATGAAAAACGATTGTGGATGTTTTATAAATGCAATCAAGCGTTGAACCTTTTCAATCTCTTAAACTTTTTTCTAGAGCATGCTAGAATAAATTCAATGTTTGCAATCCGTGAGTTGACTACACTAGTGAAGAAATTGCAACAGGCATTGTTTCACAATACTAAACATAATAATGGTATACGTGTGAATGTTTTTATCATCAATTATTGGTGCATTAAACAATAACGTAAGAACGTCAATTATTGAGTTTCAAAAGAATTATTATTTTACAACACCTAGTAATATGCGCATCGCGTTTTAATCCAAATTAAAGCGTATGGATTAATTTTAAACACATCTCTTACTCGTCATTGAGTACGGTGTCTCAGTTAAGAAACAAAAAAATTTCACTCATTATAGATCGTGATATCATGAAAATATACATTCTGCTTTCATGAAAAATCTATTTTATGTTTTTATGGAGACATTGAGCTTCTCAGTACCAAATGCGAATTAAATATAAATACAATTGCGAACTTTAGCATTTTACATATATTGTAAAAAATAAATAAATAGCAAAGGTATATTAAAGTAATAAACTAAATATATTACTTTTTGTTAAATATATATATATATATATATATATATATATATATATATATATATATATATATATATATATATATATATATATAGATGATACTATGTTTCAAAGTACTCGGCTTTTGTTGACACATCCTAATAATAAAAGTGTTATCAGATAGGTTCTTGTCTAAAGCTGTACATCATAAAACAAACCCTAAATGAAAATAAGAAAGTGTAACCCTAATCTCCTTTAATGTATATTAGAAATATATATTTTTTGGAAATTATATTGTTCGTCTAAGTTATATTTTCGAAAAAATACTATTATATTAATAGCGCAAACTAATTTTAAAACGCTATTGATATTTTATTCATAGTTTAAGAAACTCTATTATTTAACCAACCCTGTTAAGAACGTATTCCTTATTCGAATTTTTAAGGCGATCTTCACACATGTAAGACAAATTTAATAAAAACTGATTCTTTTCAATAATAATCAATTAAATTAATAAAACGTTGAAATTTGACAGAGCTCTATTTTGATTAAGTTATTTAATAATCTTTGATAAAGGTATTGTCATTTAAAGTTGATGTAGTCTTAAATATGAAAGTTGTATTTGTTCTAAATTACGGACACAAATGTTTCGAGTTAAGGTTATTTTACGAGATGAAATAATGTGAGATCTTTGAAACAAAATTAGGGGAATGAGCGGAAAATATGGAAACTGTAATAAATTTTGTTCGTAGTGTATAAATTATAACATAGGTATCAAACTTTTATATAATTCAAACATTCTTACTCTGGTTTATAAGAACTTCTTCATCACCAATCAAAACTTTCTGTTTTGGTGTTATTTTTTCATAATTAAAAATGATACATTGAGAAATAGTTCCATAAAATTTAACTAAAATAAAATTCCCAATTAAGTTATACAGCACAACAAACACACAGAACACAATTCTCATAAACAAATACGCCTAAGCATCAGACGCGTTTCAACGACAAGGTCGTCCTCTTCAGTGATACACCAGCTACACCAGCTACACCAACCAAACCACAACCCAATTAAGTTGTATATTTTTCTGGACATCCTATAGATGTGAACCAAAAATATTCATACTCTGCATAACTGGAGTAAAACTCATTTCAACGGAATCGGATTACTTCCTTCGTCTTTATGAGTTATTCAGATGTAAGCAATACTTTTGACCATGTCTGTATGGATTTAATCTGATTTTAGGTATCATTTATTTTCCTTTATTCGGTTCCCTTATACTAGCTGATTAATAAATATTTTTTTATGGATACTTGAACTATAACGGGACGAGTTATCAGTTATGGTGAAAAAATAACACAAAATACCATTCCAAAACATTACTTTATCAATCTTACAAATTAAATTCCAATGTAATGTAACAAAATGCAGATATAATATCATAAATAATCATTCTACTTTGTATTTTGCTTTGCATATGACGGTTAATCTAATTCTATATTTTATCATACTATGTCATGAATGATTTTAATTGACTTCCTCTGTAAAGCAAATAACAGTTTAACTACCCCACGCTGGGGAAACACGCAACCACGGATCATATTTTTTATTAATCTGCTGTTTTATAAGTCTCGATATATTTATTAATATTTATTTACTGTATTTGGTTTGCTAAGAATTTCTCAAATGCTATATCGAAGAAGCAAGCATATTTGCAAAAAAAAAAACATAACGTCATTGTTGTTCTTTATATCACTTTTCATTTTTAAATCAAACTACACTACTGCATATGAAATCTCTCTTTTACTAGGATTATCGGTGTTGGATTAACAGAATGTTTTTAGGAATAAATCAAAACTAATTTGAGGAGCTGTTATTTAGAACAAGACTCGTTCGACCTCGTGTTTCTTTGAAATTAATGATTTGAATACTAGCTTCAGTTATTAATATTATATTACAAGGACATTCAACTTCATTTGTTTTCATGAAAACACTTAAACTTGTTTTTTTTTTAAATTTTGATTTATTAAAACTAGAAAAACATTCCGATTAATATTTTAAATAACTAGACTACATGCACTACTTAACATTATTGTAAACTGAATAGCCCTGCAATATTGCTGATAATATGTATTCTATTATTTTAAACTTTGTTTTCATGCACTAATTATCTTATACATGTTTTGTTACTTCCCTAAACCACATTATTGTAGCGTACACCATTATCGGTGACTATTCCTGAAAGCTAACTGTTTAGCGTTCCACCAGTGAATATTTCAATAAATTAAAAATAAAAATTCTATTTTATGTAATAAATAATTATTTAAAAATTATTATATTTTTAAATTGAAAACGTGTTAAGTACATTCTATGCTAAACGAACTTATATAAATCCAATTTAATCAAATGCTATCTGAGATACATTCGTAAAATCAAGTCAGCGAAATAATAATATGTTGAATAATTAAATATAATATATATTTATTACACACACAGATGTATATGCTCTTTGAATAAATGATTGTAATAATACATCTGATGTCTATTAAGAAAGTAAAACAAGTTACGTTTGTATATTAATTTTCTGTTTATTTATTTTGTATAACAAATATATTTCTATAATAAATGGCAATACATTAGTTTATAAATTGCACTGAGAATAAATTATTATAGTACTACAACTGTTATTGTCAAAGTCAGTAAAAATTTTTCTACTTTTTATAATCATTATCTGTTTAATAATTTAGTGTGTGTATTTATGTAAATTGATGTCGTACATATATATATATATATATATATATATATATATATATATCAACTTATACAATTGATGACGACATCAATTTACAAATACGTCGTCTATTCTGAAATACGGTGTTACAAAGACAAAAAATAGAACTATACAACCTACTTAAACTATTAGGCTTCCTATGTACGAACAATTGTCTGGCCTAGGCTGTATTGTTCTCTTCCGTAGTTGAGGTTTCCCAAAACTACTAGAACCCCCCCCCCCTTCCCCAATTGTATACAAAACTTTCAGTTATTATATTTACTTTACCCGAATGCTTTTACTAACTTAGTGATGAACATAGAGAAAATGTAATGGAAAATATTCTCAGACACGTAATATACATTGAATTAAACCAATAACAGTATTTATAATAACATCTAAATCAAAAGTTGGATTTCCAAAAAACATGAACTATACAAAATAATATTACATAACATCAGTACTTGCCCTGCAATATACAATATCAAATTAATAAACTAATAACAATAAAATATTAATAAAGACCATAACCTTACATAATGCAGAAACCTAAACTAACTCAACCTATGCAGAAAGAACGTATCAATATACAAAATAATTTCTTGATAATATCTCTTTTATAAAATTATATTGTACTGTTATTTCCTTACATATAGTTTCAAATTATTTAACATTCAATGAAATTATCCTAAAACACAAAATTTAATGTGAAATAACAAACATTAAAAATTTGATGAAATTTTAATTTTCCATTCATTGTATACTTAACTAAAAATCTACAAATAAAACTAAACCCAGGAAGATAGTGATATTAAATAATAATTATCATTAAAATGTTTAAACACTCACTATACGGCAATTTACTCTTCAAAATGGAAATTCTAAAAGTCAAACGTTTACCGCTGAGTACAGTGGTGCTCCTCGGTATGGTGACGTTAAGCAGTTGATTCTGGATTTAATAATTTAACTGTGGTTCACTGAACTGTCCTAGAGGTGTTATTATTTATTATTATGCATTACCTAGGATCACCGGGCCTAATGCTTAAAACGAAAACCTGTTGATTCACACTTTATCACATCTAGTATGTTAAGTCACTTTAATTTTAAGTTCAGATAATATTACAGACCGGAATAGATTCCATTGATACTATGCACACATTTTTAAAACTAAAGAACCTCATATGAGGATTGTAGCTCTTTTTATATTGTAGAAAACTACCATTTGTAGTACCCATTAATTCCATTTGGGAACTTTTCTTATTATTGTCTTTTCGCATATTATTATTTAACACACGAGAGAAAAGCGTATCATCTCTAGAGCGTTTCATATATTGCACTATAAGACTACTTTAGTTAATTCGTCCAATAATTATTCGTTTTTTATTATACTAATATTTCTTTCTAATATGATAGTGGTTGGCACAAAGGACCGCCTCCCTAATACTTCATCCTCTTGCGTAGTAGGCTACGACTTGTACATTTGTACAACTCCGTGCTTGTTCATTAACAAATTTCCTTTGTCCAACACTAAAAGTCCTGTAGGATGTCTACTAAAGGATTTTTTAAAATTCTGACACAATCATTTTGTTCTTCTTTATATGAGCTTTAATTTCCGTTTTTGTTTATTTTAGTATCATGCTGCTAACGTATGTAGTACGTGTTTGCAATTTACTCAAAAATCCTTTTTCCAAAATCCACAATTTTTATGTTTGAACCAAATTCACGTAATATACTTTCAGAGTCCTTAGACCACACTGCCGCGAAGAAAGGTTAACAAGTCACTATTTCATTGTTTTTTTCGCGCCTCGAAGTAACACACGTATTTGAATACATTAATACCAATATCTTCCCGGTTTAACAATACCACTATCTAAACCTATTGTTGAACAAGTAAAATATCAAATTTCATAACCCTATTTTATATCGTATTGATGCAAAGGAGTCCAAACTTACACCTTTGAACTGATTAGTGAAATTAAATTTTTATTATTGTGACCTCTTTATATTATCTATTTTAACAATTTGTTTAACCTAATTTTGAGAAATTTACTATTGTTATCTATTTATAGCAATTTGAAAATACACCTTTCTTCGTAAAAGCTAAAATATGCAAAATATGCAATTTATAAAAAGTTTTATTCTTTAAAATAATCTTATAATTCAAATTTAATTTCAGAAATATATATATTTTAATTCCAATAAATTTTGTTAAATGATTTAATCTTAACTGTTAAATATTTTACATGATGAAACCGCTATCAAAAGATGATGGTCGAGACATGTTTGTGGCCTATGACGTCATCTACAGATAATATCTCCGCCGACAAACAAGATACAGCCATCGGTCCATAAATAGATCACCCCATATCAATTATTAGAAAAATCGCAATTTTCAAAGAAATTACGACTTCTCCACATTAAATGAGCATTTCCCGTTTATATATATATATATATATATATATATATATATATATATTTATTTATGTGTGTGTGTGGGTTTGAGTGTGCTGTTTATTGTCATATATGAGTTTCTTCATGAAATTTACTAAGTTTAACCTGCTATATCGGTGATATGGATATGTCGACGCACATTACTTGATATTTTCATGAAACACTATTTTCCAGACGTCACTACTATTTAAAATGATATCCATTTATGATATATGATTATATTGCTTAAAAATAAATAACCGTTAATGATTTTATAGAAACATTTGATTAATGATTTTGTATAGTAGGTCAATTCCGTCTTTACTACATTATTCAGTGT
>OY740768.1:113525792-113820019 GCA_963513935.1 Aphrophora alni | reverse complement strand
GGTTTTATCAATCCAACCATTGCGTTGATTCTTACTTTTGTAATTGTTCTCATAACTTTAACTACATAAACTGTACTAATACATGAAAATTATTAAATTAAACTATTCATTTTTTAACTAAAGCGAGAAATATGTTCTCTTATAATTAAGCAATTATTTATTGTTAGAAAATATAAGAAATATGTCACACATCATTTCTCTATAAAAACGGATTTTGTTCTCTTTCTAAATAAAAGGATAAGAAAACAATAGTTTAAACAATTCATTTCAAACTCGGCATGCAGTTGATAAGGTGACGTGATATAACGCAAATTTATTTATTTGTTTTACTTGATTACATTCTCAACTTTGGTGTTATATATATATATATATATATATATATATATATATATATATATATATATATTAATTACTATTGTCGTCTTTATGAATTTTTATTGCGCATTTCAATACATCCCAACTTCTATCAGGATAATAATATAATATTTATATTTACCTAATAATATCAGTCATGTGACTTCGTTCGTATAGGATTGACGCGCTTCGGAAATGTATCAATCATCAGAAATCTCTCACTTGAAGAGGTCGTTTAACATTAAGATAATTTAACACAATAAAAACACAACACTAGTCGCAATCTACAACACAATTTCTATCATATTCACTTTTGGTAAACAGGATCTACTGACTACCATATTGTTGCCATATTTACATATGTGCAAATATTCTCCAGAAATGAGAATATCGTGTGAAAAAACGAATACAGGTGTGACTTGTGGAGGACTTCTACTACACATATCCAGTATCCTCTCCACATTTCTTACCTCGATAACGAAGTGATGACGAATACACAGTTGCATTAGTATCTGATATAGATCCTGTACTAATCAGATTTGTATTACTGTTCTTGATAGTCTTAGGTTCGAACAAAACTTAATGCCCATGAATAGTTTACCAACATTGCTGATCTTGTAGTATTGATTCCGACACTGTTCTTACCGATAAAGTAGCTCGACTTATTCAAATAATGTCAGTCGTTGCTTGGCAGAGTTTGCAATTTGAAGACTGTTAATAAATTCGCATTGTTCATTAACTAAATGCATTTCGTTTTACTAACATCTGTAAATAAATATTAAAAATCTATATAATTAAATTTGGAAAATTATTTATATGAACCCAATAAATAAATAACTAAGACCCAATTTATTTCCTAAATTAATGATAGTGTAAAATACTATTTGTGTACATATAATTTATGTTCTTACAACTTTATGATTAATTATAAATGCATGATATGATTTATTATTAAATTAAAGACATTCTTCATAAAATTTTGTTTATAAACGTCTAACAGGTTTAACTTTTAAGTAGATATTAAAAGTTTTTTGATTGAAATAAAGAAACCAGGTTTGCGTCCATTAATAGATTGAACAATGCCGCATCCCAGAAGAGTAGAATCCAATTTTAGCAATTCCCTAATAGACTTTCGTCACGTATGCTGTTAGGGGATAACTGAAGTCTTTTTCACAAATCGTGACAATTTTCATGGTCGGGTGTTTGAAAGAGTTTTTCCTCTGTTAATTGTATATTGCAAATTTGTGATCTGCAAGTAATAATTTCCACATTTTAGGTTTTGACAATGAGTAGACACAAATAAATCAGAAAAAAAGGCCTTTTCATGTTATCGTATCACATGCTTTTCGAATCATGGTGGCTAAAATAAGTGCAAGGAGGGACTTAACGCATTTTTAACTAAATACTGAATATATATTTCTAAAACAAATTGTACTGTTTCAAATCTACTATAATACTGAAGTATGATTTCTTAATTACTAGCCTATGTAAGTTTAGTATAAATTTATGAAAATTTTTTTTGTTCATATTTAGGAGTTTTCAATTAAATATTTTAATAGTTTACGTTAATTTTTCTTCAAATATCGTTCCAAGTAACAATAGTTTTGGAGAAACTGAGATTCATATAATTGGGTCTAACTATCTTAAAAAGGGATATTACGACATATAGTCATTAAAAATTAATTTTACTATTGTTGACATATCATTATGTTTGTGTGCTGTTTTTCATTAAAACCAGTCATATAAAATAGTTTTTTTTAAATTTTAAACATCCAAAGCAATTCTTTTTGTCAGGCCTCCTTATTTTAACAACTTTCTGATATTTTTGATTACATTTTCTGATTCATGGTATGATGGAGAAACAAAAACAACACACATACATACACGCACGTACGCACGAAAACACACATACACACACGAGAGAGAGAGAGAGAGAGAGAGAGAGAGAGAGAGAGAGAGAGAGAGAGAGAGAGAGAGAGAGAGAGA
Organism: Aphrophora alni; assembly: GCA_963513935.1. Lineage (NCBI taxonomy): Eukaryota > Metazoa > Arthropoda > Insecta > Hemiptera > Aphrophoridae > Aphrophora > Aphrophora alni. Next base: position 113,817,679 of record OY740768.1, on the reverse strand, counting down.
GAGAGAGAGAGAGAGAGAGAGAGAGAGAGAGAGAGAGAGAGAGAGAGAGAGGGGGATGAGGGAGAGAAGGGAGAGAGATCGTGGTTAACACTCCAGGTCATACATATCACCAAACACATGTTCTTGTCAGTTTTAACTACCCGCAGTATGAGTAATGGCCACTGTCGTCTCCAGTAGTTCTAATATTACAATAGTACAATGTTTAATACCCTACTTTCACGTTCATAATAATCGATTTAACCTGAATAATATAAATTGTAATGTTTTTTTTAATATTTAAATGGGATAATATTACATGTGATATATGATATTGTAACTATCAAAACACTGTTTATGAATTCAATAACTTTATGTAATAATAATTTTTGCCCTTTTTTAATGAGAAAAAATAAGTTAGATTCCCACAACTTAAAAAAATATTGAATGTATTTAATTAATTCACTTATATAGATTGAATTCCACATACAGTACAAAATAGATTTGACAACATAATTACAAAAAAGAGTTAAATCACAAAAGTAATCAACGTAATTACAAGCTGTCATCTATAACCAGAGGTGACGTATCATTTACTTGGTATTCCTAATTTTCGAAAGAGAAGATAATCGTATAATAATCGCTGGCTCTGGAGTTGGACAGTTGATAGTTTCAATAGTAACTTATTTAACGATACACAGTTCGGGATGTACCTTGTTACTACCGTTCAAAGTGTCTGTTATCTAAATACACATTTACGACCTAGCCACTATGTACCTTACAACCTGGAATCGTGAACAATGTTCCATGAATAATTTGAGTAATGTGATATGGTAACTCGTAATTAGATGTCTACGAATTGAAATATCCTTCAATAAGTACATGAGTATAATTTTATTTAGTAATGACCTTGCCAAATATATGATTTTGTCTGTTCAAAATTTAAAAATATAGGATTAGGAAACATACAATTTGTTTTTTTTTTGTCTGATAATCAAAAACAGTTTTATAATTATAATTTTTTTGTAATTGCTAAATTTTGTCAAACTTTTTCTAATCGTTTCCATTTTTAAATTTTTTTCGGTCAATATGTTACAAAATATAGTCCAATCATAGTTTTCTTTTTTCTAAAACGGTTGTTATAATTAATCACTTTCAGCAATAAAACTTTTCAATTATAATTAAAAAATAATAAAGATTAGTATCGTTTGAATACATTTTGTATACTTCTTTATTTCAATTATACTAGAAGCTAACTAAGAAATCTTGCATCGCCTACTATATATCTGAGAATGAGTTTTACAAATCTTATAAATCGAAGATGCAATTTATAATTTAAAATATGATACAGAAAAATGAAAAATAGATTACTAAAGATACAAACCAAAAACAAAGTGTAAAATTATTATGTGTGTAATGTTTACCTCATTGAATATTTTACTTTACGTTGCCAATGCCTAACACTAACCCCAATAGTTCAATGAGATATTAAGTCAATTATTTCTTCCCCAATAAGAAAAAAACACATAAATATTTAATCAACATTTTATAAATGTAATATGTCTGAATTTCGTACCTTTTTCTGTCAATCCTTTAAAAATATTGATGCATTCATGTTGAAAGAGAATATTGACGTCAAGTATTAATGAATGAAACGGATCCTTGTTGAATTCACTAATCTTAGCTCTTCCTCATACAATACGAAGAAAAATATAATTAAATAAAGAAAATATGTAATAATAATTTACACATTAATATAATTTATAATTTACAAATATGTGTAATAATAGTTTACACGTCCGTAATATCATTCGTAAATTTAAAAAAAAATTAATACAATTCAAATATATTTATACGTAAATAGGAGTGATGTACAAAAATTAGGATGATGTAATCGAAAACAGTAAATTAAAGTAATGATTTTTCGATTTTAATGGGTTACAAATTAGATATATCTTCAAACATTTTAGTTGCATACGTGATTAGAAAGTTCAAAATAAGATTGCTTCATCGTAAACATTATTTAGTGTTTGCACTAAATATTTATATTCAATATAAAACGGGGTGTTACGTCGTTCAGAGGTTTTATCTCTGTGATAGTGTTACACATAAGCATAGCATTACATTTCATTGATAAGTTTTATCATTTATGTGCTTTCAGATCAGTTTGGTGCAAGAGATGATATAGTAATATGTTGTGCACTTAATTTATTCTATGTATCTTGTGTCAGTAACATAGATAAGGGAATAAAATATGAACCTTTCAAGTAGGTAATGTTAGAGAAAGAGTTAAATACTATTGATTCCACTTTATTTTCTCTACAATAAATATTATTTTCTCTTTTAACAATAAATTTTATAGTGCACGATTTATTTACGGTCATATATACAAATGTGACTGCTTGAGGTCGTGAGTAATACAAATTTTGTTTTAGTAAATTATATAAAAACATTTTAATTAAAATATCAAAAAAAAACATTTGCATAATACCATTGAAACTGCTACCAACAATTATCAGCAATCCTATTTACTTTATGAATATCTGTCATCCATTACAAATTAGTGGTATCAAGTACGTACGTTAAGTTTGCAACTCGTTATTTGATTTACTTTAGTAATGAATATTTTATACTAAGATTATTTTACTCAAGGAAAATAATGATCTTAGTATAATCATGTACTAAGTGATTTCACAAAGAGATTTAATAAATGGTGGTAGACACATTGTTTATTGTGCACACAAACGGTAACGCATCAACTCCAATAACAAGCACTTCAAATTAGCACTAATACTTCAGATTGTTTGTATATGTGAAAGTCAGATATACTTGCAGCTAGTTATTACTTGATATAGGCACTTCAAACTATATAGAACATGGAGGAAGTTGGTGAATAAATAATATATTGCGTACCTAATTTAAGTAACACATATATTTCGTTTCGTACATAACAATTTATGTTTTAGGAAGAAGAGAAATATTTCCTAATTATAAGGTAGGGACTCTATTAAAATAATATATAACCAACATCATCTATTTACTCTATTTAGGTCTTGAATAAGGGACAATAATTTACTTTGATTATCTCTACTTAATGTTGTAGTGTAATATAGTTTTAGAATTATTCCTTCCTCAAAAATAATTCAGTTGACTATATATTTCTATCTTTTTTTTAACCTCAATACCAGGATTTTTCAAGTTATAACTCTTAAATTCTAAAAACGTTTCTTATCATTTGCGAAAATAGAGCAAAACACACGTTAAGATATTAAAAATAGGATTTTGAATAACATTGACATTTGGATATATTTTGAGAAAGTGAGGATACATATTTGTTTGCTACTATATAACCTAACATAACCTAACCCAACCCCATTCCATATCACATAACTATGTTCATTAATATAATGATACCGTTGTATAGTCCGGAATAAAGGAAAGATTACAGATTAACTTGTTGCTACGTGGAAAACAAATAAATACTAATCCCATAATATGTATGTATGTATGTATGAATCTTATATTATAAGAAATTGAGGCCACGAGTAAGGAATAATATTAATATGTTAATGAAGTCCTGATTTGTATCTAATATGTTTAAAACATTTTATTAATTTGGGTTTTTTGATGTAGGGTTTTATGAATTCTGATTTATATATTAAAAATATATCTTATTTAAATTATTACGTTTACGTGAAAGCCAACAAATTAATTTTGAAATAAGGCAACAATAAAGAAATTTGTTGTTGTCCAATTAATTGGCAGATATCCTTTAATAAAATATTATTAGTAAAGAGGTATACAATTAATTGTGTTTATAATAAAAAATAAAATAAACGAATAAAGTAAAAAATCCACTTAAAAATTAGTAAAATAATAAGTTATTTAATAATAACAGTGATAATTGTCTGGCCTTTGTTGTAGTGTAATTTGTAATACTTTTTCTTAATGTCTGATATACTTCAGCGAAACCATTTAACCATTTAAGTGAAATGGTTTAAAGATTAGGCCTACATGTAAACGAAAAATATTATATTAACAAAATTCAATAACAGTTTTAACTTGTCAATATTATATTGACTATTATATATAATGTCGTAGTTTTACGCTTATACATTGTTCCAGCATTTCTTTCAAGTAATGTTGCTTTAGATTTTAGTTTAGTACGTTTATTTATAATTTTTTGACCAATGTAATTTAAAAAAGAAGAAACAAAGAAAGTGGGAAAAACTAAAGTGTCTGCAAGTGTTTTTATAAAGATGTAAAAGTAATATTCACTTTTAAAGTAGTAAAAGTAAAAAATAGGTTGATAACAAAATATAGCATAATAATTACATGTAATATAAATACCGGCTGGCAACAAACTTAATCTTAAAATGTTATATAACAGCTTAGTGCTGTAATATATTTAATATATCTATGCCAATATGTATTTTTTGCTTTATGTAAAAGTCCCCCAATACGGGCGACAATGGATTGTAGTCGATACACTTATATGAATAGGAAGCATTTCCCCCCCTCTTTTTTCACTTCAATAAAACCACTCTTTCGCAGATCAAAATCTTAGCTAATATTCAGGGTTATCATAAAAGAATGGTGGGGTTTCATTAATTCATACGAAGAAATTTTGTAGTGTTGTATTGTTATCGCTGATAGTCTATAACCCAAATGTTTGTTAATCAGCTGTTGTAACCTCAATATTAGATCTTGAATTTATTGTGGTATTGTGTTTTTTGTTTTCTGGGGTGTGTTATTACGTTCTCTAAAAAGAATAATGAAAGTGTGATTTGTTGCTAGTTGAATTGAAGTCTGTAATATCAGTGCAACGTACATTTCTACGCGATTAAAGAAAAGATCCACCATATGAAAATAACATACGACGTTGGTTCAAACAATTCGAAGAAACTGGATCAGTTCAAAAGCAAAAATCAACTGGCTAGCCAAGTGTATCAAACGAAAAGTTGAACCTATTACACAAATCTGCAATCAGAAGTAATAATCACTCAATACCTCGACGAATCCTAGAGTTAGGTATTCCAAAAACAACAATCCACAAAGTTTTACACAAAAGACTGAAATTACACCCATAAAAAATCGAGCTATGCAGGAATTTAATCTTGATTATGGTGCAAAATGTTTTAATTTCGCTGTTGAAATATTGAACAAGATTGATGAAAACCAATTATTTTTAGATGATATTTTTTCAGACGCAGATATATTTCATATCAATGGGTCCATTTACAGACACAATTCACAGAAATGTTATTCTAAAACCCACAAACAATTTTTGAGAAAATACACAACTCGCCTAAAGTTAATATTTATTGTGGTGTGATGAAAAATCCTCTAAGAGGGCCGTTCTTCATTGCTGAAGAGATATTTAATGGAAGTGTTTATCTCAATAGGTTAATGAATAACCTATTGCCTCAGCTGGATGAACGTGAAAACATTTCATCAACTTCATATCCAACAAGATGGCGCACCCCCCCCGAACTTTACTGTAAGATCATTCTTGGTTGATACCCAGTGAGTAGAGTTTGGGGCAGTTTAGATTCTGATTGGGGTGGGGGTAGGTGTGGATGTAGTGGGGAAGGTGATGGTTGTAATGGGCGGGGTTGCTCCTCCCCTTGATCATCCTCCTCCCATTTGCCCCTTCCATCTTGCCCCACCACTTGCCCCTCCCTTACCCCGCCCTTGTCGCCACGCCCCTCTTGTCTTACCCTTTAGCTCCTCCCTCCCCGTCCGACATTTTGTGATGTCATTTAGTGACGCCATGTGCTTGTCCCCTCTTCCCTTCCCCTTGCCTTACTCCTTCCCTTCCCCTCCCTTCCGCCATTTCTTGTTGTCTTGACGTAACATTTACACGATAGACGTTGACCCTTAACTTTTAATTTCCCAGTCAGATTCGAACCAACGAAGTCAGGATTTGAAGGCAGATACACTACCGACTGAGCTATCGTGCATAGAATTACTTGATGTATTTTTAATGTAGTATATAAGACGCCGTCGAAGTTTACATTTTACGTAACCAGAGCGCACGTTTGGGATCATTTGAGTGATATATTTGTATGATTTATTCAGATCACGGGCAAGTACATATGCAATATGTTTGTACATTACGTTAAACGACGATCAAGGTGGTTTGACCCCTTGTGATATTTATGTACATTTCGTTAAACGACGAGGCTGGACACGTACCCCTTACCGTAAGACGTACCGAGTTTTTCTTGCACGCCATAATTGTAATTATTGCGTAAAAAATAAATTACGTAGTTAAAGTGAATCATGGTTTCCAACTTTATATACAACTCACTCAATTTATTATTTAGGTGACGGGGAAAAGTATGGTTTGGACTAAATACATAGCGGTAAACATGCATTACTCCAAAATATTTGATATTTTGTAAACGTAAGAAAATGTCCATTATATTATCTTCCTGCAAAAAGATTCACAGCCGTAATTATCTGGACTATCAAGTTGTTGATGTATTATTGTATGTATATCTATTGTAAAGTTGAGTAATAAATTCTTTTTTCTTGCATTACAATAACAAAATGAAATTAAAAATATAAAGGCATTTATAAGAAGAAAAATATCAAAGATTTTACAGCTGAAAATAATTGAGCATTCCATTATTCTATTTAGAATTTCATCTCCCACATTAGATGATGTAAAATTAACTAACTCAAAGGAACCGCCTTTAGTATATTTTCAATTTCAAGTTTAATAACACCTTTTTACAACAAACTATTCTATTAAAATTGTAATTTAAAAAGGTTTTACTTTGTAAGTAAATTGGTGATACAATAATGGTACAGGTATTATTCGCCGTTTATGAGAAACATAAATAAATATTATAAATCTATATTATTTAAAATTCGATTTATTACAATTTGATTTTACAATCTACTTAAATAGGTTATCATTGTAATTTGTTACAATTATTATAAAAATAAATTTAAAGAATATAACATTGTCAACAAATGATATACTTACAAAACTGTTATATAACGGCAAAATTAATGTTTAATTTCATCCTTTGTATACCTGTAATAAATAACTTTATGTTAATTTACATTTTTTTACATGTTGTTATTGTTACATTTTCTAAAATTGTAATTAGTTTTTCTTTTTTTACTTATTGTAATTGGGCCTTTAATTTGACGAGACTTCTGTAAGGTTTTAGTCTTGATAATTTAAGGATATATTTTCTAAGAGTTTAACAAAAATGCTTATTAGATTGGCGCATAGAATACAACGACAGTGGAATTACAAAGTCAATATTTAATATTTATATTTCTCCATACTTATATATATAATAATTATTAGCTAATTTCAAAAATAATTCACCTTTTTTATTAAATTTAATATAGAATCAGTTTTATTATACAATTGTATTTTAAAGAAAACATAATCAAAAAGATTAATGGAATGGTTGGATTGATAAAACCTAGTTATTGCTGAGATGGAGAAGACAGTTACGAGTTTCCATTCACTGGAGCGCAATATAATTTCTGTTCCTGTAATATAACGTCAGTTTCACACCCTCATGTGGTTACATTCAATACTACGTGAAGTTCTTTTTTTTTACCTAAATACTTTAAATAATGAATTACCTCTAGTATTTGTTAGATAATTTTCTGATTATGATTGAAAGACATTGTAGTTTGAATGTAATTAAATTAAAAATAAAGTTTATACAAGATACAATCATTTTTAATGGACAGAAATTGTCTTTAATCTGAATTTAATTCTTACCCATTTCCATAGCACACCCATCCGTCTAGTATACTGTCTGACATCAACATGTTTAAAACATTTACTATCTTTTCTTAAATATTATTATTATTACTTGACTTATTAATTTTATATAATTAGAATTGATGATACCAAAACCGCCAGTGTCGATTATTCTACATAGTTGCATGAAATGAAACCCATATTCAAATATTAGGGACTACCATGCCCACGAGTTTTCTGAGCACTTTATTAAATATAATAATTGTATTGAATAGACTTATAATTAGGTCATATTCACACGTTTTTTAATATACCAAAACCTTTTACTTGTATCGTATTATTTTATATAAATGACTTTTCATTTAAAATAATTTTATATTATAATATGATGTTGAAGTTATCGTATTTATTGTTTAATTTAATATTCATTCTATTTTAATCCACTTAATTTATATATTTTTATATTGGAATATTTTATAATACCTTTAGAAAAAATAATATTCATTATGTTAATCCATATTTAATTAACCCATATAATAATTCGCATAATCCATATTTAAGTCTCTGCAACTGGATATCAATTATTCAAAACAAAAAGTAATTAAATAGTAAAATTTAGTTCCCCTCAAACCTACAAAAATGATAAACAACCTCTTTTACTGCATTGTATGATCAATTCATACGCTCTCCATCGACAAAATAATTTATACACAAAAATATGCAACAAAACTAATAATATTGTTAAAATAAATAATTTTCACAATATGGTTACACTCTTGTAAACAAATCGTTTTAATTGTTAGATTTTACAAAACTTTTACTTAGAGTTTTAATCCTTACGTGTAAAAACTGTCTAGTTGTGGGTTCATTTACCGTTGTCTTCAATATAAATAAATACATATTATTTTAGGGAAAAAAATAAAATGAAAAATTGTTACGAAGGGTATTGTGGGATATTGAGTAAACAATTTATTTTGGCATGCATATGAAATTATTTTATTCTTTGACTATGAGACGAATCGTAATATTTCAAGCTATCATAAGTTTCAGTTTAAGATGTTTTAGGATATAAAATATTATTAAGAAAATTATTTTATACTTAAATAATAAACCCAGTTATCACGGTTGGCTATCCGAACTATGAAATGTAACTAATTAATTATAATTGGTATTTATACAATTTCACACGATTTAATACCTGTAGTATTTACCTCTAAAATAAATCGCTTTCTCTACATCTCAGATAACTAAATCGAATACGACTATTACTGTACATCAATTATATTAATAGTTTAAATAAAATTATTGATAAAACATACAAAAAGTATTTTGGTTTACTCAAAGTGTATTTTTTACTTCATAAAACAGTAGTATGAAGTACAGAAATTAAAGAGTTTTAAATAAAATCACCATTGTAACTGATTGTATCACATTGTTGTTGACACGTTAATACAGCTGATAATTCACAGCTCCGTGTTTTAAGATAAATGTTAGTTTAATAAAGCAAATGGTATCTATCATAATTATAAGATTTACAGGTTTATACATTTATTTATGTTAAATTTTTACTTTTTAAATTTGTTAGAAAATCTTCGGTTTGCTTCGCTATAAAAGTACAATCTACCAAGTTGTGAAATCCAAGTTAAAATCCTGCTTAACAGTAATTATTTCATTAATTACTGGTTATTCAGCATGTAGTAGTATTGTACTGCAACATTAAGTATTTCTTACTCTGAATTTGCATAAGTGCACATGATTTTATGAAATTATTTGATGAATATAGTATGTGTGTGCTATCCAATGTGTCGAGTTGCATTTAAAAATATATTCGACAAACGGCTTTTCTTATGTAATTAAAATTGCGTTTATAATATATACAAAATAATTTTTAAAGTATAGATGTTTTTCATGTAGACGAGCTACATAATATATACATTGGCTAATTATTCCAATTTTACACGTAATAACAGTGATAAATAACTTTATGTTTTCACTTTAAGCCCTTTGGACTAATGATGACGGGGGAGTAGTTAACACGAGGAAAACTAAATCAAAGCAACATATAAACATCTCAACATATTAGAGCGATTGAAAGTCCAAAAACTGTAGCAAATAAGAAGCTCACTTAACACACTATGTAATGTCACACCGTATATAGGTAGCATAATATAAATGTGCAAAACAAAAAGATTCACCGATAACATTTCAGTGAGCATATGTTGTCTCCATTAACTTGTGCACTGAAAGGCTAGATAACTATAATTAATAATTGAATATTATCAAAATAAAAATATGATGAACAGAAACCAGTAGTGGAAAAGATATAAATATTATATCACAGTTTTACTTTTAGTGAACTTGTTTGGTTACTACACAAAATGATATAGAAAAATGACTCATTTCTCTTAACGTAGAAATCATATGAATTATAACAAACCCAGTAGCATTAAACAACTTTTCATATATTTTAAATATTCATTAATTTTCCTTACCCAATAAAAATTAGTTTAATCAATTAAATATATACAATTTTTTGTAAGCGTATTTGCACAAAAAATGTATAGACGAGAATGATATGAAATGAAAATTTATCATTATACTCGTATATATTATAAATATAATTTGTTGTTTTTTATACACGTACTTACCTTATGTCCGTTGACAGTTAAAACCCAGGGAGTAGATTACTTTTTTTATTGAGCCATCATTTGTACATATAAGTACAACAAATATATTATATCATAATTAGATACATTAAATACCCAGAAGCGAAGCCTGAATTGAGCAATTTATGTAGTTATAAAGTAGTAACAGTAGCAAAACTTTCAGCTATACCGATATACTTTTAAAGTAAAAACATAATCTACACAAACAATAATTGAGTTTTATGAAAATAATCTCATACCGGAGACTCTCTTTTGCGATATTGATTTTAAACTACAGTATTAACAAATAATAAACTTAAATAAATAAAATTTAATTCAAAATACTTGAAAGGCGAAATCTCTTATAAAACGTTTTCGTAATTGTTGTAATATATTATGACCTACAAAATATAACTAACAAACTGGAGAGGGGTATCCACTATCTCTAATTAGAGCTCATTGTCTTGATGTACAGCTTTTTAATAACAAGAAGGTAGTTAAAAGTAAGCTACATCCTAATTGGTTTTTAATAAAGTCTAATTCAAAAGAACAAATACCCTTCAAGTAATATCACTTCAGCACACCTACATATAATTAAATCCAATACATTCCATTTAAAATATTTGTAAATAATATGTTAATATTTCAAATTCTCCCTTTAAATTAGGTTGAGCTTACAAATCAAAATATGCCTTAAAATCATTTTTATACAGAGCTTTAATATATTCCATTTTTCCTTTTAATGTAATCCGTATACTAACATGCTTTGAATAGTGTATTTTACTATAATAAATACAAAGTAATTATAGTTAAATATTTAGTTTTCATGAAAATAACCTTTAATTCATCCAAAACTATTTTTAATGTATACTACAGTTTTATTACGTTTCACTGTCTAAATTAACTCACATTAAAGCAATATATAAATAGCAAGTAAACTACAGTTCCGGGACAGGTACCGGTATTTAATTTGTATAATAATTAGGTTTATTACCCTCATATAATAATTATTATGACATACATCATTGTATTATGTTAATAAACTGTTAGGTTAATATTTCTCCCTGTCTCTCGCAATCTCTCTACAATACGAAAAACGCAAACGAGGTATTAGTTTGTAAACAGAGCATCGTGTTCGCGGTCGGCTTCTTGTTATTGCTTCTGCAACGTCACAGTTACTCAGCTGACTTCCACATGTTTTTGTATGCCATTGGTCTCAACCGCCCTCAGACTGACGTCATAATGTTGAGATAGGTCCATGTGCAGAGAGACGTGATTTCGTTTTACACTTGTTTAATGGAAAACACAAGTTTCCAATAATTCTTTTCTGTAACATATTACCATTGTTTGCATAACTCTTAAATCGAAGATAAAATATTTATAAAAATAATAGCGTCTCTTAAATTATTGCGTTAATTATTATATAATTTAACGCATAAAATACTGGAATCAGAACAGTTGTTAGAATAACATTTACTGTCTATTTCTTAAAATATGAGACTGCTTATGGGCGACAAAATAGAGTCAGACAGTGAAAGAAGAGAACAAAGCCTAGTAATGATTATTTGTGTTGAATACCTCGGAAGAAGAAGAGGAGGCAATATATGATTTTGTATCACACAAAAATAGATTTCTTTTTGCTCCCGTTTATGTTTTAAATTTTACTTTTAGTATACAAATTTAAAAATTCAAATTATTTTACAAGTAAGTGAAATGGATTGATATATATCATAATAGCATTCAGTTTGAAATTTATTTAACTATTTTATAACAACATTATTTTCTACAATAACTCGTATTCTCCATTCTTAAAATTTGCAATGAATGACACGTAAAGTGTTTCATTATTACAAAGATATACGATTCTCTTCACCCCGATTAAGCCTTTTAAAGCAAATGGAAGAGGATAAACGTGTTGCTCCTTGAATACTACCAAGCTTTTAATTGTTTTTATGGTTAGTTCATAAACTACTATATAATGTAAAGAAAATAATATATTTTTTGTAAACTCTTCATGGAGTCAAAAGTGTGTTGTTCGTATAACTTTGTTACTGTACAGAAACCTTACACAAAACTACACCTAACTCCAATACTTAACTATAGAGCTTCTTTGAAAAGAGGCGAATTGAAAAACAAAAATATTTTATACAACTGACTTTCTTCTATGAAGTACATTACTTGATTCATCCATGTTACTCGAGAAAGCAACATAAAATTATGTAAAAACTGCGAGCGATATTCAAAATTAAATTACTGTGCTTTTAAAATTGTTGCTCTTTTGAAAGTTGTAGAACTTTTCACATAAAATCTCATGACAATAAAAACATTAGAAACAACATTTAACCTGAAGAGTTCCACGTTCCTTAATATGAGTGGATTCAGTAACTATTCGGTTCCAATTTTCTTTCAAACAATACCCGTCAACTTCTGCTGGAAAAAATAACTTTCTTAATTCAAAGCAGTGTTTGTTTTTTTAGTACAACTTTCCACAATTTCTGGAGAAACTATAGTTTGTTTACAATTCAATTGATTGAACAAATTAGTTGGAACCAACTCAATAAATTCAATATATAAATCAAACATATTTCCACATCCATTAAAACAAAATTTAAATATAAAATTTAATAAAACTCTTGTTTCTGACATCACACTTTTATTATGAAATACTGAATACTTTTCATCATACATATATGACAATATAGTTTGTGATTGTTGTGTCATATACATTTAATATTAGACGACAACATGTTTGCTATATTCTATAGCGTTATCGCTATAATTGTGGTAACTCAATTCAATGTTTAATACACACATCTACCTTAAACTCATGTTCTACGTAGCCTAAAGCAATCTCTATGATTAGAATTAATCTCTAATACGTGTTACTAAAGAGCTTTGTGTAGATTATGGCCTATGTATCGTACTTCATCTTATGTATGTTGCTCAAACTCTACACTTCAGGAATACAAAGTATTAGCTTTAGAGATAATCTTTATACAAATTAAGGGAATAACTTATAATATATTCCTGTAATTTAGTTCAGAATATCCATGTTAAGCAAGATTTATTATCATGTTTTAAATTTATTGGTTGGTCCAATAATTTAGAGAAAAATTTATCATATTTTAATAATGTGACATAAATAAATCCAATTGTTTTTAGCATGCTCTAAATAAATTACCAAACGAAAATAGCCATTTGTTTTAAAAGAGTGATTGTAGTTTATATAGATTCCATATAAGAATTATTCATACCAAAACCTTACTGTTACATTTTGATATTTTCGAAGAAACAAACTTCAATCAAAATTTACAAATGCAATAATTTACAAATATCTAACTAAAATATCTATTACTACAACAGGTTAATGCCGTCTGTTTTTTATGAATACGTTTTTGTTTCCTTTACTCAATAATTACTCATATAATATAGGTTTGTCTCTTATTAGTGTAGATTTTGAAGTTGTACAAATTATTTCTGGTACAAGATTCATAAAACACGTTTTGAAAGTAAAATATGCATCTGAAGTTTGAGTTATACATACAACCAATGCGAACTTTTTGCGTTAGTTTTTCTTTTATCTTTATTGATGAATTTAATGTATTACGTATTTTATTGTAGGCAATTCAGGTTTGAGATAGATTTTAATAAGAAGTTTTTATAAGAATAAACACGTAGAAAAAAAAAACTTGTGTAATTGTTATAAATAACTAATTAAGTATTCATTAACCTAGAAAAAGGTGATGTGTGTTAGATTATAGATTTGCAGCATTCAATATGGTGATAGTTACCCATGATTTTGGATTATAAGATCTGGATTGCGTTTTAGATGAAACGTCCTTGGTATACTACACAAATGGGTTCCAGAGAACGGTGGCAGAGTTAAATATAGTTGATCCTAAAGAGGTCCTGCGATTTGAGACAATCCACTACAGCCTTCCAATCAGAGGTTCATACAATTTAAGTTTAGGTAGTCTAAATGAACTCATAGAAAGTGGTGTTATAGAGTAATGAATTCTTTTTGGAAATTATACAGTCCTAGAAGTTTTATCGTTATTACCTTGATTATGGATGAATTCATATAGACACTGAAATATTTAAAGATAATAAAACACAATTTTTTTATATTTTGTAATATCCACTTTTTATTAGTCTAGCCGACCAATGGTTTCGCCTGCTAAGGCATTGACGAGGCTGTATTACAGACTGAAGAAAAAAGAAAAAAACAGAAAACCTTAAAACTAGAAGGTGGGAGTTAGCTGGAGGTGGAAGTTTTGATTAACTGTTTTGTTTGCACAGTTTTAAGACTATATAAATTAATTGTCATGGAGATGTAAAATGCCGCTACAAACAGGCCCCTTGTACTATTTTTAATGGTCTGTAGCAATAATTACTATAATATTTAGCAATACGTGTAGATTCCACGGAGTACACAATCAACAACGATTTGGTCTTTTTGGTCCTATAAAGCGGTATCCATATACTTTCGAGAAGAAACTTCCAACCGAATTTGTTTTTGATTGAATGGTAATGACAGGTGGGTGATAACTTCGTTCATCAAATCTCCATGTATTACATTTTCGATACCTTCATCATACCCATGATTTATCCAACAGACCCCTGTAAACTGTAGCCACCGTCAAAATAAATAGCGTATTAACAAACCAATTCCACGACCCTAGTAGAGGAGATAATTCGAGGTACCTTGATCATAAGAACGAATTTTGGTTCACATCGCACCCTCTTCTCCCCGTTATGTTTGCTTTCTTCTCTAATTAGCCTTACAGACATGAAGTGTTGACGGTATGTTAAAAAAATTTAAACACATTATTTTGTGAATTATACAATTATATTGAATTTTACTGCCCTTGGTTTTATCAGTTACAGAATATACAAGATATCTTTACACAGACCTGCAAAAAAATAAATACAGTAAAACGGTACATATTTATACATATTTATGACGGTAGACCAACACTATTATTTGACATAAAAAGTAGACATCAGATTGAACATTGGGGAAGGTTGAAGGAGATACTACTGTCATAGGGCCTAGACAAAAATTCAAAAACGGAGAATTTCTGAAAAATTCAATCATATTTTTCTAAACAAAACTAATGTTTTTTTTTTTTATGCGGAATAATCTTAAAATTACTGTACTTTAAAATAAAAATCTGATTATTCGTGATTTTTAAATAGTTATAAAAACTAGAAGTACTTATAAACCAACTGACAACTTCTTTCATATTCTCATAATCTACAAATGAAATCACATCAAGGTGTAAGTTATATCACAAATATTTTACTAATGTGTGAGTAATTTAAATTTCATTCACAGTTAACATATTTCTAACAGCATTTTTTGTATACCTTTTTGAATTATTTACTATTTACGTAGAATTATGCTATTTGGCCACATTCGTGAGATTTAAACACAACATATTGTATAGAAAAAATGAGATTTATAATAATTTTTTAATTTACTGTACCTTTTTATGATGTTAACATCATATATAAAAAAATATTTCATTTGTGTTTTGTTTAACGTGCAGTTGTACAATGTACCTCAGGTCGATATTGTAAATTAATAATATAATTTTTTTTAAATTAATTTGTAATGAAAGGTCTCTTTAGTTGTTAGTTTATAAAGAGTTATTCTATTTTACGACAGTAATTTAAATTTGTAATAAGACACAAAATATTGTTACCAGGCGACTTAAATTAAAGAAAAGGCGGAACCAACTGGTAACTATGTTTAAAAAAATAAAAAGACAAAGACAAATTATGTAATCAACAATGCTCAAATTTATTAAATTAAAAAAAAAGAAATTTTGATGGATCAGATTTTACCATTTACAAACCTAAAAAATATCATCTTAAGCTAAATTAATATAAGGAAAGCTTATATATTAAAAGATTACAATTGTATCTTTGAGAAAAAGTTATACGCCCTTAAGGTAAAAGTTAAAAAAATTAAAAAAATATTGATGATTAGACTCTGATATTTATCCCCCCTTTTGTTTATATAAACTATTACAAAATTTAACAATAAAAAAAAAGAAAAGATTCTCTAATTAAGATTAATAATTTAAGTTCAAAAGTTATATTAATTTTAACAAGTTCATTATTAAATTACTTATCAAGTATCATAATTTTGTTGTTAAATTTCTTACGTACTAAGTTGGCCAACATATATATTTAAATAAAAAAGAATTTGTTTATAACATAAGAAAATTTTAAAGTAGTGAAAATTTTGAATATTGAAATTTTTAAAATTGACGTCAATTTTTATTATTAATTTTGAAATAACCTCTTTGAGGCTGTCAGGACCGAAAAGTTTGCATTCAGCACCACCCAATTATATTTTAAATTATAAAAAGTTACACATAATTACATTTAGACAACAAGGAACATATTTTGCTAGACAGAGTTCAGTGGATGAACAAATATATATATATATATATATATATATATATATATATATATATATATATATAAATAAACAGTTTCCTAAAGTCAGTGTTCAGAAGAAAATCACTTTTGTGCACTTGTAATTTTTTAGATTTCTTGGATCGAACATGTCTTAGTGAACAGGTAGAAACATTGATGTAGCTACTGTTTTGCTGTAGTATGCAAAATTAAACAGGTTTTCTCTCTTTCTCGGACCAGCTTTTTGCTGTAGAAAAGACACGTTTACTAGAAATTATGCAAACTCAAACATGTTGTAGAACAAGATTCTTTTATTGAAATATCTAGTTATTTCGTCAAAATTAGAGAATATTAACTGTATTACAGAAATTCATTAAGTTTATAATTAAATCCTTCTTAGATGGTCATAAAGATGTATATAAGTACTGTACTTTGATTTTGTTTAAAATAAAACTTGTATGAAACTTAGAAAATCTGTAAAACAAGTATTCTGGTCCAGAAAAGATTTCTTTAATTAGCATTTTGACATGTTTAAAAATTTGATATTCTGATTGTTTAATGTTTGCTACAAGTTTGTTCTAATTTCACATCACTGCTCAAAACTAAAAGTCTGACTGTTTAAGGTTTTGTAAACTATGTTTTAAGAAATAAAATGTTTTTTTTTATAATTATTAAGTTTCCGTAAAATTTTGAATATTAAATAAAACATCAAATACATATCTTAATGAATAAAGCCTAAAACACCAACAAAATTTTATAATATAGTAAAATCTGAAAATAATAAGTTACCTGGAATCCTCTTGAAAACGATCAAGAAGCATGTGCCGTTAGTTATGAAAAATTAACAAACTTTGACTTTACTACACACAAAGAACACATCACTGAACTTTCTTTAATTTATTTAAAGAAGACTTATTACTTCAGAAGCATTTGTAGAATTTAATTTAGAACTGACACTTTGTTAGATTTGAGTCTACATTATGATGATTAAGGACGGAGTGAATACGTTTTTTTTCAAGCCAGACTGGCTGTATCTTATCGCTAGCGGCTGGACCTTGTTCGTAGAGCGAGACAGAGAAGAATCAGCTGATCGTTTTAGCTATGGGTCGCAATGCTGCCCCAATAATCAAGGGAACGGAGTCCGCTAGACAAGAATTTACGGTTGATAATATTTATGCAGATTTATTTTATGTAGTAAGGCGAGTTGAAGTTTTTGAATGCTACAATATAATGAAATCACATGAGTTGGCCCAATAATAACATTTTCCATTAATAATTTTTGCCTTGGCAAATCACTTTCTATTACACATAAAATTATTAAGAGAAACACATTATACTGAAGGAAATGGGCATTATTCTAGTGTAACTATGTACTACCACATCGGAGTTATATTGTACGAGCTAAAAGTATTTACGGAATAGGTTGTTTTGGGGATTAATTAAGTTTTTCTTTACTCCTCAGTTTTTTATCGGTAATAATAAGAGTATATTGGTAGCGTCTGCATAGTCCTTTATTGAATGTGTAAAATAAAATAATTTGATTAAGTAAAATTTTCACGTACTTGATGAAAATTTCTTTCGGTAAATTCAATAAATTCCGAATTTATTGATCTAGCCCGTAGTGGCCTAATAACAATATACAAATATATTATAAATGGCGTTGTACAAAATGAACTGTGACAAGTACATATTGTTACAAAATAAGAATGTACTACAGTAAAGAGTTAGAAACATCTGATGCGATTTTACATTGCAATTTAATATTCCAATTCCAATCAAATATCTATTAAATTCCAAACACTAGATATCTTTCAAATGTTGAGGTTTTAGCTTTTGAATTTCGTGTTTTATATTCATTTACAACCAACTTATAAACTTAATGATACAGGTTTAGTATTTACATTTTACATTTATTTACGTATGTATACTCTGAATTTGTTTCTGTCAACGCTTCAATTACTTCTTATTACATTATTTTATTATAAAAAGATAAATCAAAACCAACTTTTTTCATCCTAACATTCATATATAATGCT
This sequence comes from Aphrophora alni, assembly GCA_963513935.1. Taxonomy (NCBI): domain Eukaryota; kingdom Metazoa; phylum Arthropoda; class Insecta; order Hemiptera; family Aphrophoridae; genus Aphrophora; species Aphrophora alni. Next base: position 113,798,852 of record OY740768.1, on the reverse strand, counting down.
TGTTAAAAAAAAAAAAACATGAATTCGGTAGCATATAAAAATATTGAAATATTGAGCTTGTGTTAAGAAATAATATTAGATGGAATAACACACTCGATCTCGTCACAAAGTTTAGTTATTGTAGCTCATGTATCACTGAGGATGGGGACTTTGTAGTTGAAACGCGTTTCATTAGGTAAACGTATTTTTTGTGATACCGATATCTTGTGTTCGAGTTTTATTCTATATCAGTAGCCGGTTTGTCCACTGGTATTAAACCAAACCCATTAAACCATTGTAATCATATTGATTACTTAAAGTTAAGTATTATTTATATATTATATGTTTACTGGTGTAAGATCAAAACACAATGTTTATTATTATATTTTTTAGTTGGATATATCTATTTGGATCAAATTCTTGTTTGAAAAAATATATATATATATATATATATATATATATATATATATATATATTCAGCCAGATAAAGATAATTCAAAATATTTACTGATAAATTGAAGAGATTCAGAAACTCGATATTAAAATGCGAATATCTCTTAATTGTTTTTCATTGCAAATATATTCACAACTGACCAATAAATAAAAAAAAGCTATTAAACAAAAGTATATTTTTTATTGAAAATTTGGAAGATTTGTAACCATAGTGATATACAAAATAATTTATAATTTAAAATCAACATCTAAGAAGGTTACTTAAAACTCAGTCTGTAATATATCTTTTTTTCAAAAAACTTAGAGTTATTATGTTCTTACTCACTATTTCCAATTAAAAAATTAGTCCTATTTGAATTTTGTAACTTCTCGATCGATGTTGCTATTTTAAAAAAATATAAAGCCCAACAATATCACATTTAACAAAATATTGTAGATTATAATTTATTTTCGAAAATCTCGCCTCCCTATTTATAAGAACTTATATATAGACATGTCTTTAACGGACAAATCCAATAATAAATTAAGACTTAAAGATGGAAGAAGTTCCAAACTCGTGAAAAAAAGATAAACAATAATAAATTGCTAGGATTGGCAGAATTTGTACTAAAATGTAATAATTAGATCTTTGTCAATGTACTTACTATAATAACTTTAACTCAGTCAGACAGTAGTAGGAAAAATATTACACTAGATCAATAGAAAGTTATACAAACTATAAACAATATATAGTTTAATGAGCAATGTATGTAAATAACATGTTTAAAACATACAATCAAACATAGAATCACGAGTAAGACCATCAGTTTTAATTCAAATTAAAACCATAACGCTGAAACAGTTGGTTCAAAATGGCAATCAGAGCTGTTAACATTAAGAACGATTTATTATATACAAAAGTTTTAAAATAGGAACGTTCACAAAAAATAAACGGAGAAAACACTATTGACTTTCAAAATTATAACAAATCGGAAGTAATGTTTCAAAAGATAAAAATGACAAGGAAATGTAATTAAGTTAGAAAATTCGCGAAAGAAATAAGTTAGAAATCCACTAAAGTATATAACACGGGAAGTGGAGCTTGGGTGTAGGCGGAGCGTTGTGGTATGGTGGCATGGAAAAGCTCAATGGTTTATTTTAACTGTTTGTTAAATATTTTATTAAACGACAAATTCTACGACTATTTGCACTTTATCTTAGGCTTTGTTTGAAGAATATAGTGTAATAATTTCGCGCTTTTATTTTAAATTGATTACTTTTCAATCGAAACAAATTGGTATAAAAAGAATTTCTAACAAGTTTTTATATGTATATGGACTATTAATATAGCTTCATTTAATTCAGAAGAATATTCAATCACGTCTTAATGGACATTGGGTTTCTTAAATGCATTGGCTGTAGAGAACAACGCCCAATGTCTGATATTGTGATAGTAACGAAAATTTAAGTTAAGATTTTATGTCGTTGGAACCGGTCATTGGACTAGAATTGATAATGATTTAAATGTTATCTAATGTATCCACTGGACATTCAATGTCGTGTAGTGAAATCTCTATATAGGTTTTAAGTGTGACACACAATTTAAATTTTATTAAAAACCTACAGTCAAAATAAATTCTATAAACCTTGTTAGCGAGCAGCCGATAGTATTACGTTGGGTGTTAACATGAGATAAGTTTTGAACGAACAAATCCATGATAACTTCATCTCGTCATTTACTCTTATTATCGTTTTTCTTTCTAATTAGACTTAGGGGCATAGTGTATAGACAAAAAATGAATTAATATTTATTTTTAATAAAAGGTCTACATAATTGATAGTTATTGCATAATTTTAATGTTTAAAAAAACTCAAACAAAATAATATATACATTTTAATAAAATATCCAACAACATATTCTCCATTCACAACTTCTCTGTAAGGAAATTATTTCTTTATTTGTCTTAAAATTATTAAAAGAAACGCAGAATACTGAATGATATGGGCAATCTTCCAAGTGAATATTGTACAACAACGTCTGCATTTTATTTACGTACAGATTATGTATTAGTTAGAACTCAGTCAATTTCTGGTTATTCCGTCAAGATTATCGCTAATTAAAAAATAATTTGGCAGAGCATATTCGTAAAAAAATTGTTTATAAATCATTCTTAGATTACGTTTATTTACGTAAATAAAGAAGCAGATAATTATTATTTATTTGGTATGTTCTATATATCTCTTCTGTCTATTGATCTTAATAATACTATATTCTATTGACAGTTGCAGAAAATAAGTTATTACAAGTTCATACAATAAGTAAACAAGAGCTACATTATGAAAGTTCCAAACACCGTTTTAAATTAAGGTTTTTAAAGAAATATTAATTATTATGTTATTTTTGCATCAAATTTAAATAAAAACCAACCCTTATAGCTATTACTATAACTGTTTTACAAGTTGAGGTTATAGTTTTTGCATTTTTATTTTCCATAATAAAACTCTTATTTGTATTTAAAAAAAGTGTGAACATTATCGGTAGAGTTAGAGGTGCAAAAACTGAGTTATTAGGAACACATTTTAAATAGAATATTTGAACTTTGATGAAACAATATCACATTTTTTATATAATTTTAAAAGAAATCGATTTTTTAAAAAATTTACTGACCAACTGTTCTAGTTAAAGTATGTTTAAGTAATTTAAAAAGATAACCTACTGTACATACTAAATTTCAGCCTAATCATAATACGTTATGAACAGCTCTATATCTCAGTTTTGTTTTTGTTTAAGGTTGTGGAGTAAAATAAGATTATTTTTTGTATATGTTTTCATGAAAAAAAAAACAAAACAAAAATATATGGAATATACAAATATATACAAATGGATATATAAAATATTATTTAGTTTTGAAAATGCTAAACTTAAGACAGCAGAAATTAGTTATTATTTGTGACGGACGTTATTAATTGAGGTAACTTTAGCTCAACCAAACAATAGATAATATTTCATTCATTAAGATTTAATGTTATGGAAACGTTTAAAGTTAATGATTGATTATTAATATAGTATTTAATTTGCCACAAAATGGTGGCATTCAGGTATCACTTTTAATTTGATATCTAACTATAAGTAATATAGTGCATACAAATATAGTGCATTATAATACGTTATTCGGTTTTTTTTACGATTAATTATTTAATTTTATTCCTTACTTTTATATAAAAAAAGAAACATTATGAAGTTTTAAATACAGTGATTATTTTTTCATAATTATATGAAATTTTAACAATATTTATGTTTCTATATCAAAGATGGTTTGTCAGAAACCAATTTTGTTATTTAAAAAGTTAGAACCGCTCAAAATCAATTAAGCTAAACATTGAAATTAAAATTCATTGAAGAATAATAAAAATTAATTAAATATTTGCACAAATGAAATAAGAAGAGTGAATCCGTTTTATACAGAATGAAAAATATGTGGATGTTCTATTGGGACAAATATAGTGATTCGCTATGGAATCATTTTTATAGTTTCTATTTTATAAGTTATTAAATCCAAGTTTTGCAATGGGCGAGTAGATGACAAGAGCGAAGAAACTAGAAACCTAAGATAGGACATTCATATCGTTTACTTTTACCAGATTTCAAAATATCAAAAATTGTTTCATTTGAAATTTATTTAAATATACATACATAAAAAATAATTTAAAAAATATATCTCTTTAAGTTTAAATTGTACTCATAACAATGTGAGTTCAGTAATATAAGAATGTCAACAATCATTTTGAATTCTCCAAATATATAAAATTATTCTTCCTTGATGATAAGTTAATGATATGAAAATCAACTATACCACGTAAAAAAATATATCATATATATATAAGTAGATGAAAATCATCCATCATATAAGGGTCATATTTATATAGCCCTTATTTTATATATACAGCCCTTTCATCCATCTACATTTTTACTAAGACGAGTAATTATTTACTCACTACTGTGGTAAAATATCGTGTGCACATTACTTGAAATTTGGTTGAAAGTTGAATATCGAGATGATTATTACTATTTAAAATGTCTCAAGAACTTTTTCAACTGTAAATTGAAGGTTCGTGAACTATTCGGTTAAAATTAAAATTAACCATAAACGATTTCGAAGGAGCTTATTATAGTATGTTGCTGTATATACTACATTAATCAATCTTAAACAATACATTAATTTTTGTAAAAAATTCAAAATAAGACATGACAATTTTTTTTTCCAGAATTGTGTAGGGGAAACGAATAATTTTTTACTTATACTTTAACAATGGTCTGGGTTAAACTGAAATCCTGGACGATATGAAAATTACGTAACATTGAATTTAAAAATATTCAATTATCTAAATTCGCGGCAGTGTTTTGTTTTAACTTTTTTTATCATTTTTTTTTCTAAGGAAATATTTATGAAATGGATATAATTTTTTTTTTATTAATTAAAAATTTATATTTGTACAAATATGTGATATACATATGTGCAGTTTTCGTGTAAAATTTGTTGTGAAAATAAATATCTCTGAGTCATGAAATGGTTTTAATAGGTTGTGTTAGGTAATAATTATTCAGAGTGTGAGAAAAGAACATTTACTTTAGTTAGTACATATTTATATATCTTAAAATAATTCACTTAAAGGTAGCTGTCAAAAAAAAAAAGTTGAATTAGTCAAACGTACGGTGGAAACAACGCCGGTAAGTCTACTTCGTCCACTTATGTATTGAAAGCTAAGAATCCATAAAAACCAACCAGATTGAAACTTCTCGGGAAAGAAAAATTAATTTTGAAAAGAAAAAAAACTATTTCTATGATAAGTGGATATGGATTCACATTGGATACCATAACATTAAGTTTAAGTAAGTTATATTAATTTTATATGTCGGTGTTCCCAATAAAACGTAGTTATTACTAAATTTGTTAAATGATAAGTTGTAAGTAGACACAGATTGTAGAAAATATCCTTTAAAATTTCCTGGTTTAATATACAGTTACTAATTAAATGTTAATATTGTTAAATGATTTAGTATTGATTTAAATTCAATGCATCTATAATATCTCTTCATATGTTTTAATATAACATATTTATTAATTTGGACATTAATGTAGATATTTTAAAGTCTTAATTACATTATCGAAGTACATCTGGCTTTGTCATTTTTAGATATTTGGTTTCGGGATTAAAATAAAGTAGAAATATATTAATTTTACGTTTACAGTTTAGGTCCTTAAGGGTTCATTTGGAAAAAAAACTTGACGACAAAACTAACAAACTAAATTATTTTGAATGATCAATAACTTTCATTTTCTTTTACTCAGGGAACTATGAAACGAATATTCCGAAAACATAATACTATGTATTACAGCATATGTTTGAACAATCATATAATTTTCTCTTTACCAAGTTGATATGCGTTATTATAAAAATGCCATTGTCATTAAAATAAACACACACGACGAGCGCACTGTTAAATGAATAATTTCTTTACCATTTTTTTTTTTTTTAGAAATTAGTGCAAAACATACGCTAAAACAAAATATAAAACCAAAATTGTCAAATTTACCTAAAATCTATAGGATGTTATAATATATAAAAAATATGATATATATATATATATATATATATATATATATATATATATATATATATATATATATATATATATATATATATATATATATAAGCAAAATATGTATCAAGTTAGAAACAATGTGGTATAATTCTACGGTAACATTAAAGACAACTACTTCAGACATGAACATTAAAATTAATTAAGATACAGATAAAGTTTTACTGGAATTAAAGATACTTTCAAAAGTGAGGCAAAGAAATAACTGATAAGAAAACAATGGAAGGTATATCAGAAGTAGTGAACCAAACTTATATGTAAAAATAACTGCAAAATTTATTTTAAATGTCACAATTATATTAGACCCTTACAAACCCCGTCCAAAAGGAATTTTATAAATCCATACTTTTACTTTAAGAATTTGATGCAGTATTATTGATTAAATGATGTTTAACCTTAAAAAGGACCTAAAGTCACTATCTTCTACATATACCCTCAATCCTCTAACCCATTAATTTAAAACAATTTCCGCCTTAAAAGTATTAATGCCAAAATAATGCCACAAATAACTGTCGTAAATATCTATAATATAATCATTCACTGTTTATGAAATATTATGCAAGAAAGAGTGAATGTGTGGGGTGAGTGAGAGAAAGAGAGAGAGTGTGTGTGTGTGTGTGTGTGTGTGTGTGTGTGAGTGTGTGTGGGGGTGCGTGCGTTGTGTGTGTGTGTGCTTGTGAGAGAGAGAGAGAGAGAGAGAGAGAGAGAGAGAGAGAGAGAGAGAGAGAGAGAGAGAGAGAGAGAGAGAGAGAGAGATCACAAAGGAAACTTCATGATTAACATTCTAGGTCATACATTTCCCCAAACACATGTTCTTGTCAGTTTAACTACCCTCAGTATAAGTAATGGCCACTGTCGTCTCCAGTAGTTGTAACGTTATAATAGTACGGTGTTTAACACTATACTGAATACACTTACATAACAATATAACAATCGATTGAACTGAAATACAGTTTTTCCTAACATTAAAAAAAATATGATGTATGTTTTGCATGATTATACGACACAATAAAAAACCCTGTACATGAATTAAATGACGTCACATAGGCTTATCAAAATGTTTTGATATTTTTTTACCTTTAAAAATAACAATTATATTTTGGTAGAAAGTATATTACACAATAAAATTTTACTATAGAATATCATAATTAACAAGAAACTATCAATTTTTTCAATAATAATTTAGTTATATTAATTTAAATATGCGAAATACATGTGACAACAGATTGTTTAAAAAATAACTAATTCCACATAGACATCTTCGTAATCACAAGCAGTTGGCCATTTCCATAAAGATCATTCGATAATGTTCTTTCTTGTCGAAAAAAATTGTAATCGTACCATTTGGTGCCTGAGTATAATATTTTTCTGTCTTTTTGTTGGAAGAATGATCTTATGCAGTTGATGAATTTTTTCAAGAGCATTGGCGTATACACAAGACGGGAGGGTCACAAACATGTTCAAAGTGCTTTGTTTTCATAAATTTGTTATATATCTTACTAAATTAATACTTTCAACCGAGGCACTGTGTATCTTACAACTAGCTAATGTATTAATCATGGTCAATATTCCTTCAGTAAATAAGTATCATGACTAGAAAATGATATCATTTATAGACACCTCTATTGTTTATGTAACCTAGAAAGGAGTTAAGTTACAAAAAAAGAGGAATATATATTTTGCTTAAGTAATTATTAAAAATAATAAAAAATCTAAGAAATGTGTCGCACAGATTTCCACAATACCAATTAATTTCAGTTTCTTTTAAACAAAATAAATATTAAACATGTTTTGATAACCTATTACGCATGCAGTTCAAAAGTTTATACGATGGAACGAAATGTTTGTTTTTGTGTGTATATGTACCTGATTACCTTATCAATGTTGTAATTACAGATACACTTTCAAAAGTCCCTTACCACACATGGGAATAAACAAAATAACAAAAAACAAAAATGTTTGTCAAAAGTAAAATGTTTATTCCTATTAGACCCTTATAGCTATTACAACAACAAAGTTGTCATCTTCAGAGGGAATCTTAACAAAGACAAAGAGTTAAGATTCCCTTTGAAGATGACAACTTTGTTGTTGTAATAGCTATAAGGGTCTAATAGGAATAAACATTTTATTTTTGACAAACATTTTTGTTTTTTGTTATTTTGTTTATTCCCATGTGTGGTAAGGGACTTTTGAAAGTGTATCTGTATATATTGTCACCACAGTGCTCTGGTCTTTGTTTTTTAATGTTGTAATTAGTTTATGTATACTACTAAGTTTTTTTTCCCGTTCTGGGCTGTGAAAGCCTCCTTCAGAGGCCTCACCGGCGTCGACTTAGTTCTTTTGCCGCCCCAATTTCCTTCCTACACCCATTCAGTAATACCCGTCATCCTTATGAAGGAACAGATACTACCGATAGGGTTGTCTAGGATGGTTTCCATCTCTTCCCCCGGAGGGCCTAGAGAGTATAGCCTGGCTCGTCCTAACGCCTCACACTCTAAAAGAATGTGTTCTGCGGACTCTTCAGCCAAACCACATTTCCTGCAAGTATTATCTGCAGCAATCCCTATCCTGTGTAGGTGTTTTCTGAGGTGACAGTGGATCGTTAAGAGTTCAATCACCCACCTCATGTTACCCCTTATGAGAGAGATGAGTTGTTCAGCATGTTTCTTGCTTGGTCTAAATAACCTTTTAGCAAGTCTACTAGTGGTTGAATTCATCCAGGCCCTGTTCATCCCCTCCCGTATCCACGTATCAACCGCTGCCCTGGCATGTCCATAGGAGATTCCGAACACCAGTTCCGGGCCCACGAAAGGGGATTCTGAACCTGACCTGGCTAATTCATCTGATCTCTCATTACCATCAATACCTGAGTGGCCAGGAACCCAGCCCACCGTGACCGTGTTCATCTGACTAAGCTTTATCAATGATGAGATACTGTCCCATACCTGCTTCGACTTTACCCTAGTCGAGTTTAGTGCCTTAATAGCAGCTTGACTATCTGTGAAGATCAGAATGTTCTTACCTATGTATTTCATTCTTTGATTCTCCTTGATACATTCAGAGATAGCACCTACTTCTGCTTGGAAAACAGTAGCATGCTTACCTAGGCTCAATACGATGGAACTCTGGGTTGAGCCCAATTATGCCACCGCCTGTACCCATCTCCGTTTTCGAGCCATCTGTGAACCAGACTATATCGTGCTCGTTATATAACCTCCTTCCAGACTCCCATTCTTCCCTAGAGAAGATCTTCGTCTTGAAAGGCTTGTCTAATGAAACATTAGGTATCATGTGATCTGAGGGCATGTCTAACACTTCCCTGTTGACCACTTTATTTATCCTGCAGTGCCCGATTGCATGCCACCTCTTTCTTCAGCAACCCGTTTGCTGTAGTCTGTATGCACTCATCCTGGCCTGTCCCTGAATATATACCCCTAGGGGAGGGAGATCCAGTAGAGTATTCAAGGTAACCGTTGGTGTAGACCCCATGGCCCCCGTGATGGCCAAACAGGCCACTCTTTGGAGACCATCCATTCTACTTCCAACCCCACCTTGCAACGTCTTAGTCCACCAAACCACCGCAGTATAGGAGATTAGTGGTCTAATGATCATGGTAAATCCACATCACCACCTTTGGTTGCAGACCACATTGTTTACCAACAGCCCTCTTACACTCAAGCATAAGACACTTGGCTCTGGTTACTACCCGTTCTATCTGTGGGTTCCAGGTGAGCCTTTTATCCAACACAGTACCTAGGTACTTCACCTGGTTCTCCAACGCTACCTCCTGCCCAAAGAGCTTAGGTAGCGAAGTAGTACCAAGCGAGCTTAGTAGGTACTACTAAGTTAAACAAAGATTACTATTAACGTTTTGTATAGGTCGTATATAAGATGTAACTATCGAAACATTCTTAAAAATCCCCGATTTGTTATCATTATATAATACTAATATAAAACTAAGAATAATATCGTACTAATTGAATTCAACTAAAATACCGTCAACTGAAATGGTTCTGGATAACAATTGTTGATTTTTCTATTTCTGAGGTTATATTTTGAATAAACAGGTTTTATGGCGATCAATAAACAAGAAAATATATAACTTATTGTAGCCACTATACATTTTAAAGACAGAAGAAATTCCGTATACAATACAAAGAATGAATTCCAGTACAAAGAAGACTTTTGTATTCATTTGTGGCTAAATACTTTTTAAATTTTTGTTTATAATTTAAAAATTGAATTTTAATAATAATTTTATTTATTTATCGAAATAGAAAATTTTATGATTTATTTTATTTATATAATATAAAAGATACGTAACAGTGTACTACAGTTAAACGGATACGATATGATGATAGCATATTTACTCAAAAAAACGGTTCAAACCATAAACGGTTGTTTTCACATTATGTTGATTATTTGGACTTTGAATACATACAAAATTTGTGTCTGTACATTGAACCGAAATTACTTAACCTCTTTCAATAGAGAGCATGGGTGGAAAATCGCCATAGATAATGTGAACTCCGAACTAAAAATATGAGACTCTTTTTCACTGAAAATCACAAAATCATATCCTGTTATTATCCGTAGCTAGTAGGACAAAATTCCAAGTTCTTCTGTCAAGCTAAATGAGTTCTTGTCTTGGATTGATCTACATATTTATTGAAATGTTCTGCATGTGTGGACGTAATAGCTAAGTTTGAAACCCTCCTGGAATAGAATCCACTGATAGTGAACAATAAGATACGTTATACTATAGAATATTAAAGATAACTGTGACAAATTGTATTTACTTACAATAAAATAATAAATAACAATTTAGTAATAATAGTAGTAATGAAAATTAACTAATTATACAAAATATAGATGCAGAAAGTTTGTATCAAGTTATGTATTAAATAATAGTATCACCGTTCTCATACAAATTTCGTGTCTAACCTCCTGTGGTAATAATTTGATAGTCTAAGAACCTGTCACAATGAATTAGTTAAAGAAACAAACTAATTAAACTAAATTTAAATAATTATATATAAATGAACACAGAAATTCAAATTCACGCTATTGCCAACAATAAGTGATACATAATTATGTCAAGTTATTTCAAGTAAAATAAAAGATTTCATCTGAAGTTATTCATACAGGACATTCAGCCAGTTTTAATAAAGTTCCAAGGAAAGGTTACATTTTGTTAATAACTTAAAGCAATTTAGGACATCAGGCTTATATTGAATACTGGGGAGGCCATGCTGGGGAAATCTAGTTGAACCACTTTTTATGTAGCCTTGTATTAATCTCTGTCCCTCTCTCGTCATGCCTATAAGGTCTCTCAACACATATTCTCCGACATTTATTTTATAAGAATATTCAATGTGTTCATAATATAGTGATAATAACTGTAAATTTTATCTCCTTGACACTGAAAGACAAAAACTTACGATTGCAGATTATTCATTAAAATGTTATATTGTTAATATTCTTTCAACATGGATTTTATATTTTTTTACCTATGTTTTGATGATAGTAATAATAAATTTAATTGCTATATTTATATATTTAAGCGTCGAATTACAAATACTGGAATTTTTTAAATTGAAAAATATTAATAAAAATAGAATTGTAAAACAGTTACATTTCTTTTTAATACAAGCTTTCTAAATTTATATTTACGTTAATGATAATAAAGTACAGCTATTTTAATGTTTTAATATATAATTCGTTAAAAACATTCTTCGTACAACTTTACGACCAAATACAAAATAATGTGTGATTAAAGGAGAGATTGAAAACATACTAAAGGCGGAACGCAAATATCAGATTAAATATTGATTGCACCGCATTACATGTGCTTTATGGCGATGAAATACGAAATAGGCGTATTCAAATTGTGGTTCGAATAATAATAAAGTCTAAACAATTATTTCCATCCTAATTCATTCTAAATTCAACAATAGATATACAATTTATGTTCTTCATAAACATTTATTTATTTTATGCAACAAACATTTTATATTTTGTGTGTTTATTGTTCATTTATATCTTTTAATTTGATTGTAAACTCTGTAATATATACTATCGCAATTTATTAGTTCCAATTTATAACAGATTGTAAGACGTTAAAACAAATCTATCAATATTAAAACTTTACAAACATTATTCAATGTATTGTGTAAAACAAGAGACTTATATTAAAGATAAAATCATCAACATATTTAAAATGAATCCTACGTTATGTTCACTCGTTTTCTGAATTTAAAAATCAATGGATTTTGTTGATTTTTTACTTTTAAAATATAATTTCAAATTCAAACTCACTGTCAAAGGTAATTATTTTATTTACGCTTTTACTTTTATTTCATTGCAAGTTTTTAAATCTCTAACTTACCATAATACACGAATTAATAAGGCTCAAAACCAAAATGTGAACCGTGTTGGTCTTTATTTAACACAACTAGTTTTCAGTCATATCGCTGTACGTGGCGCTGTATAGATTCCGTTCATTTAAAGATGAAAAAGTGGAAAAGTAATGCTGTTTTCAAAGAGGTTTTATAATGTTAGTCTATATTTATGTGTTATTGATACAAATTAAAAATATTATGTGTATTGAAATAATCTATTCTATTATTTAAATTTTTAAACTTTTATATATCAGCTCCTGTAAACATTCAAAACATATTTGTCTGAAAACAGCAAATATATATTCATTTCTATCAAAATATTAAATATGTAGATAATCCACAGGATGTCTGTGGGGAATCAACTAGTAATTATTAAACATAAATGAGGTGATCTCAATATTTATAATATTATTGCAACACACCTACGAGAGTATAACAAATTAAAATTTAGTAGCTGTTAACGAAAACCACCTCTCTTGTAATATTAATATTTATTTCTGTTTTCAGAACAATATACAGAAGTTCGCTGTGTTGAAAGTGATGATTACTTGTGCGTGTATATAATATTCATGTAATATATATATATATATATATATATATATATATATATATATATATATATTTGACTATTCTGGACAAGAAAAGAATTATGTTTTTCCATTTTTTTTTCAAATATGGATGGTATTTGATAGATATTATTGTGATCTCATATATATAGTAGTTATCTATATACATATATAAAATCTCGTAGACAAAAAATCCAATTTACTCTATATATAGTAGTTATCGATATACATATATAAACTCGTAGTTTATAAAAAAAAAAAAATCGATTTACTAAAATCGATTAATAAATAGAGTAATAAAATTTAAAGTACTTATTTACGTCAACATGGTAAAAAACAAATAAATAAATAAAATTTAATTTGTAAAGTAATGATTGTTTAAACTTGTATTTGTTTACATATATGTTACGTTTTTACAACTTTATAATTACAATAATCTATACCATTTAATTTTACATTAATGACATATTTTTTGAAAATAATTGTCTATAAAAATCTTCCCATTGAAAACAAAAAAAATGCTTGTCGTTTCATGTCAGCGTAACACCGACTTACCAAATATTTTATAATGAATAAAAATAAACTGTTTACCACAACTAAAAGCTAACAAAAATAAAATAATTATAACTCTTACCATTATTTAGTAGAATAAGTTGATACTATCTTTCAGTGGGTAAGGTGAGTACTTTATATACACAAATGCAGAAGGGTAAACTAAAAATTTAACTTAACGTCTTCGATATTAAATATAAATTTTGTAAAAAACATGATTTAAAATACTAAAAGTTGAAATTTCGGATTTGTCTAGTTAAAAATATAATTTTGCTTTATGTTAATCCGATTTCATTAAAAAAAAATAACGTTATAACGTAATTTTGTTTGTTAAAAAAAGTTCTGTACTTTATGTTTCGTGTAGCAGGTCTTCAATAACACCAAGTCGTTGTATTTAGTTCATTTTTTCAAAAGAGAGCTTCAATTATATCCTGGTTTCAGTTAAGAAAGACTTAATGATTCGAAAGTAGTTTTGATATTTGATAAAAGTTTAGTATTTATCTAACAAAATATATAAATACCCTTATGATATTTTTGAAGTCAAACAATGATCATTGTAAAAGTCTTCTAGAGTGCGATTAGAAGAATATTTACTTTACATAATACTAATTTTATTTCATAATTAGTATGACATGATGTTTATTAATAATCAATGATGTTTATCCTATGTTACTAATCTATAATTTAAACAAACTCTGGACAAAATTCACACACATTCTCAGAGAGAAAATAAATTAAAAAATAATCAGTTTAACTTTAGAGTGATAGGAGTAGATCAAAGTAAGTTATAGTCGATGGAAACAATATTCAAAAATTATTTCTCTTTTTTCATTTAGTTATTTAGGTATCTAACTTAAATTTTTAATCAAAAAAGAGAGAAGAAATGTACCTCAAGATACTATTATATTGTTCTGCACTAAGTAAATGAATATATAAGTATATTATAAATATTATGATATCACTTATGGTGGCCAACATTTCCAACAAAATTCATTCCAGATTAACCAAGTGTGAAAACTATGTTTCATTATCATTTGAATATAATTTCGATGATTATACCACCTTTAACACAGACTTTAAACAAACAAATGTAAGTTTATGTTAAACAAATTTTGATGTTAAGATTTAGTATTTAGTATTTAGAGTTTTTCAAAACAGTATTATAGTTTGTATATTTACCGATACAAATAGTGTGTCATTTAAATGCAAAACAAAATATAAATAATTTTATCCCCGTCATTATCAATTTTAAAGAGCGTTACTAAAATTTAAAATTGTAACTAATATTTTCAATGGTTTTTAGGACTAAGCCTCTATAAACAAATTTAGAATAGACGGACTAATCTCGTGGCCTATATATAAGCTATAGTGTACTGAAGTTTATATAAATTACCAAAATTTATCAATTATTTGCCTATTTCATAGTACCTGGTAGAGGCTTTTTCAAGATGGTTATATTTCATGAATATTTATGAATTATGACGCATTATAAGCGTCTGACAAATGATTCTTCAAAAATCAACAATAAACTGAGAAATAAAGTTCGGTATTTCACAAAATGACTAAGATTTTTCTCTTAGAGTGAATTTTTTGACTATATAGCATTATTAAGAAAGTTAAAAGAACAGTTAATGTCAATTTTTGGTATTTGATTTCAGGTATTGATGTGTGGAAACATTCCTACATTGTTTACTTTAGGCGGAATTGTGCAATCAGATGAACTACTTTTATGATATATCAATTTTTAATCCGTACGAATAAATGTTTTTTGTAAAGCAATACATTATAGAAATAAATTGGAATATTAGTTTTACATTCAAAGACCTTTTTTTTTTTAGAACGCTCAACTCACATAGATTGAATTATATTTTTCTAGAGTAAATTAATATCTGGGTAGTACATGAAGTTTCCAAAATCAGAAGTTAATCTTTCAGAAGGTAATCTTGAAAGCGAACACCGTCTATATATCATATTGTTTACATAACGTCATACTATGATAGTCTCAATGGATTGTTTTTTAGACAAATAAACTAATTAATTACAACTTTGTTTTATATTCATGTAATATTTAGTGACCGCGAAATTGACATTCTGTCATGTCAAATGTTTAGTGAAGTATTACTGACATTATAATACACTATATTGTATCCATAACAACTGTATACAAATAAAATTGACCCTAACGCTTTTACACAGTTCATTCGAGCTGAACAGTAAATTCGCAGAATTGTTAACGTGTGTACGTAATGTCTCAGAATCTGGTGTGGAGTTATGCTCCAGTTAATTTAATTTCCCGTGTTTTTGGTATTTCCATCTTGTCGTTTACAGAACTCTGTCGAAACAAAATCTCTGCCATATACACGAAAGTCCTTTTTTGTGTGATGGTTTTAATAGGTTCAGTGTTGTTGTTCATTCAAGTTTCTTCAAATTTGAAATTCTACAGAAAGATGGTTTTCATTGTGGATACGATTCTGTGTTTTGCATATACTCTGGAATACTTTGAAGCAATACAAACTGATTGTCCTTATTTTTGAAAATATTCAAAGCGTTGACAAAAGATTACAAAGTTTGGGGCACTACATTGATCATTGGAAATACAGAAAAATCAACATCATAGTCGTTGGTACAATCGTATTATCTGCAATTATATGTTTCTCGTTCGTAGATGTTCAGGGTTTCGTTGTTAGCCCCGTTGTAAACTATATACTTTATATTAACTTTGTGCAGTTGAAGGGAGTGACTTGGGCTATGATGACAGACTTCTGTTTGTTAGTTTTGACAGTTCGCCAACGTATGCAAGTGTTGAGAAAAATTATAAATGAATTACAGGTTACACTGCAGAGAAATATACCTAACATTTCCTTAATTAGTGTATTGCCTCCCGTAGAAATTACTGGACTACAATTTTCAAATTACGAAAATGAAATTCAACAAATTAAAATATTAAAAAGAACCTTCAGAGACCTTTTTGAAGTTATTCGTTTCCTTACCGATCACTACAGCGCTAATGTCGGTTGGTTAACAGTTCACACTCTTGTGTTTGATTGTAGTGTAGCTTATGTTTACAGTTCATTTACAACTACTACCGTAGTGGCCATTGTTGTGGGCTTCGTAATGATTAATTGCGTGTGTGTTTGTTTAAGTCTGCTATGTTGTACACTTCTGGAAACAGAAATAAGTAAATTGAAAATTAACCTTAGCAGTGCGATAAGTTTGACTAAAAATAAAAATTTTAAAAAACAGTTGAAATATATGTACTGTCGGATTATACACGAGAACAATGTGTTATCATGTGGTTTCTTTGATTTCAACTTAAATTTGATTACAACAATAATCAACCTCGCTGCGACGATAATCTTTGCTTTGATACCTAAATTATAGAGCATGAAAAGTAAATAATTTTATTGTATACACACAATTTATAGTTATTTTTACACCTTAATATAATAATAATGTCTCACATTTGTGTAAGCAGAAATCAAATGCTATAAATATAATCAATAAAAATGTAAATTAAAAACAATTATTTAAAAGAATATAAGTAAACTGAATGACGTACAAATAGTGTTAGAAAATAAGTTTCTTTTTTGAATTCACCTTGTGCTAGTAATTATATAAAATTAATAAGTAATATCTACTTGATTTTTTTCGTACTTCATTTCTATGTCTACATTTCCTCAGCTGTAATGTGTTTGTATTCACGATTTAAGTTATCCTCACAATTATAAATAAAAGAGCAATACTTATCAGTAACTAAATTAATCTTTTAATACAACGATTGAATCATTATTTGTATTATTTGGTCATTCAAACATATTTTAAAAATTAAAATATATTCTATAAAAATGTACACGCATTTTATAGTTTTCAAGAAGCGTTTATTAACTTTAAAAACAAATTATTAAGTTGCCAGTGTTAATATTGATAATGTAGGTATAAATAAATAAAAAGTTAAATTTCTAAAACATAAAAGTAGAGAATATTTATTATTTTAACAAGTTAAGTCTATTTACAAATTATATATTTTCAGTTGTAATGCGATAAATAAGTGATCTAATGCTGTAAACACCTTACGTCAAGTTAAATGATTAAACATTGATTTAATAACATTATGTGATACATTAAATCGTTGCAACAAACTTATTGGGAATTTTAGATCATTTCGACTCATAAACAATTCCCTAGAAGTTTCTATTTATTAATAAATACTAAGTTGGTAGATGTAGTTGCACTAGGTTAAAAATTATTTATACTTATACAGTGAATACTTTAAACTGTGAAGACTGGAATAACTCTCACCTGAGAGTGGAAACAGTTCGACATCGTAAAACTATTAATTACGTATAGTACTAGCAAAAAGGTGTTACATAATGAGGTGTAATATTATTATTTAAAGGATAAAAAGTGATAAAATATACCCAAAAAAGAGAGTTAAAAAATATGTTTAATACGTTATAAAAACGAACACATATATATACTGTAATAAATGAAATCGATGTAGTTTAGTCTCGATTGTTTTCACGAGATTTTAATTAGAGATTATAAATAATTAAATGGTTCTGTGTAAACGAAACACTGACATATCAACGGCTCTAAATATTGAAGTTAAAAAGTAAACACTTTTCTATTCCACCCTTTCCCCACCTTCCACTCTACAGCGTAATTTTCTGTCATCAGACACCAAAGTAAACAACCTTTAACTATAAGTACTTCAAAAATCTTGGAAGTAGTAGATAACAAAATATAAATTTTAATATAGTTTTTAAATAAAATTAAAAGTAATTTGATGATATAAATTAGTACTTTATTACAGTTTTGCCACAATTACATCATGCGCGCAAGGGCTAATCTAATTAATAATTCAAACTCAATCATATAAACTTAAATTCAAATTTTTATTATTCACTTATCAAAATGGTTAAATATAATAAAATATAAATGCAATCTACTAAAATGTGGAGGAATCAATCTTGATATACTTTCTTATATAGATGAATTTATAAGTATATCTAGACTTTTATAGTTTTGGTTGTACACTAAAACTTGAAAAATAACCTATCAAAATGCAACCAAACAAAAATTTGTTTATTCAAATCGCCTATCACAATGTTGTATATACTGTGTATGGGTTGTATAAATTACATATATTATGGGTTGTTAACTTACTATAGTGATTTTTTCGAAATTCTACATCAAACTGTGAAATTAAGTTATGCAGTAAATTTTAAATATTATTTACAATTCGACTAACCGATATTTTTTAAATTTATTTTTATTACCAAAAAAGTAGTTATTACATGAGGAATCATGACTAGTACGTTATTGATCAAGCGAAGCGATATCCTGTTTTATGTTAACCATAGATAGTTAGTTTGTACGTTATCGCAGATATGACATAGCACGTGTGCCATTGAGGGTCTTTGAAATAAGACCTGACGATTTATGTAACAAGATCTTCTCAAACTGTATTATATATTTAAATATAAAAAACAGCAATCACTCTTTTAATAATATATATTAGAGTGTAAATGAAGTCTAAAGAACTGTTATAAGAAAAGATTTTTTTTTTTTTCAAATATTCTTTCCGGATGTTTTATAATAATAAAATAAGAAGCTTCCTGGCCAACTTATTGATATTTGAATTTATATGAATTAACATTTTTCGTTTAATTGTATATGTTCTAGCAGAAATACAGGATATAATACTAATTGATTAGAAATATTTTTTTACAACTTTGGCAAATTTTTCTGCACAACTGGTTGAACTAAAGAAATAATAGTGTTCAGTATTGCAATCCTTCCTTGTGCATTGTAGTAATTGGGTTTTAATTTCTGGCCAAAAAATAGGTAATTTTCAGAAACTACTTTTTTTAAAATAATAGATTCAAACCGCTAGCAAAATTCTGAAGAAATTTTCAATTTATTATTCTTTGAACGTTGTAATTATGAGCTATGTAGATATTTTTCTTTAAATAGCAACCAATTTGTATTTACAAAATATTACTTGGTAAATGTAACAATTACGAAATTTCAGCCCTGTGACGTTAAACACACACACACACACACACACACACACATATATATATATATATATATATATATATATATATATATATATATATATATATATATATATTCCTCAGTAAAAACGTCGACATTTTTCACACACTCATGTGTTTGTTATAATTTAATCCTTATCCAATCAGCTGGTACCATATTCCATGATAATATGTCATAAATTAAGTTTACGTTATACTGCAGTAAGGCCAAAATACTGGGAACAAAAACCATTAAAAACTTTTAAACGGTGCCGTTTCTGCACAATTATTTGTGCTAGACCAAGATTTTTATGTGTTTGTGATGTGTATGTGAACAAAGTGTTAATGTTATTAGCTGGCCTGATGATGCTGCCTGTGGCAGCGAAACATGTAGTCATTACTATAATATAAGGAAACTACTATTGACTTGAAATAAGGTATGTTAATTAATTAAAGTAGTTCAATGGCAAAACAATGAATAAAAATATTATGTTCACAAATATATATTTCATTTTTCTTGTAAAATATTTAAATATTAAAACAAAATTTTTAATTATTCAAAATGGTTATATTTTATAAACAATTCAGATATACAAATAAGTGTTTTTTGTTTTTTTTTTATAGAAAAACAACCACCTTTCTTTTAATTGAACAAAAACTGCAGCAAGGTTATTTTTAGCATCTGTGCATATTCTTATTTACATACGAAACAAAAGCAGTCCAACATTTATGTTAAATTTCTGTTTAAAATTTTGTTTAGAGTTTTTTAGTAAAATCACTTTATATTTTAAACTCCAACAAAGAACCGAGGCTTATTGAAGAAAAAAGAAGTTAGCGTACACAATAAATGTGTGAGCGGAAGCAATCTTTTAAAGTTATGTTTTTTTTCTGTATTCAACACGATGTGTAAAATATTTATGCATGATCATCCTTATCGTTTAAAATATTTTAGTGGACCTCCGGCCTATTACTCTCTGTACTATTTTTAATAAATGAATGAATAAGTGCCTGGGTTTACACATGTGATCAGTAATAGATTGTGCTGAATTGGTCTACTCTTTAAGATAGACGGTAATAAAATGGGAAGTTCTTTTATTAAGGTCAAAAATAAAATAAATTTGAAAAAAGTAACGCTATAGCTGCGATTAAAATTGAATTCAATATTTTTGCAATTCATAAACAATTGTAATTTACTTACCGATTTATTTTTACGTAATATTTGTTTCCTTATTTAACGTTTTAGCTTATTATTGTTTGATGATCGAGTTCAATGACGCCCGCTTCTGCTTATCAAGTCAGAATGTATTTAGTCAGTATGTTCCTGGTTTAAACAAGCTTAAGCTAATAACTCAGAACATGTTTAGCTAAAAATAATTGATATTTTATGTGTCCCAAAATAATTGAAAGAATTAATTATTATATTGTTGCCTTCAAAACTATCATTATTTTGATCAGAAGCTGTCATAATAAACAATTGCATGTAAAGAAAAAAACTAATAATGTAATAAGGAAATGAAATCAATAGGAAGATGTTATATGTTTGTTTTCTGTTAGATTGTGACCAAACCTATGTTGGACGTTTAGAGGTGAATTACTAATAAATTAAATACACGCAAGTTTTTCATTCTACTTTCATGTAAATTTAATCCTTGTGTTGAGTATACTCTTTGTTTTTCTAATTCTACGCAACTGCTAATTTGGTAATAACAGGAACTAATTATTATAATTATGAAATGTAAATACATATTTATTACAGCCTTTCAATAAACATTTGCTGGATGTTGGATGACCTACATTTAGAACAATATAGATTACAATCAATTATAATCCACACAATATCCTATTCCTATTTTATTTAAGGCCTTTCAATAAACATTTGCTGGATGTTGGATGACCTACATTTAGAACAATATAGATTACAATCAATTATAATCCACACAATATCCTATTCCTTTCTCACGTCTACGTAAAGTTTCGTTATAAGCTAAGCTAGGCAATTTATTAATAATCTAGTTTGAATGGAAATATTCTTTTGAAAATAAAATGAGCATATTTTAACTGATTTGTTTCATATCTTTCAAGGTCATAAATAATTTAATCGCAATCGCTCATAGCATTTTTATTTATTCAACTTAAAACTTTCATTTGTTTAACTTTATCTTCTTTAAGTTATAACTCCCAAAACTCAATTTTTGAGCCATACGGACCAACAAACGTTTTAATAGATAACTTATCACCGTACTCGTGGTAGACAATCCCATGAGAATTATTACCACAGTAAATTTGCTGCTTGATAAATTTATCTGTACTCATAGATACTGATAGTTTAAAATATTTAGACTTCGCTGTAATAATTCCTTTATTTAACATATTCGTCGCATGGAATTGTTCAAACAGGAATTACCTTAAAATGTAATGTACAGAACCGTGTGAATTG
Source organism: Aphrophora alni (assembly GCA_963513935.1). Taxonomy (NCBI): domain Eukaryota; kingdom Metazoa; phylum Arthropoda; class Insecta; order Hemiptera; family Aphrophoridae; genus Aphrophora; species Aphrophora alni. The sequence continues at coordinate 113,776,785 of OY740768.1, read as the reverse complement.
GATTCCCTCTGCATGATCTTGAATAATGACATTGGAAATACCGGTCCTGAATAATCAATGTCCGCATTTGGTTTAGGGGCTACCAATATGTGAGTTTCTTCCCACAAACGAACAGCTATCTTTGAAATCGTCGTACCACAACTTAATTTTTGTGGTGTAATGACATCGTCTTCAAAACCCTGCTGACCCTTCCTAAAGGCTTTCACATGACAGTCAGTAAACGTAATACAACATCGGGGTCTTTTTTAGAAGAGGGCCGCCACTATTAAAATTTATTAAAATTTCCCCTACACAGCGCTGTACAGCGCTCTGCGGAGTTAGGTTAGGTTATGTTATGATAAATATGGGTACACATATTATTTACCTGATACAGCAAATTTGTGGTTATTTATCATAACCTAACGTAACCTAACTCCGCACAGCGCTGTATAGCGGGATTCCGCGGCGCGCAGAGCACTGACCTTTGCCCGACCTTCACCTACTCAACAATGAACACTTGAGACGCAATTAAAATTTCCTATACACAAATGGAGGTAATGTAAATGAAAAACAGTAATGTAAATACATTTATAATAAACACAATTTAAACGTTTTACTTACATTTCAAACAAAACCACACACACAAACACCCAATCGTTTGTTAAACTTTATTCTTGTGGAGTCCAGTACAAGTTTATGTCTCTCCAGATCGCGTCAAACAGATTTTCCTCCCTGTTCCTGTGACGCCACATGAACTCACAAAGGTACGAATCCAGAAGGTTCCTGCTGGTACCACATTCCCGTTTGTTTCTTCGTTTCGCTGAAGCCCACATGGATTCGACAGTTTGCGTGTGGGCTCCAGTTCCCGGATCAACAAAGTTTTCACTGTGATTTACAGTATAATGTTTAAACTGCATTCCGGGTACATTAGGTATTCCGCTGTACGATCTCCATAAATCAGATATTATTGTTGTACCTGGTAAAACGCTCTCTTTAATGCATGACAACAATGTAACAGCTGTTCTGTCTGGCACAGCATATAAGAAACATTCTTTGGTCTCACGGCACACTCCCCCGAAAACCCATTGTTGTGGGAATAGCCGTCCTACATTATACTTCCGTTTTGAGAAACATGATTCATCAATTTCTACTATGCGATTCGGACCTCCAATTTTTATTGGGTTTTGCAATAAACTATTGGCACACACCTCACGCAAAAAGTTTTTCCAGTCAGTTGTTGTTCGTGATGTCATGTTAGGTTCTTTCACACAAAACTTCGTTGTAGCATATTCTTCCGCCCAAGAGAAAACGAACAAAATAAAGGTATCCAGCGGTATTTTAGAATTCTCCAGCCACGTACCTTTCCTCAGTCCAATACTACTGCGACACTGTCGAACTGACATCTCCAACGATCCTTGGTCTCAGTCAACTGAAGAGACATGTCATGTCCTTCCGAACACTTCCGCACACTATGCAATATGTGTTTATTTTGTAAAAACTTTACTGCACTTTCTTTACTATTGATTTCCCGAGCTAACAATAATAGCGACATGATTAAGTAAATACTCGAGCTCGACTGACCAGTTCAGCGGGGGGAGCGGCAGTCCGCCTGTTACGTCGCGCGATAAGATAACGGTTGATAAGATAAGCTTGACCATCGTACCTGAGGGTCCGTTGGCGTATTGTGGATATTTCCGTCTATATGCATCCCAGTAAGGTTCGCTGTGTAGGGGAAATTTTTATAAATTTTAATAGTGGCGGCCCTCTTCTAAAAAAGACCCCAACATCGCAGTTCAAATTCTAGGATAATTAAAATCAAAGGTGACAGTACAATCCATTACACGCAAACTGACTGCGCGTGATTGGACAGGATGTTTCTGTACATTAACTTTATCCTCCTTTTTCATTATGTCCAACGAGCATAAATTAAAGACGATAACAAACTAAACAAAATGTAAGGTATATAAAATGAAGCTATTTCATCGTTGCAAATTAAACCATTTTATTTCATATATGCTTCAAAATATTAGAATATATATAATTCAACTCTTAAATGGAATAAAGTGAATGCACATATCAAAAAGAACACTCATTCGACGACACACACTTATAGCCTCACTGATAAATATCAATATTTCTACTCATACTTTATTATTATTATAATATACATGAATTATTTTAAAATAAAGTATAAAAATAATAGTCATTTATCTTGTCTCTATTTTAGGTATTTGCTATTGAATATCGGATTTTAATAAGAGAGATATTTTTATGATTTAAAAATAAATCGTTTACTAATCTAAATTACTTTTAACAATATATTTGCATAATATTTACTTTCAGCATTCACACACACACGTACATATATCGAGATTCAAAAATTATAACAACCCTAGACGAAATTATTAGTTATTGATTTTTTCATTTTTTCAAATATAGTTATATAAATTTTAATATTCAATTTGTTAAATGGAATTTTATATTTTTAGTATGATTTTATACACTCTTCCTTTTCAAAGATATTCTAATAAAACATTCTCAAAATACTTAATACCGATCCCACCTATGTTTTTTATATTAATTTTAATTGTATTACATTTATGCTGTGTTTTATTCTTTGAATCTTTGTAGTTTAACTTGCATAAGATAGCTCTCCATCTATAACTTATTTTGGCGTCTCCTGTCTTAATAGATTTGGTGATTTATTTTATCCAATTTCGTGAAAATGGTAACTTGAGTTATATAATTTTGTTAAGGAAGGATATTATTCCAAGAATATTGCTGATTTTACACTATAGTTTGTATTTTTATTTTTACTAAAAATTGTATGTGACTGATTTTATGGAAGATGGTATTTGAAATTTTTATTTTGGAGGTAATGAATGTCTAGGAGGTGCATTTCGTAAACCTAAAGATATTTATATTGGCTTAAAGTAATATGAGATACATATGATTCCTGTAACAAGGCGTGGTTATAATTATTATTTATATTTAATGTGAGTGAATATTAGCAAAAAACTATAATGACATGCAAATTTTTCAGTATAAATGGTACGAGATAAATGTATGATATGGCAATTAGACATACTAGGAAATTCAATAATGTTATTAATATGTGTTAAATAGTTAATACATATGAATATGCAAATTTGAAAATATACAGCTACAACACAATAATTGACTGTAGTTCTAAAATAAATGGCTGTCCGTTGGCTTTATGGACTGCGGTCAATTATATAGTGCTGAAACACTATGTCAATAAACAACAGGCTGTTTCTGTACTTCTAATTATAACAGGCCATAAGTTTTAAACATGATAATTGTGTTTGAAATAAATATGCCCTTACTCATATTTTTATGATACCAGCCAATTTCTTTTCATATTGTACTAGTTCTAGTTTTTTATTTATTCATGTTAAATAAAATTGGTAAATTATCAAAACGACTGCAATGTTATTTTGTGAGAATCTGTGATCCAATTATTATTCAAGAAATATATATATATATATATATCTTCTCACAAGTCAGCTCCTATCTTTACTCAAAGACCTCGATGTTGAAATAGAATAAGAATATATTATATTACATAATTTAAAAATATAGTAACAGTTGATTCACACTCATTTTATAGAATAATTAAAATTAATATATTCAACATTTTATTATGTTATTTAGTTGACAATTCCCTTAACAACAATCTTATGAAGAAAAACGCAAATAACTAAACACCAAACACAAATGGATAATTATTTGATTATTACCTTAATTTCCAGATGTGGATTTCAATAACAAATTTATCATCTTCAGAGGATACATATTTCTAAACTAAAACTAAATAGAACCTAACTAACAATGTGCAAGGTGAAAATTGTCAAAACTCGCACTCCCCAGTGAGCTAACCTATGAGCCGTAGGCCAGTGTGTCTGACTTGTAGGGTACTCAGTATTGTAGGGTAAAAATTTAAATAAAATCGTATTTATTTATTCTTAATATCTAGCTATTATAAAATGATATGTTGAAACTACACATAACAATATTACCAAAACAATTCATTTTAAAATTCTTATGTCTAGTTAATTGAGAAAAAAAATAATACTTCTTAATTTAAGTTATTCTAATATTATGTGTGGAAATTACAACTAATACAGAGTTGTATTATAATGTTATTGACTATATTTTATGTGTTTTGATTGATGAAACCATTAATAATAATTTTCCTATACTTTTAATAAGAGGAAGAGTGGTTGATCGTTGAATCGTGGAAAGACATTGTTAACAGGGTGACAATTTTTTTTTTCATTCTAAACTTAATGAGAAAAGTTTTGCATAGGGACTCAAGTGCTTCGAAGCCTGAAGTATATAGTTTTAATAATATATTTCATTATTTTTTGTTCAAATTGTCTTGTTTCAAGTAATAACATTTGATTTCTGACAAAAATAAAAATATATTACGAAACTCAATCTTTGTTACGAATTCCTACAGATTGCGCTATATGTATGTAAAAATAAATTATTAGTACTATTATTTTAAATAACACAGAGAAAATTGTTTTAGAGAAATCAACAACTTTTTTATAATTTTCTAATAGCTAATTTTAAAATCTCTCTTCAATTAAATTAAATGTAGAAACAGTTGACAATTGTACTTATATGAACTCATTCTAAAATTAAAGAATTTGTGAGGAAAGATACTAAAGGAATTACCAATGGAATGCTATTATTGATAAAATCTAGTTTTGGCTGTGGTAGAATGGACAGTTAACGAGTTTTCATTCATTGGAGCGTTATGGAATTTCTATCTTTAAATTCTAACTTCAGTATCACACTCTCATGTGGTTTCACTCGATATTAAATGACGTTTTGTTATTTCAACTTTAACTATTACAGTGTTGAAAAGGCCCGTTGGTAGGCTCTACAAGGATTAATATTTGTTAAATAATTGTTTTTTTCTAGTTCGTTACCTAATCTCAATTATTTTTTGTTCCTACCTATACCTACAAAAGGGATATAGTAGAGGAACCTGACGTTTTTTTAAATGAAAGATCAGAACGAAATTTTACTATTTGAGCTTACTACATTAACAAATTGTAAACAATACAGTTTTAATAATTTTAATTATTGATACTGTTATTAAACGACGTATAGTATTTCTACCAATACCGTAAATTCAATGAAAGAAACTTTAGATATTACAATTTTATTCCACTAGTTTTGTAAAATACATCCCACTAAAATTATATCACAATAAAGTAGAGATTGAAAACATACTAAAGGCAGTTTCCATATATTAGTTAAAATTTGCATAGCCTCATTTTACATCAGCTAATATGGGAAATGAAATACTAAATGGTTGTATGGGAAGCATGAGACAAATTCTTTTAAAATTTATGAATGTTATTCATATTGCGTTTTACAAGAGATATATAAATATTGTTCATGACTTTGAATAATTAATTTTAGGCGCAAAACCTTTCATATTCGTCATATTTTGATCCCTATACGTCTATATTTTTAATAAATTTTTTGTAATATTAAACAAAGAGAATAAATGCATTGTTTTTATAATGGAGATACAAACTATAAACATATTCCTGAGAATTCCATCTTGCACGAAGACCATATTATTGAAATTATCCAACGTTTATAAAATAGATTAAATATCTTTCAGATTTATTTATATTTAATCCTGATGTATTTCTGGATTTGGGTTACAACATACCTCTACCCGTCGCTCAAATTAAGACTTGTTATAGACCCGGATAAACCTTGCGACGACAACTCACTTTTTAAACAACAAAGAAAATGATGGCTCTATATCATACCTCTGAATACAGCTTTATATATCGAAATGAAGTTAATAAACAATAGAGATACCATCCAAATCAAAAATTTAACAAGTCTCTTCATCTGAGAAAAATCTCTGCAATATTCCTGCTTCCAAGAAAATACATCATTTTCCAAAACTATTAAGAATATGTGAGAACAAATAATAACCTAATACGAAAAGCTTGATTGTTTAATTTGTGTGAACATATCTTGTGCCACGTTTCCCTCTAACCTGGATTTGAACAACGACCTCTACCCAGACACCTGTAATAAATAGTAGCTTTGGATTGCAGTACTTGATGTTTTTATTGGAAAAGAATATAGAATGAAATCGTAAATACTTCACAACTATCTTTACCTTGTATCACTGATTACCACATATAGTAACAGGCGTCAAGCTGAGCTGTGCAGATGTCAATCTTTTCCTGTGCCGTATTCGACTGATGCTGCTACTTACGGCTAATGTTAAATTTTCACTGTACCAAAAAAAAACCATTTTGTATTTCAATCATAATTAATCAAATAAAAATAATTAATTGTATTAACATTTTAAATAATTAAATATTTGCAATCACCAGTTAAATAAAGTTTTCGTTATAGCCGAAGTAAATAAAATGGAATTTTATTTCAAAAGTAATAAAATTTTAAACTGAAATTGTTTTTTCCTTAATTTACGTAATGAAGAATTTCTTTTCACAATTAAGTGATAAATTATTTTTTTTTAATTTAAGTATCATATATCTATGGTTTATATTTAAACATATCCCAGAGGAAATAACATGTTTTCGATTGAAGGAAGAAAACTTAGTTTGAGTCCATTAGAAGATTGAGCGGTCACATCGTAGAACAGTGCAATACAATTCCAGCAATTCCCTAATTGACTTTCGTCACGTACGGTGCCAGGAAAGAACAGTCGTCGTTTTAAACAAAATCGTGACTTTTGTCAATGACGCCCTTTTGAAGCATCTATCAGTAGTTGTATCTATGTCATATATGGCATGGATACGTAATTATTGTTATTTAAAATGACAACGTAAAAAATAATTTATTTTGAATTAGTGATCTGCAAGTGATTATACTAAAACCAACTTCAAGGTTGAGATGATTCTTAACAACATCAAAAAATTAACAACGTATGCTTGTCGTGTATTTTATACTAACACGAAAATAAGCATGTCTCCAAAAATAAATAAAAACTGAGACTGAAAAAAAAAGATTAAAAAAAAAAAAACTTTCATTTAAATGGATACTTTATAAATTTCAATTTAGACAAATGAATACAATTATAAGTTATAATTATTTTGGATATATTATTTTTAAACTCTATGTGTGAGCTTGATGTAGATAAATTATGTCACATACGTATGACAACGTAAGAATTTCTGACAAACTTTGTCACATATTTTGTTCTTTAAATTGTTAAATTAAAATATGAACAAACTTTCAAACACATTGACAAGCAAAATGAAATAAAATCCGTCGAACATTAAAATGGGGAGCAAAGTTTATTCAATTTATGTATTTTATCACTAATTAGGGAGCTTCATTAATTCGGATTTTAATGTAGGTTCATAAAATTGGATCAAATACTTAGGGTTACCGATATAACTTAAACAATATCAGGAGATAAATACGTCTGATCCATATGTTGCTATACCGTTCAAAGAAGTTTGACGAGAGACGATAAAATGTCAGCATTAACATTTTCTCTTATTTAGTTTTTTTATTAAAGTAATTGGAAACCTAAAAACTATTGAACCTATTTAAAAGTTTACACATGTGTAATAATTTTATAATTTTGTAAAAAATTCTAATTAGTTTACATTTTTTATATTTTGGTAAAAAATTTTTTTTTTATATGAATAGTAAAAATAAAAGGAGAATTAAACATATTTTTTTCAGCAAATCGAAAGTAATTTTTGTGTATTTTCAATAGGAAACAAGTATGTGTATGACTAAATTATGCTAACTTATGGTACAAATTATTTCACTCCATGACTCAAGCGTAGAACAAGGAATACCCATGTTAGAGTTTGACAGATATTTATAATAATTCTAAATACGCTCCAACTCTTTTTCGCCTCTAATGTAACAGATCATTCAATATGCTATTCATATAATATCTACTACATTGTTTACGGTGAACAAATATTTTCACCCATATAACATTGAATCATGAACAAAATTTATTACTAATAATACTCATTACAGAAACTTTTGATGTTAATGTCTCGTGCAAACTACAAATTCTAACTGGTATAGTAAATTGAAATAAAATTGGGGTAATGTATATAATAATATCGATATCAATCAACCTTTTTTATGTGACTGTCTTAAAACTATCTAAACATTTCGAGCTCCCAAAATAGACTTTGGAAGTGACTACAGATGTCCGACACATTTGGGTTGCTTTATATTATTGGAAATTATGGCATAGTGAAAAAAAAAGAAAATCACTTGTATAATTAAAAATAAAAACTCTCTATTATACAATATTATGATACCATATATATTATTACTAATATTTATTTACATACACCCATTTTTGTATCTAAATAAGTGAAGAATAGAGATGAATATTACGATTTGAAAACACGTTTTAAAAAACTAAAATAATTTTGACAGCAATCTAGGACTACATTTTAAGTTATAGTATAAGAAAAAGATTGTATAAAACAAAAACTAACACGATAATAACCAATATGGATAATTATGTATACCAATTTGTATATATGGTATATATGTACAAATTGAATTGTTTCTCCTAAAAAGCTTTTGTAATATTTGTTTAGGTGCTCTCAAAACGGATATATCAGCAAAAATCTCGACATAGATTTGTCTAACTCATTGTAAAACTTTCTGAATACAGATTTAACGAGAGCCGTTATAAGTGTTAAGGATAGATAAGTGATTAATAAATTAGGTGTTTAAGCTAATATTATTTATAAATTAGATCATTTGTAGCTTTAATTTTGTCACATATCTTAAGCACCGTTTAAAGCCAATGATTTTGGTAAACATAAGTTGTCCAATAACTAAAAATAGGAGTTTATTTTTGTGAAACATTTACCTCATAAAATTGATCAGTTACAAATATAATCAATTATAAAATATATTTCCTCAGGCAAATAGTCAACTAATCAACGCAGTCTTATTTGCATATATACCCAAAAGAAATATAATGTATATTACAATGAAATTTACACTAAAGAAGATATATTAATAAAGGTAGTAATAGGCTATACGCAAATTTGTTTACAATTAAATTAGATATTCCCGAACAATCTCTAAATCCAACAGGTCATATCTTATTATATATCTTTAAGTTTATACTAAATCAAATAGTAGTAATACATTATTGTTTAAATTTTTAACACGATATTTTATCTTCAAGAAATTGTGATGTAAATATGGGTCCAGTTATTATTAAAATGTATTGAAAACTCCCTCCTCCTTACTGTATGTTAATGTTGATAATAGGAAGAAGATAATAATCTTAAAATATCTAAGAATAAACACCAATTTTGTCTATAATGAAGTTTTTACTTCCTTTATTATTTATCTATGAGTTAAATATCTTGGTCAAAGAGATTCGAGTGATACATAATAGTCAAAGTCTAAATGAGTAGAAAAATACAAATATTCATGAATCAATCTAAGTAAGCGTTCGGGACTTTTTTTAAAACTTGCCTCTGTTATTTATGTTAAATTCTCGTTTTAGAGTACTAAAATCTAAATACACGTCAATTATAATAAACGGACGATTACATAATAAGCAATGGTTATGAAATGTGTAAAAGAAGAGATTAATTAAGTACATTAAGCCAGTCATAATACATTTTAATAACCAGCATTTAAATATTAATTGTAACAGACTAAAACAATAATGTTAAACAAATTATTCCCTATGAGTTAACTTTGTTAATATTAACCTTGGTTAAACTATAACACGATTGCAAAAGCTGTTTATTCTCATTTACACATTATTGTTAGTGGATACTATATTGTTAAATAGAGTTTTGAACCACATGAATATTTACATTTGAATATAAACAGAAATAATTGTACAGTTTAAAAACACAACGTAATGTGACAGTTTGGTTGTAAATTTATAACCGTTGCCGCAATGGACTACGGTAATTTATAAAGCTCTGAAGTACAATGTCAACAGGCACTTGGTGTCCTAATTTTATTTTGTTTTAAATTAATTGAATATACTTTAAATTTTATTATTACCATAAAAAATGTTTACTGGATTAATTCCTGATATCATATTTGTCTTAATTTGTTGTAGTTTGTTGGGTTGGAAGTAAAAAATATCATACTACCAAATTAGTTTAATTTCCTTTTTAATTAGAAAATAATAAGCATATTTCATAATAAAATACATTTTAAGGAAGTAGTATTTATTAGGGGAACTAATAGAAATTAAGAAGGAAGAAACAAAAATTCCAAACACCGATTATAACTATCTTCTGTTTTTCTGTTCTTCATTTGTCTGCTACTACTATATTATGTATATAATATACTCCGTCCTTGATTAGTCGCTTATAAATAAAGTGGAATTTCAACTTGTACATTTATCTAATAGTGTCTATGCATATCTAATACAATTTATATGAATAGGCACTTTGCGATAGATGAGGTTTTTCATTGGGTCTGTAAAGTTCACCGTGTATACAAACTTTATCAAAATTTTACAACTAATTTTGAGAAAATTCTAATTTTAAGCTTGATTGTTATGGCAGTACCAAGTTATAACTTCCAAAGAAAACGAAAACACCCCACGATGTGTCCAAATTATAACCACATTATAAGTTCCGAGTTTGTTCAAAATTATTTCCTTCGTTTGAGTTGTAGAGTACTTGACTGACAACCATATAATTCCAAAATAAACACTTCTTTTTATGTAGATAAAAACAGATGTTTTACGAATAAATTAGCAAAGTTATTTTTAAAAATTACATAAAAGATTGTGTTACATATATATATATATCAGAATAATATTTTGCTTATAGAAAAGATCTCTCTACAGAATTTGCTATTTACGAAGTAGTAAAATCAATAGTACTTTCGATTGACAAAAGAGGTCATGTGGATATTGATGTGTGACCTGTCTAAGGCTCTTGACTTTGTCGACCACAAAAATCCTTCAAGTAAGTGAGTTATTATGGGATACATGGAATAACAATTGCAGGTTTTAGTGTTATTTAGATGCCAGAAGACAAAGAGTAATATATATACAAGCTCTCGTGTGTCTTACTATTCGTCTTGGGAAATCAATTTACGAGGGGTTCCCCAGGGTTTAATATTCTGACCTGTAATGTTTTTTTTTTTAAATCTATAATTTACCATATAATGTAGGTGAAGCTTAAACTGTACTATCTGCTGATGATACCACTGTAACAATTTCTGGAAAATAACGTTAGAGATTTGGAGAAATCCGCGTCATTGGTAATAACAATGGCTAAAGATTGGTTTTGAAGTAACGGTTTAAAAATAAAAACTAAATAAATAAAAAGCAATTGATTCCTTTTAGTCCATAATGTGTAAGAGATCAAATTCTTTTGCCCTTTTCAGAAAATATTATTGGACGTATAGGGTCAACAAAACTCTTGGGAGTGGTTATTGATGAGAATATAAGCTGGAAATCACATGTCCGTTATCTTTGCAATAACCTTAATTCAGCATGCTTTGCACTTCATGCAATATCAATAAATTGTGGTTTTAGCCCAAAAGACGTATAATGGTTACGTTCACTCAAACCTCAGTTACGACATTCTGTAAAATCCATTAAATACTTTCGTGTAGAATAATAAAAATAAATAATAAATACAATAATTTGTAATTTATTTTGTTATTCCCGCAGACGTGTATTCAAAATAATATAAATTAACTTTGCCCTTTATTTATATTTTAAATATTTTGCTATTCCTAAAGACCAACCGAAACAATGTCAGTCAGCTTCAACACAGGTATTAATTACGGCAGCAAATACTCCAATACCCAATACTAAAGATATTAGAACATTGTATGCTATTCGGTTTTGAAGTTTACAATGAACTGCCTTACTATTTGAAAGAAATTTGTTCTTTTAGTAAGTTTGAGAAGAACTTAAAAAATCACCTCAATTACGGACATTATACTAAGTGAAGGAGTTCTTAATTCGTAGACCATATTTTGAGATAAAAGCCTGCTGTTGTGGTTTTGTTGCTTTTTTACGTATCTGTGAAATGTCTGTTTTTTATTATTTTTTTATACGTTTGCTGTATATATTAGGAATGAAACATTTATTATAATATATAGAATGACAATTCTTATGTGTATTGCACCCTTGTTGTATACAAAAGAAGAAAAAAACAAATAAATAAATATATAAAAAATCAATAAACACCAATCTCAGCAACGAGCATTTATTGAAAGTATGCTCTCTTCTAATCGGACAGAACTTAAAGTACGGTGTTCAGGGTGTGATTTAAACTCACCTCTATACGGCCTTATTAGTCAGAAACGATTACTTATCATGCCTGGAGTTAACTTCTTCAAAGTCATTTTCTTAAACTTTAGATTACATTTAAAAGAATAATGTCATAACCCTTGACTTATTATGTTAAGGAATTAACGTTGATGATAAAATACCAGTCAGTGTTGGGTATACTACACATTCGAAGAGAGTGAAACTCTTATTCAAATTTTAAATAATACTAATATTTAAATATTATAGTCGTTAAGTATTATTTAAAAGTTTTTGAATACACCGGAGAGACCATTTACTTCTTTCTTAATATTTTGTATTACCAACTCTCTATATTGAAATAATAATTATAAATAATGAGTAATATTCAACTATAAGTTTTTATTGTTAATTCAATTTAATATTAATCCACCATAATTGAGTTTCTGTTATTTAATATCAATTTTAGAAAACACAAGAGTAATAAATATTAACATGTAGTTTTTCACAAATTGGCCAAAAATAAACAACCTTTGTTACTCCTTTTATAAACTTTTTAATGTTCATTGTTACAAAGTCACTTTATATATTATAATGAGTAATAAATTATTTATATTACCTTTATAGCTCCGTCATGTGACTTTGCGTTTGTTTTAATTACAAAGACGCGTTTCGGAGTCGTAGCTCCATCTTCAGTTATTTCGCCCCGTAGAGGTCGTTAAAACATTAAACACAACAAAAACATTAACACTATACACACAAATAAATAAATACACGTATACGTTGATTTTAACATTTTTTTAACATGCGCACGGTTTAATGGTTCGCGAACTACTGGCATCACGGTGAGGCCAAGGTTATCGGATTATGGGTTGGTCATATCAGTTTATTTATAACTCATTGCGGTCTCAAATAATGCGTTTGATTGGAAAGATAATTTTTCATTGAGAATATCGTTTGGTGATTGTTTAAATGATGTGTAAATTTGATATTCTTCAATGGCATTCATCATTGGTCCTTTTTTAATGATGTGGAGAGGTGTCAGGTTAGATTCAAAGTTTGTATACGAATGCTTGTTATCGATAATGTGTTGTGCGAAACTTGATGTATTAGCGTACAGGCTATGCCATTGAAGAATATGAAATTTAGAATTTTAGAATTAAATATATTGAACTTTGTGACAAATATTAATATGTCATATTAGGTAAACATTTTATTTTGTCACTAATACCAAATTATGTTAGTAATTGAGTAGAAGATGAAGAATGATAATTTCTATAGTTACCAGAATAGCAGTTTAGGATGTTTTAAGATATATATTATTACAGCCAAACATTGGGTATCGTTAGCAATCCCTCTGTATAATGTTAATACAAACTATATATAGATAAAAATATGACAATTTTAAAAATTCATTATAAGTTTTAAAAGAAAGTTATTATTAGTAAATATTTCCAAAATGAGACTTTTTAAAAGTGAATATTATAGACCTCCAGGATGTTTTACATATTGTAGAACCAAACAAATCAAAATTTTTATTTGAGAAAAATCGTAGCAAACAATATCGACTTAATACGGACAATAATGGTTTCGGAATTGTTTTTACACAGTGTTTTAAAATCTAATTAGTGTTAAAAATGATTAAAAACGTTGTAATAAATATGTAGTCAATGATACAGTAAATACAGTAAACTCTTGTTAGCAAGGAAAAATCGTTCTCAGAATAAACATTTTTTTGGATATGATTTTAGATACGTATTTCAAGTTTGTGTTATGAATATTTTCTATGCATTAAAACCGACAAAATGAGGTTAACAAAATAAATAAATATAAAAACTATCCTATATCTAAATAAACTGATTGATTTTTATTGCCTCTTATCAACAAATATATTAATAAGTTTTTACAAATGAAATTAGACTAAACATTTTTTTAAAACTAAAACAAAGAATAACCTTCTTCAAATAGACAAGAAACAATAAAAGAAACCCTGAGGTAATAAAACCTGTCTGGGGTTTTAAATTAAGCACTATATATACAGACACAAAACACAGTCCAAAGATAAAGTTGAGGTCGGCAGCCGACCGAGTTACCAATGAATATACATATTTTTTTACATTAAAATCTACATTCAAAATTATGACTTCTAGTCTTTTTATAAACAATACATATTTATTTATAACTAAACTTAATAACTTACAACTTAATAAACATATCCATGTATGTTATCTTGGATAAACACTATACACAACACTCCGCATACACACTTGCAAAGATACAACACCCGAATATAACACCAAAAAGTAAGGTTCAGGATAGTACTTTAAAATACGATTGTACATCTTCAAGCTCGAGCAAAATAATACGCAGCGAACCAGAGACCTTATGTCTGTTCGAACATGATTTAATACTATTTGGCATACAATTAAATAATTTTGGTGCCAGATATGCATAAGATTTCATATAAATTGTAAAATTTGGTTTATGCACAAAAACATTTGACCTATTCCTCAATGTCAAAGCTCTTGACCCTAAAGTGCCATCACTATTCCCGCTTCTATCAAAAAAGGTTCTCAATAATTTATAAATAAAATATTTTTTAAGTGGTAATATATTAAGTTTTTTGAAAAGAGGTGCACTATGTTCTATTTTGGGTTTGTGCGATAGGATACGAACAAAGATCTTCTGCAGCGTAATTATTGGTTTTAGTGTTGTATCGTAAGTCCCTCCCCAAATTGCAAGACCATATTCAATATATTACTCAATGTTTAAAATACTGTACACTTAAAAAATCATATATCAAGGCAGAGGAGAGGCAAACCGGTCCTGAGGCTTCTAGCTTTGTTAGACGATTTCATATTTATGAACGGAAATAAATATTACTTTACATACTTTTCTACCATTCGAGTATTAGAACTCTATTTTTAGCAGGTTTCTCTTAAAACATACTAATTAATTATTACTTGAATATTTATAGAATATTATTTTTAGTTAGCTAGTAGGAAAAAGGTTTCCTTAAAATATGCTTGATAAATATTAAAATGTGTTTAGATAGCTGTTTAATTTAATATAAAAGAACAGGTTAAATTTATACTGATGTTAGTGAGCAAGCAATTGGAAGCCATATGCGGCAACAAGAATTCGAAATTTTGGCAATAATCACATGAAATAAATATTTAAATTCATTGCATTGCACCAGTAATGACAATGGGGTACATAAATAGAACTAAATAGTCGTTTTACCTCATTTATATCGTAAGTTATACAATTTAATACAATTATAGAATGGTTTAATCATATTAGCCTAAGTTTCTAGTAGTTCGAATTATTAAAACGTCTTTCAAATCTCTAGGTTTCTTTCCGATACGTTTCTTTCCAATTGATCGCATATTAATCATTGACGACCTTCTGACGGTGATACACGCAAATATCTATCACCTCGTTCCCCAATATGGGTCCTTATTTGCGAGGAGCCTGCTATTGCACATACTGAAGAAGTTTTGTATCGTGCATGTCTGATATACGCTATTTAAATTTGCTTTTTGTAAAGAAAATGTGGGACCTGAGCCTATATAATTATTTTTTTTAAATGTATTTTTAAAATTTTTTTACTTAAATATTGATAAAACTAATTTACATTAAGGTCTTCCTTAAAATATTAAATCTGTCTATTAGAATGTCGTAATTGGCCAAAACTAGGTCGCGCAAGTTTCAAGGAATATCTCAGAACGGTCTTTGTATTTACTAAATGTATTGGTATGCATTTGATTAAATTTATAAGATGGCACAAGGAACATCTAACAAGTAAAAAGATAAACATCAATAAATATATAATGTTTGAAAACTACTAAAAATATTATTAATGGAAATTTTAAACACATAACCACTGAAAATTATCTCATTATGATCCATGTATTTCTAGGGTTATTCATATAATTAGATTCAAAATCTTAAAGACATGAAGGAGTTTCAAACTTATCTTATATAGCTAAATCTGGTTAGTTTCTTTAAACACTAATCGTTAAAACTTATCTACTGGTCTGTACACTATTATACATATTTGCTACAATAATAAGCTCTATATACAATATTACCATTTTTTTTTTAAATTTAAGTCTTTTCCGTCTTCGCTTACAATTAAAAAATATTTATGCTAAAATTATTTGTTTGCACTGACAATATGAATGTTTATGGATATAATTTAGTATAAGCTGAGTAAGGAAATAATGTAGTATAATCTAAGTAGGGAATTAAATATCGGAAAAACTATAACCTCTTATTCATTCCATAATTGGATTTAAATTGTATTTCAACACAGTTTTAATTGTATAAATTAATATCATCTTACAATGATTAATATCTTACTTAGCTTGTTTTACACACCTAACATACACTAAATTTTGTTAAGTTATATTATAAGTTAATTACTGCAGGCAATATTTTTCTCATTTGTAGTCAACTACAACTACTATTTACACATTTTAGACTATGCCTAGTTGTTGTTATCTTGTTTCAACAGTGTGAAGTATGGAAAATCTACATTTAGAAATATTTCAAACATCAAATGTTCAACAATTTTAAAGCTCCTTTACCTCCTAAAGTAGTAGGTATATTAAACAATAATCAAATGTAAAACAGTCTTAAAATTATCTCAAAAATCATTAAAACAATAGGGGTACTCATAGATATAAAAAAGTTCCCACCTATATATGAATAAATAAATATTGAGCTTCAATTGTAGGTAGTATACTTTATAGAATAAAACTTGAATACAAATTCTCATAAATAGTACGTTATTTTATCAAACGCGTTTTAACAACGACGTCGCCATCTTCAGTTAACGAGCTACAATAAATAAACTTTAAAATGTGTATGAATGTCGATAGAAGAGACGTTATTGACTACAAATGCAGTAAAATCACATAACTTCATACTAGAATGGATATTACATAGCACCTTGTTAAAGCACTCTGAGTTCTCGGTGCGCGCATAAAACTTTGGAAACAACTCTCTGTAGAAAATTGTTACTGAAAATTCAGAGAATAATATGTACATATCTGTAGTTTACCAAGAGACTAAACCAGTTTTGATGATCTTTTCAAAAAATTTTTAAATATATATATATATATATCACACTAAAAGAGGACTTTTTGAGTAATAAAAAGATATTTTAAGTTAATGCACAGTATTGTCTCTGTACCCTGAATGGTTCAATCATTTCACCTTTAACTTAATTGTGCATCAAGTTTCATAATACATTAGTTCCAATAGAAGGATTAACAGTTTAAGCCAATCCTTTATCAAGGTGAAATCCTTTATCCACATGTGAAATTAAACACATACTCACATAATTTTCGATAAAATTTTCATAAATTATAATTTTTTATTTATATACAATTTTAAAATCACAGCCGAAAAAGTTTATTTCGTACCGATATTTATAACGTATTGATATTTCCCCTTTTCTGTCATTACGTTTATTGTTTGTTTTTTTTTATGATTATTTTTAAATATGGGTAACTTAAGGTAATATTAAATTTAGGAATTGACTCATTTATAATTGTTGAATTAACCCTAAATTTTATTAGATTGGCTTAATAAGTTTCAAGGTTTTAATAACATAGTAAATATGCAAATAATCATATACCCGAATATATACAGATTAACAAACAATATAAATTTAGTTAATAATATTCCAAACAAAAAAATCACAAAGAATTTATTGTCAAAACTATCTTAAATTGTTAAAATTTCTAGGTGACACATATAATAATGTTTATTTACTATTAAGTAAAAATAAAATAACATTTTTTTTTCTCTTAAATAATTATGTATGAGAATGAATAATAATTCTTTACAACCTTGCAATATATTGTGTTACAGGTCATCATCACTTGATGATGACCTGTAACACAATATGATCACTTCAATTATGAAGATATTCAATTATGAATATCTTCATAATTGAAGTGATCATAATTCAAATATTTGTATTTATATTTTATATTTTTGTATTTTAATTAATGTGAACAAATAATTCAAACATTATATTATTGTCAACTTTGAATAATTTGATTCAAAGCATAAATAAATTTTATTAAAATGCTGCATATTTAGTTACATTTAATTACAGATTGAGCATAAATATTTACTCTTGACCTATAGTACTTGTGTTTTTTCAATAAACGTAAATATTATGCTTTCGCGTTCAGTTGGTTTTATACATAAAATTCATAATAGAGACATAACAACTCTTAATTAATAATCTGAAACACCTGATGTAATACTTGTAATGTTATAATTGTATTTGTTTATTACAATTACCTATACGAGAAAAATTATCTCTGATGACTACTTGAAAAATAAGGCCTCTACTTCATTTTGAAATTACCAATCAGTTTACGAGAATAGATGTTGTAGCGATGAATATATTTTAACTTTGAAATTTATTTAAAATGTAATGAAGATGTTTCTCTACTATTTTTATAACTTCAAATAACAAGAAGCACGACTCGTGTAAATAATCTTATAATAGTTTAATAATTATTGACCATATCACAATGACTAAAATTGAAACTGACACTACTTTTATTAATCTAGATAGGAATAATAAAACATAACTATAAACTTATTATTCTAAGTTTGGGCCAAACATGAAAAATAATGGACATAAATTTTGAGGAAGTTCTCTTTATTATCTGTTTATTTTATTAATCCACATCTTGCCTATTTGTTTATTAGAAATTCAAAGAAACTGTATTTTATGGATCCTCAAAGATATTTTTTTAACTTTCGTATGTTATTGAGTATAGTGTAGGAATAATATAATCAAAGCTAGTTTTCCTTATTGCCATCTGCTTCATTATATATTATATATTTTAAAGTTATTTATAAAGGTAATCCATTGCTTAACAACTGGTATTTTATTATATTATCATGAAATTCATCTTTTTCCTGATTACTTAAATGTAGATAATGGTCATCTATTTTAGGTTGTCATCTTACTTCTAATGGTGATTGATGCAACACATGCCTTCTAAAATTTAATCGGCATATTTTTATTGTTGTTTTGCATTATATTATGGAACCTACTTACAGTGGGTTTAGGTACTCATCTTATTTGCTACGGTTTGGCCTTTTGTCAGTAGGACGATAGGACACGTTAGCAGAACACAGACAGACAGAACAAAACAGGAATTGGTTGCTTTGTCCATAATGATATTTTTAGATACAATATACAGTATTATCGTGAATAATTATTATTTATAAACAATTAAGTACATCAGGTTAACTCTTCTTATCCATTCACAATCTGGGTACGTGTTAACCTTACCTGGCGATAAGGAAGTGTAACAAGGATAAAAAATGTATTGTACATTCAGTTGCTTGGTTTTTATCAGTCTGTTTAATGTTACTAAGTATTAGTAGTTATGTAGCCTACATTTAGTATTTACTTTTTTTTATTATTTATTAGAGTACAGTTGTAAATATATATCGTGAATCGTATATTGGTTATTCCTCAGACTTCAGCTCAAATGTTTCGGTTCTACTAATTAGTCTGAAGAAGAAAATATATTCCAACGGCTATTTATAGATGTAATTGTTCTTGTGTGCAGACATTTAAAACTTCAATAAACTGATGATACCGTCAGTTTATGTAGACCGTAAATTTTTAATTTTACAGTAGTTTAAAATTCAAGTACGAGATTATAAATCAATATTGTTTATAATCATGATTATTTTCACAAATTTTGGTTTGTCTCTCCTCTGCCTTTCTTTACACGATATCCCTTGATCTGATATTGGTAAATCGGAGAAGAGACACATACGATTGAGCTCACTGTATCCCCAATTATATAATTTTTTTTTTTATAACATCCATTGTAACGTGACATCTGGAACGATACCCAGCAATGCTGAATTATTACTCTGACTGACGATACGATAAGCCAAGCTACTGGTGAAACCCAAATTTACGGTAACCGTAATTCAAGTTACAATATTTATCCAAATTCTATTGAATAAAAATATATGGTTTTGAGATATTGTGTCTATTGTAACTTTTTTAATCCAAAAGACCGGCCTATTTTGAGAGATTAGTAGGTTTTTTATTTGGAAACTGTACAGGTACATATTAAAGAATTAAAACTTAAATTTCAGCACTATGAGCACCATCTCACTATATAAATATTGTCCGCGATTTCCTTGATGAGAAATCTCTGTATCAGTTTTTTGAAAGAGGAGGATGGAAGGCTCATCCACCAAACACGTCCATGGATTTATATTTATAGAGGTTTGTTAAATATATGTCTACAATAAAATGATTATTAACATACAATATTTGAAGCAAAGAAATCATAAAGCAGTGGCATCAAGAAAGGCAGATATTTTAGTTCGAGTGTGGGTAGAGCTGGAATATTGATTAAACGTTTGTAGAGCTATCTACGGAGTTCACATAAAACTCAGAAAAACAAGTCACATCATTTGATTCTTTTATTTTATTTTATTGATTTTTTATCTCTAAATATAAAAATATATAATATATATTTCAATGGTATCATAACTTTATTAGGGACACATTTTGTATGTTACACATTGTCTGAAAATGTTACCAAAGAACTCTAATAGGTAACATCGATAACATTTCCACGATGGTGATATACAATAGCTATAGAGTTTTTATATTATAATTTCGCTAACTTGATGTAGGATGTAGCCTGTCACATGATATT
Organism: Aphrophora alni; assembly: GCA_963513935.1. Classification (NCBI taxonomy): domain Eukaryota; kingdom Metazoa; phylum Arthropoda; class Insecta; order Hemiptera; family Aphrophoridae; genus Aphrophora; species Aphrophora alni. The sequence goes on along the minus strand of OY740768.1, from coordinate 113,755,794 downwards.
TTTATTTTTTTTATAAAACTCATGTTAAATTCCAATTATGCACCACAAATCGTTAAATTGAATTAATTGAAATTAAAAGAATATAACATTTTCATAAATTTTGGTAAATACATATTTAATATTTAAATTTTGTATGATTTTGGGCAAAGTATGATACACACGAACCTGCAAAAATCATTAACAAGGTGTTATAAAATATACTTTGGTGACATCCACTCAACAACAAAATTGAATGTTGAATTTCACACTTTCATGATAATATATGTAGTGTAAAAAAAAACAAAAAGCAAACTGGCTGAAAATGGATACAGACAGCTTACCAAACTTGGTCGAATTGTTATTCTAGAAGCTGACATCATATAACAGACGTTATTTTTACGATTAAAATATATTATGCAAGTCTTCATTGGAATGGGATACTGAAACACAGCCATCCGAATCGAAGAAATATCCCTTATTGAAATTCGCTGGACGAATACTTCACAAATTTCAATCCCCTGTATGAAAACATGTGTTAGTAAACTTTCTGGAGTGATCATTTTCTTAAAACCATTTTCGAGTTTTCGTTTCATTAGATAAATAAATTTTGAGCTTGACTTGTGAGATAATAATAGATATCATAAAACTCGAACACAATATCACACATAAATTAAGTTTACTTAATCAAACCTGTTTCAACGACACAGTAGCCATCCTCAGCGATACATGAGCTACAATAACTAAACTCTAACTCAGTTGTTATAGTTTAGTTATTGTATTAAACACTAGTCATTATTGTATTGTTAACATTATACTAATATTCACTGAAATTCCACCTACTAAAACTATTATTTATACCATCATTGTTGTCTAATTTAGTGGCGTATTTTATTTTATTTTAGAGGCGTTGGTGGAAATTCAGTGAATGTTTTTAAAAATGTTATATGTTCAACATTTTCCTTTTTGTTGTTATTACAGTTATTCTATGAGAGTCTACAATATCCATTTTTTGCAATATACTCATCTGAGTTTATTTGTAATATGGCGACGTTCTGAAATTTGAGTTGCATCCTGTCAGTATGTCAACCACTCAAGTAATATGATCTTTATAATTGGTATTTTGTTGAATAATGTATCCATTGGAAACTATTAAAAAAAATATTGGATCCAAAGAACCGAAGTGATATAAACCCCTTCAAGTTCTTCAAGCTGTCAAAATAAAGCTAATACTTTAGAAAGGCAGTATACACTTAGTCCTGTCTCTTAACTGATTTTAATTACTTTAACTTCAAAACTTTCACTCTTCCCTTGAGAACTTAAATAAATTCAATCATGAATAGCAGTTTATGTGTTAAATTACTTTAAAGTAATTAATAATTTGTTAATATTATATAACAATATTAGTCTACTTCACTTTAAAATATGGTGTTTTTATTTACCATGGCACTTTTTTTTAATTAGTCCAAAATGTATACAAAAAAAAAGATAATTATAACTACATTTCTTCAATAAATACTTTAACCGATAATTCTTATTTTTCTTTTTTCAAATAAACGTAGGGTAGAAGAAATACATTACGATATATGGTGGTATATGATGAGTTACAACATTTTTTTTAAACTTTTCGTAAAAATATATGGTCAGAGTTACCTAGACCTAAATTATAGTATTTCGAATGATCATTGACGACTCAGTGCACTTCTATATAACCTGAATATAAGGCTAGCATTACTCAAATGTTTTAGATATTTGGGCACATGTCAATAATATCTTAAAATCTTCATTATTGATTTTGTTTAGTCAATAACTCAAAGATTTATTTACAACATGGTAATCTCAATATATTAAGAGTGACACATATAATTATTACCTATTCTAAAAAATAATGGTATCGGATAAAAATTGTTTGAATGTGCCAAACTATTATCATATGACTTCCATGAAATGTCGGTGAAAAATGAATACTTATAGTAAAATGTAGATTTATATTGCTCTTTACTCCAAATATTTGTTCAAAAATAGATTTCCGATACTGAATAGGCCTTCTTCAGTGAGTTTTCTTATATATATATATATATATATATATATATATATATATATATGAATTTTCTTATATATATATATATATATATATCAATTAAAATCTATTTCAACTCTTGTATATACTACTTATTACCAGTGATATATAGGCTAGAATACATAAAATATACAGAGTGTTCAAAAAGTATCAGAATGACGTTATATTTTTGGAACCCTTGAAAATCAAGTAATAAAATTCGCCATATAAGACATTACTTTAATTTATAATTATTGAAGGAACTATAAAATCTTTCATCAACTTTTGGGGACAGCCCACACGGAGTCAGAAGAAAATCTTTTTAACATATATCGAGTTATATATCATATTAAAGGTCTCTGCTTGGAGAATACAATCCCGCAAATCTGACCTCAAAAGGTTGACCCTATATAAAATGACAGTCGTTTAAAGTTACAATTATTGGCTTGTTGAAAATAGTTGTTGGTGGCTAATACTCTCGCTTAGCTCGCTGCCAAACTCCAGAAAGAAAACCATTTGAACATTTATTGTATAAAAAGGGAAGCTGCAACAATAGCTACAGCTATAGTTATTGAAAAGTGTTATTCCTTAATATGTTAATTTTAAATTTGAATTGATCGTCATTTTTGACTGTTTCTTTTTTTGTCGTTGTTGTGGTTTGCAGTAAAGTGTTATATTCAAATAATACGTTAATTTGTTGAGCTAGTTGATCTAGGGTTACATTACAAATTTTCTCCTTACTTATTGTAGAACATTCCTATTAGAGGTGAAAAGTCACTCTATATCCAGAAAAAAAAGTACCTTAAATCCAGTATGGATTGTCGGGATTTTACGTATGTAATGCATACCAAGAAAAGAAAATAAGCCAAAATCAACAAACAAGCGTATACGGTTAACGTTTTGAGGTCGGATTTGCGGCATGGTATTCACCTTACACCGACATTATAATGATGTTATAACTCGACTTATGTCCATATTTAAGATCTTCTTCTGACTCTCTGCAGGCTCTCCCCATAAATTGATGCAAAATTTATAGTCTCTTCAAAAAGTAGATTTTAAGTTATAGTATTGATGTGCTAAGTTTTATTGCTTAATTTGCAATTGTTCATCAAATATAACACTGTTCTGATACTTTTTGGACATATACAAGTTGTCTCTGTACAACCCCCCCCCCTTAATTTCGTCACATAACTGCTAGACCCGTTTCAGATAGATATCTTCCACGGAATTATAAATATGTATAATACGTTAATGCATAGTTCATATTTTTAAAGGTGTGATGTGCCTGAAACTAAACACATATTACATGAAGAATTTAAAAAAGCCAAAAATATCAACCCCATGTTGTATTAAAACTTAAAAAATAACAATTTAAAAAAGCTATTTATTGTTATTTATTCCTATAATTATTTAAACATCAAGTATTACAACTAATATTGATTAGTTGACATTGATGTTGAACTGTTAAATATAAGAACTAATTTTCCCTAATTTAATAATGAATACCACAAATAATTGACAACTTTGAAATATATTTTTTAACATTTACTATTGATTCTTATTACTTGGAATCAATAAACAAACATTGATATATAACGTGGAATTAAAAACGAATAAATATTCTGCCAAACGTCAACAATTAGTTAAAACCATGAACTGATTATATTAAAATGTTACAAATCTCGTTTTACCATACAATAATTATTCAACTAGCATAAATATTTACACAGCTAATCAAAGTAACAAATCATCTTCTCTCATGTCAATAACTGGTTTTTGTTTTTAATGATAAGGGAAATTTAATTTCCCCTTATTCAGTTTCTGGATCATAATTTAATTGCATAAGGAAATCTGTTTGTCAGATCTTACGGAGCTACAAAGAATGTTATTATAATGAATTACCCCATGCTAAATGTCATTAGTTTGAAATATGGTTCAAAATAATGACTTAACAGTTACACCTCTCAAACAGTGATTAAGAACTTAAAATATGTTTCTTCAACGATTTTATGCTTCACAATAATCTAAGCACACATGCCTAAAATACCATGACACATATTAATAGTACAATGATACAATAAGCACTTTTATTTCGTCGTTTATTAATAAGTTCTCTATTTTCTTAAAAATACAACTTTGATAACCTAGATACAATCTTGTTAAGAACTGTGGTGAAATTCACAATAATGATTCGAATTTACCCCTAACACCAATCATTGAAAACTTTAAAATAAAACACAATTAATATAAGTTTACATTTAGTTTATAAGCAAGACTCTCCGGTTATGATAACCATGTTATCGAAATGTGCATCAGGGCATTTAGTAGAAAGAATAAAGATCATTTAATCAAATAATTGTGTTTTATTTTAAATTTTCCAGTGATTGTGGTTAGGGGTAAATTCGAATCATTATTTTGATAACCTACTTTAACTGCTTTTAAAGATCAATACTTAAAAAGTACTATTAAATTTCATAGGTATGTTTCCCTTAAATAAGTTTCTGTGTTATGTTTGGTGTTCTAAAATAGTTAGGTTAATTATTTTTCCTTAATCAGATCAAAGTGTGGTTTTAATTGTAAAGAATGTTTTGCTGAAATTGTTTTGGTGTGTTTAGATATTACACCACGTATTTAGATTTAAAACCATAGGGCACGCCATTTAGCTTGCAGTAATCCTCTTTGTCCTTTAGTGATGTTGATCACATAAATAAAGACGACTACGGGTTGCAGACCTACTATTTTAAAGTCTATATTAACTACGAAAAACTGAAACAAATAATAGGAAATTTTGTTTTTCTGATCTTATAAATCATCAAAGGGCGTTAATGTTTATAGGATTTAACTCGGAAAATTACAATTAAAATTTTTATAAAAAAGGTTTTAATAGCTAAAATTAAAAATTATTACATTCTTTGCAAATCTAAATAGTAATATTCCTCTGTTGTTGATATTAGATCTTACAATGTCACCTTTCGGTTATTTCTCGTCGTAATACCAGAAGTAATACCACGACCCTCTTCTCGAACTCCCAAATACGTTTTACGTACTTTGTGACTACCTGAACAGTTATCTACCTGACTACCTGATATATCTTATTTGAGGTCTTTACTTGATCAAAACCATTAAACTCCAGAAGCAAGTTTTTTATACACACGTGCTCGACTGTTGTACCGATTTCGTAGACGTAAGCTGGAGTTACAATAGGGTAGAGGAGCGGATTCACAACTCATTTAAATCCTATTCACAAATATAATTGACGAATAACCACTAGGGTCGCCTCAATAACAAAATCTCAGTCTCTACTGGAATACTTGAACTGTTTTATTATCGCGTAGTATTCCATTTGAAGCAAACCTACTCTGATACAATAATAAAATTATTCAATTCTTCTATTCCAAAGGAAAGTAGTACAAGTTGCATATTTTTATTGGTTTTGTGAATAGTAAAGGTTAATTGTAAACTATTATGGTTAAAGTGAATGTTGACCCGGGAATGGTGAAAATATAGCGGTTTGTTTTTATTACGTTAAGTTTAATAGTTATTAGTTACTTTATCACATCTGGTAAAATATGTAGTTAACAATTAATTCAGTCTTATTGTGTGTCTTAGGGTTAAACAAATTATGAAATGAACTTGCCTAATTGGTTTGCAATGTAGATAGGGTAACAGAATGGATATCATAATAGAATGGAATAGAATACATACCAAATTTTGATTTTTAACAATACAATCCATTTACCCATCTTTAACAGACAGAAGTTTGAACTACAATTACTTGGACTGTGGTAATTCCAATCTACGTTCATAAGTCGTGTAAAGTTTGTCATGGAGCAATTGAGACGTAATCTTGTCATTATTCATTTAGACTAACTTAATAAACATTTTTGATCTCTACATCTAATTGTCGAGATTATTAACATTCGAGGTCTATCAATGGTTTTGTGAAATGTTCATTTTCAAGCAATCCTCAGCCATACCATTTGAGACTAATATCCACTGCCGATACATTCTAATAAAATTAATACATTGATACTAGATTTTGATAACTTTTACACTTATTTATACCTGATCTATTATCTTGGGATTTACTAACATTTTATAATATCTTTGTTGAATATTTTACTTGATCTGGGTTTCTCTCACCTAAATCCTTTTCGTAATCATATGTGTCTGATTGTGGCAATTGCGTAGTTTCACTATCTAAATTTAAACCTTTTACAAGAAAGGTAATACTGTCATTATATCAAATAATAATAATATATAATTTGTTTATGATTGTGCTACAATTTAGAGTATTTTCAAACCAATTAAAAAATTTTTTTGCTTAATTTAATCACAATGCTTATTGTTAATATACGAACTATTTGAAATAATGAACCTAACGGTTTAAGTTGTATTAAACTTATTGATTTTGAATAAGTATAATCTTTAATATATACACAAATTTGTACTACCGTAGAATCGAACATATGACTTTCAGCCTGAACTGAAACAATCTGTTGTCTTTCCAAAAACACAAAACATATAGGTATAAATATATTACAAATATAAAGAAGATATTTGTGTGTATAAATTAATTCCATTGAAAAACGTAAGCTTGTGAAAGCCTAGGTTGAACTTGTAATATTATGTAGAAAAAAATAAAAGGAATGTTATATTTTTTAATATTTAAAAATTTCAAATTATCTAGATATTAATAATTATGTACGCATTTGTTTGCTATGTTGAGTGTGTGTACACTATTTATATATATAAATCTTAACATAAGGAATCTCAAATTGCGATAAGTTGAACATTCTACAATTCACAGATTTTGTCATTTTGTAATTCACTCGAAATCTTCAATGGTCTATAAATGTCATCATTTCTCTTTAACCATAAAGCTAATTTATAATTCTTTTTATTTTATTTTCAGTTTCAGGAGGTAATTATAAGTTGGCATTGCGTCAAAAATGAAGTGCATCGCCAGTTGTTTTCCTGCCAGAAATTCTTGATTCTATCGTCGTTATAGAGCTAAGTCAAATCTACGCTGGCAAAGGCAAATATTAAAGGACACTCAAATATTGGCGCTCAACACCCCCCCCCCATTTACATGTGGGTATATACTTCAATAAATAGTTTCATATAATAAAATGTATTTTAATATTATTTATATTTTAATCTAATTGATATTGGAATCATTTAAACTAAAATTGTAATCTTGCATAAGTGAAGATTTATACTCGTATGTAGCTTCAAAAGCTAAATTGTTTACTAAGGGTAAACCTTGCAAAATGTTTTTCCTTGTAGCTTACGAAGTTGATGGGTGATATAATTTTTGTCACAAATGTCATGTTTCCAATCTAAATTATGAAGGTTAATTTTTTTTTTTTAAATACGTACATGTACAAATGTATAGCTTTTGGCACACAGATTATATTTTTGGGTTAAATTAAAAACTTTTAGAGGTTAAAGTACGCTTTCTAGTGATGTATATTTTTTTAAAGTTAATCCCGGTTATGGAATATAGGTAGGAAACCTAAATCATTCCAGCTGATCTATAAAAATGGTAAGCAATTGTAAGGTAAATGAAGTTCTAAACTCCTACTTCTCTCCTAAGGTTAAAAAGAGTTTAAAACATGGAGACGGTTAATTTATAAAACAAAAAATGTCAAATGTATTCTTTTCCTAATTAAATCCTCTTTTAACTAAATTACAGTTGCATGTAGTCATTAAAGGGAGCCTCTAGTAATTATTTATGTTTTGTTTGGTTTTTTATATGGTGTAAAACCTGGAAGAAAAAAGCTTTCTTACTTTTCACACCCATTTTTTTAAAAACGTTCCCTCTCTAAAATGGCGGCTTAATTTATTAAATATATTATTATAACTTATCAATTTGTTTGTGATGATTGAGTATCTTTTTTGTAAGTAGACAATTTAAATAGTGCGATCTGATCGAAATTGAGGTTGCAGTACTAATTTAATATAAATGAACCTTTCATAAAATGCTACAAAGCATATTTATTTTAGTTTACATTAAATTGCAGACATTACCAAAATCGTTATTTATTGAGTGCCAGTAACCCAGCAGAGTTTTCTTGCTATAGACAGTTTCGTGTATGATTTGTCTCTAATTTATTTGCATTCCTTAAAAGATTTTCACGATAAAGCACAAACAAGTTTTATTTTCTGTATTTTAAATTTAAGTAGTTAGCCATTTTAAATACGGTCACCATAGCGACCACAGTATTTATTTACATGTAATTCCTTTAAAAATATTTGTTCATTCTCATCTATTTTTGTTGAACATCTCTTTTGGTTCATTATTTATTTATATTATTTTCAAATTATACGTAAATAATAAATACATTTTTTATTTTTTTAATATTTTAGTTTGTTTCACTAATATTAGCCGACACTCGATAAAACAAATTTTAAGAAATAAAGACTTTACAACAAATAAATGTGATTTTGTTTGTGATTTTTACAATGAACATCCGAAATTTTATTTGGCTCACAAAATGTTTTATTTGCTTTCATAAATAGTACAATATACAATATATAATTTAAGAGCTAATTTTGAGAAAATAGTAGATTTCAGTTTTGGTCATTTGTCGGATAAACCTAAAATTCATTTATAGGAGAAAATTACATAAATGTATTTTACCTTTCAATAAACTGCTGAGGTTGGCTCAATTATTAGCGGTTAAAACGAGGAAATTTTAATTAATATGTGACTTTTCACTTGTTTCAGACTATATGATATAAATATGCACACATACCTTAATACTAATAAATAGTGTATAAGAATTCACTTAGATTTTATGAGTGAAGACAGTTTTTCTATTCACTTTCTCAGTCTTAACGAGCGTAATTTATAACTAAGCAATCTCAAAATGTATAATAAAATAACAATAATAAACTAGTCAATATTAGGAATGTTTTTGAAATAAAAAACAAATTTAAATAATAATCTATTAAATATTATCTTTCTTCATTCTTTTTCAGATAAATTTTAGTTCTTTAAAACAGTTTTTCTACCTATGTTATATTGTGTTTTATAACAAAATTGTTCAACTTGGCGCATTACATTCATTGTTAATAAAGTCAAAATTTAAAAACATCTAATAGCCTACATGACGAAAACCCAAAAAGTAATTCCTATCAAGTCAGAGAATCAGTTACATTCCAAGTATTGTTTAATGTTTGTTCTACATTTTTTCTCAAGATGTTCACTTAGTAGGAATGCATTAAGTCAGCAAAGCATTATTACTCTTCATGTCGAGATTAACTCAGCTTCTCGTTCAGGAACAACTCTGCCGCTCATGCGCACACTCCAGTTTTGATTTCAACAGAGATGCGTGTAGCCGTAGTCGCGTTATATTTCTCGTGTAGTGAACACCAAAACTTGTGCTACTACTTCAATCGAACGCGATGTTTTCTAGTGATCTAATAAAATATAATAACCTAAAGCTTTTATTTTTCCAAACCCCACAATATATAGTTTTAGAAATATTACTATCAAGAGTAGTGTTTTAAAATATATAGTGAGATATTCAAGTGATTAAACAAAACAATTACATTTATACTAGGCATACAAGAGTACAACTGTGGATATAGATTAGGTGTTAGTGGTACAAATCTATTCTGATTCAAGATATTTCACGCTTATTTTTAAGCTATACTAATATTGTTTCAATATATTTATGTTTTAAAAAATATTAGGCATACTATTTGATATTGTTTTATTAATTTTAGACACTGTAAATAAAAAACTTTTTTTTTAAAGATTTAAAACACCCTTATTAAAACAATAATTTAAAATGCTACCAAAATGATATATTAGTTGTTCATTACAACTACGTATGGAAAAAATATTATTAAAATAATGAATTGTTGTTAAGTTTAGAATACCGAATACTAAAATATCAGTATTCATAATTTTAGAATGTAATATTAATCCAGGAAGTTACGACTTACGACAAAAGAAAAAAACGATTAATTTTAGTTATTTCAAATGCTTATTTAATTTTACACTGTGTAACTGTGAGGCAGATAGTAGATATGATACTTTGAAAAAAAGAAACAGAAATTGATATAACTTGGGGATATATGTATAGACTACGTCTTTACAATACGCCATATATTTATCTACTGTGGGAACGTCAGTATAAGTTAGTTTAATATTTTAATTGTTTATACCGAGTTTTAAGACGTAGATTAATGCATTTCAAAAGACGTAATAAATTCATAATATTTCCAAACAACAAGATCAGTGCAAAAATACAATTGTGTATATTTCAACAACGATTTGTAGCTTTGTCTTTTTATCGTCAGTGTTTACTTCTTTTTAGATTAACTCTTTGAAAATAAATACGGAACATAAATAGTGTAAGAAAAGTATTTTTCTAGTTGAAACATCATTCTTAAAACATTCGAATTTTAATAATTCTGATATTTATGTGTTTTAATAAGTAGTTAATTTACCATTGATTAAATTTAGTACCTATGCTATTAGTAAATTTTTAATGTATGGTTTCTATACGATCCCATCGTTTTTATTATTATGTCCCGAAAATCATCATTTGATTCGAGTTTTAATTCATCTTTGTTGCATATCTTTGGATAGGTTCGTTAACAAATAAATCGTCTTCCAAATTCAAAAATAGTAATAAATTTCCCTTAACTTTTTGTAAGTTACAAAACACAGTACTAAAATGTCTCAATATTTAAATCATATTATGGAAATTTCAAATCAGAATCTAGTAGTATCCAAATATGTTTCCTATTATGTCAATGACAAAAAATAAATAATAAGAAATAGAAAAAATTAACAAATAAAGAAAGATATACATGATAATTATGCAAATAATACATGAATGAAATACAACACTAGATCGGTATACACTTATTCTCAAATATTGCCAATTATATCATTCACAATACAATTTATAATGTATAAATACGTTTCATCTATTTGTATGTATTTTATAAGACCTGCAATCAGTTTTTTTAAAATGTATGATATTCCTATATTGACGTAAAAGTATATTACAAAGTTAATTATACAATATATTATTGGTTGCTAACATAGCAAGTTTACGTTATATTTTTCTCTTTTTTCATTTTAATATCTTAAAAATCATATTATATTTATTACTTTCTGTTTTTATATCTGCGTATCCATCACAACAATGTTTTATGACTATTAAAAATAATATGACGTATATTTACAACCAAACAGTGTTCAACATATCTCACCTTCTGATCGACCACCTTCTTCACGTCTGCGTACTGATTTTTTTGGTTAAATTAATCCCTTGATTTCTGTCTGCATTCATCTAGACATACTATTCCGTATTACTTAAAACGATTCTCTACAAATCAGTAACTATTTTACAAAATTTTGTAAGTTTATTAAATATGATTACGATTGTAAAACTAATCTTAATATTTGAGATTTCACGACTTCCCCCACTATTAGGATTATTCACTTATTACAACAACAACTTTCACATTTTTCAAGCTTATGGGCAAAATGCATGTGACTCGCAGAAAATTAGCATTAGTCGTTAATCTTTATGATATGACTTTGATAATTTTATCTTATAGACAATATTGTAAGACACAATTAACAACAATCAATTAAATTATTTCATTTAGGTATTTTATTGATTTCAAATGATAATAAGGAGAACATTACTGATAAATAAATCAATATCAAATTAAAATTTAAATAGTAAATAAAATTAAAAAATAAATGAAAATCATATTAAAAATAAAATAAATCCCAATGAGTAGAGTTTTATAAAATAAAATAAGAAGTAACACGGCAAAATAATTTGAACAGACATACATACTTACACATAAATAAAAATTAAATTGGTTACTGGATCAATCTCATTTGTAAAATTAAAATACATCGTAAAATATAATGTGCTTTAAAAATATTTATTTACTTTACGAATTTATGTAGATGTTTTTATACTGTTTCATGAACACAACAAATTTTGTATTTGAGGAAAAACTTTTTGAAAATGAATATCTATTGGATTTGAAAACTTTTGTTTGTTTTATTAACGATAAAACTATTAAATGAATGTTATGTTTAATACACAGTACAATGAAAATAATTTCTATGAAATATGTATCTATTTCTGCATCCTATTATTATTGTTTTCAGAAGATTATTTTTCATAACTTAAAGATTAATAGTATTTACACAAATATTTCGTCACAATTAAATTGTTTTAGTTGTTCGTTCGTAAGTAACCAAAAATAACAAAAACTATTGATACATCAATGACAACAAAGAAATAACAACATTTAGAAATGGTATGGATGTACAGATAATACAAATATTACAATTAGAAACATAATTAAATACGATTCTGTTGTTAGTGATGTGAAGTGTTTATAAACAGTGTTTTTTATTATGTGTCAAAACACATAAACCAGAGTGTCAGTGTTTACATAATGTTTCGGCTCAGATAGCAACAAGTGAACGAGTACACTGTATAAATGCCCGGATGGCGATGTATTTTTATGCCAGTCGGATCTCGGCTGCAGTGTGCGCCCGGCAAGCCCCCCAGACTCCGACCCATGGCCTCCCTGTGCCTTCTACTTCAACAACTCTCTATAATCAACCCTTACCCAAACCTATATATTTGCCTTCTGTCCATCGTTCTGATATCTACACTCGTCAGAATAATATTCCTAAGGTAATGTAAAATAATATTTTATTTAGTAGATACTTATCATATCATCTTTTATGTTACCAAAAAATTTGCAATTTTTTTTTTAACAGTTATTATTTATAAGACTAAATTAAGTAAACAGTGCTCGATTAGAACTAAATAAAATATACTGTAGATAAATATTAGGCTTGACTGGTGAGATGTTTAAAAATAGAAATAAAATTTGAAAAGTTTTTTTCACAAATAATACATGTATTACCTGAAACGCATATCTACGGCAATGCCACATCTTAAGTGATGCATAAGTTACATCATTCTCCCTGAAATTGGTTTGAGGTAATAAACCTATTTTATTTGTTAAATTGTGCTAAAGTATAATTTTCATTATAAAAAAATGTATAAATTACAGTAATGTAATGTAATTTTTACAGTCTTATAAAGTTAATTGATAAAATATACTCAAAGATGAAAACCAATAGTTTCTTATTTTTTGTATTATTTTAACAAATTTTGATTGGAACGTATTTTAAATTAGATCAATAAAAAATCGATCGAAATTGGAAAAACAACAAACCGCTCAGGTTTTACTAAAATGATTAGATATTAAAAAATGAACTTACGATTTTATAAATGTGTTTATATTGGTGATATAAACACATTCTGACTGAAGAATTAAATAAATGTACATTTAAAATTAACTTACTATTTATATAAGGAAGAAATAGAAGAACGCATTTACAACAAAAAGAAAAGAAAAATATAAGAAAGAAGTTAAAAGATCGTTTAAATACATTAAAATGACACTGTATTCTCTCTGAATTATAAAGAGAGAACGTTGATGCAAGAAAATAAACTGTTTATCTATCTTTTCCATTTTGCTAATGCACACGCATGCGCATTATACAGAGAGACTACAGACAACGCTATGGTAGAAAAGTAACAGCATCGTTTGCAGTTGGCAAAAAGAAGGTATTTCGAAACAAATAAACACACAAAAAACCTGTTAATTATACGTTTTAAGACTATTCTGATGCGAAATGATTGAAAATATACGGTCTTCGAAGATTGAGCTACGTTTCGTTTACAAACGTATTCAAACGCTTAACCATTCAAATATTGTAATACACTTCCTACAGATTAAAATAAGATTTCGGTAAATAATAGACTAAAACCTCTTTCACATAAGGTCCTAAATATCAATTTACAAAAGTTTGTTATTTACAGGAAAATTACGGAAAACAGTCGAATTCATCATTACCTATAGTTTACTCAATATGTTAAGAAATCTAATTAAAAAATTCCAAGTAATTTGAAAAAAAAAAATACTAAAGCTAAAAATATGTCTGTCATGGTTCAATGAAGTATGGTATCAATTTAAATTATAGTATTGGAATATTCTTTTATATTAGGTTGGCTTATTCGTTTGGATCTTAAGACCTAATATTAAGAAAATATAATTTAGTTTTGTATTAAGTTGATTTAAAAATTTTCGACTATTTATGATTAATTTAAATTATTTTATTGATAGCTATAAAAATATATTTTTTTAATTTTATCAACTGTGTACAAATCTTAAGTCTTAATTATGGAAACAATTTTAATTTAGTACTTTGCTGTAATGTAAAACTCTAAAAAAAAAAAAAACTTTGAACAAAAAGTATGTTCACGACTAAGCTTTTATGGATCAGAGCACAATAGGTAACAGAATCATTGCAATAAATACTTTTTTTTTTAAATATCAGTAACATATCATACAAGTCTAATTACAGTCATTGTAGAAACTACTTTTTAATAGCTACTTTATCTAAACATGGCTATATCAGTAAAAAATTTAAAGGATAATTTTGTTTAGTTTTCATGATTATTCATGTACGAGTATGTGAGAAAAAGTAAAAATCCAAAGTTATGGTGAGGTATCTCCATTTTTAGTTAAAGTTTTAATTAATTATAAACTGAATAAATTACGACGTCGAATGTGTGCTTCGTTGTAGTTAAGAAGTTATATTTTAAATTACGTTTTCATTCTGTAAATTAAAAGTAATAAGTAATAGCATTGTATGTATTCTACAATTGTAGCGGTCAATATTATTCGATCTTAATAACCACACAATGTTAGTAAAGCGGCGGAAAAATAGCACTGTCTCATTTTATAAACTGGAATTGACAATGTTTAAAATAGCAGAAACAAATAATGTTTAAATTTGCTTTAAAAAATGTCAATATCATTCGCATTAATAGTATTCATCTATTCATTGTATTACACTTGGTCACTCGACAAAAGGCACATGAATAACAAATTCATTTAGCTGTTTTAAAATACTGGATATTTACTTCTTTCATATGTGCAATTTATTAGGTGCGTAATTTTATAGATTTTCTGTTTAATTTGGAATATTATCTTGATTTACAATTTCTTATACAACTTTTAAAATCAGAGATATAGATAGTTAATATATAAACTGTGATATATATTCAAATATTAAAACATGTTTTGTTAAATAATTATAAACACTTAGATTTGATAACCTAGGGCGAAAACGTATTTTAGTTAATGAATTCAATGATGCTATTACGTGGTTATATTGCATTATAAAATTACAAAAGTAATAAATTATATTGAATTTAGAAAAAATGTAATAATAATCGTAGTAGTCAGAGTTATGATTTTAATTTATTAACTTTACACTCTAAGTGACTTTATAATAATCGTTATTATAACCATTAAATCAAATGTTTGATTCTTTCAAATTGGAGCAGATTATAACGGTTTAGCTGTAGTTAAGTAATTTGTAGGAAATAATAAACTTAATATGGTGATTTTTGCAGCTTTAGATTTGCATATACATATGGCATTGTAAATGTCGATAAACCAATGGGTATTTCAAAAAATGGTGTAAGAATATAACTTATTCTATCACAAACATTTATCTACAAGGTAAAAACAACAAAATATATATACGTCAATAATAAATTGTAACAATTGTTTTACCGTCTATTTCACCCATATACAGAATATTTAATTGGAAATAAGTTCATTTTGAAGCATCCCTCATTATCATTGACATTTTTAAAAAAATGGTAATTTAAGCACTATGTCTATTAAAAGAAAAAAGTTATTTTTAACAAAATTCATCCAACACACAATACAGTTTTTGTTTGGTTCAATCAAGGATTAAATAAAGACGGTTCAGTGATTTTTTTAATTTTTATACATTATAACTAAAAATGAGTAATCTTTACTTAAAATTCAGGTATGCTTTGGATCGGTACTATTCAGATTAACCAACATTTTAAAGCTCCATGGACGATTTTTTAATATTTCGATAACAAAATAAGGCAACCTTTAATTAATTTGTGATTAGTTCATTAAAGCTTACAATATAGTCAAATATTATCAATTCTGATAAATCTGGATATTGAGTTTTGGTCTCATGACTGCTACCCAAATGATTTGTATCTAAATGAAGGAATTCAATCAAAAAAATAACATTTTATAGACGACATTACAATAATATCTCCATATTTTAAATATTATTAAAATAAAGCGTTTGCATTGTTGAACACTGCATGGGTGTACAACAGACGAGAGACGACTGTCGACAAAAAGGTGTAATTTAAAATATCACTTTTAACGACTCTGTAAAGTAAGTATTCCCAAAAATCACAAAAACTTTTTAATTATACCAGCACGATGAAACGCCCTACATTAGAGCTGAACCTTATGTTAGGTCCAACTCAGCCATACCTAGTTGCACCAATGTGCACTAGTAAGATTAAAGATTTAGTTTTAGTTTCCAACAAGTCTCATGGGAACTCAAAAATTTTCTCCTGAAATAAACTCGTGTTGTTTCTCATACAAAAATCATCTGAGACAATTTTAAATATTTGTTCGTGGTGCCCAATTTATATAATAGTCATTTTTAAATTCTACTTGATACTCTTATTAAGATAATTTGAGTCCTTCTGTTTACCAATTTGTTTAACTTTTGTTTATGAAGTTTCCATTTTAATTCTGAGACTCAATAGTAAGAAAGCAGTTTTTTTATTTGTTTAAATTTTGGAAATGTATTGATTTATGATATGAAGGATGTTATCAAATCTATCAGTACATCTTGATGTCCCCTAAACCATTTTAAAATTTCCTCATGAGGTTTTTTTTTTCATTTAGTATTTCCCACTTTTTTTATTATAAATATACGTTGTGGTAAATTTTGTGGAAGGTAATGTAGAGACAGACGAACGTTATTTTAAAACTTTTTTCCAATTACACTTTAAATGTCAACTTTAGAAAGGTACTGGTAATACGATTTGCCTAATTTCTT
Source organism: Aphrophora alni (assembly GCA_963513935.1). NCBI lineage: Eukaryota > Metazoa > Arthropoda > Insecta > Hemiptera > Aphrophoridae > Aphrophora > Aphrophora alni. Next base: position 113,738,761 of record OY740768.1, on the reverse strand, counting down.
ATTATCTAATTTTAGGTCAAATTTATATAAAACTAAATTTTAAAAATTTCAATTTTAGGCATAAATTAGGAATTACAAAATTTTAGTCATTTAAAAATGATTAAGGGATACGACATAATATGACTATATAAAGCCAGGTTAACTACAGGTAACCGATAGATAACGACAGTCATATATACAACACACAATATAAAATATTGTAATAATCACATTTTATTCAGAGACACACACACATATATATTGAATTTATTTTGTTTGCTATTATGTGGTACTTTCTATAAGTTAGAAAGTAAAACAAGATATATTTTCCCTGTAAGAAATAAAATATCGATTGTCTGATAACAATATGGTTCAATGTACGTTGAGCCACGTGTACCTCTATTGTATATCAATTTCTATTACATCTCTACTTCTGTTCACGTGCCTGTGACGACTATTTATACGTTGACTCTTTCTCCTCCATTATTTCCATAACAAGGGGTTGTAAGACTAGACTGTCAGAGGCAATCAAACAATATTTTTCAAGTTAGTTATAAAATAAGGTGTGCCCTAACAACACTTTTTGAAATAATTATAATGATGAATGAAGCGGTTGGTAATATCACAATCTTTTTTAATAACATATACTGATTTATTTTCTTCTAGAAGGCTGCTCAACCTCTCGCACATGAGTGCAATAATATGCCTCCTGGAAGTGGTTGCGGACAAAATGATAGAGACACTCCTCAAGCCCCAGTACAGCCTTTACCTCTTAAGGACAAAGGATCAGAAAAGGCAAGTTTGTAAAGTACAGTAAAGAAAATAATAATGACGTAGATAATTTTACATGTATTATTTGCAGCATTTTGAAAAATCATTAGTTGTACTAAAACAATAAGAAGATTAGAGATTTAAAACATAAATTGTTAGTGAATAATGGCAGCAAAATAATTGAATGGGTCTTTGATGTTTCATTGGGAGAGAATGCAAAAGTAGTAATTTTAAATTAGTGTAATATATCAAATATGAAATATTTTAATCACTATTTATTGAAAAAAAGAATTTATGACCATAAAGTTATTTCAATTAGCTCGTCACTTGATATTTCTTGAACACCATAAAAACAACAAATTTAATACGATTATTAAAAACGTTACATTTAAAAAAAAAAATTCCCTAGTTCAAAATCGGTTAATATCATCAATAATTTCTCAAAAACACATATTGTTGGCTTGTTAAGTATTTATATTTGTAGTATATGATCCTAATAATGAACGGAAATCATGAAGAAGTAACAAACCATTTTAGAACTCTATTATAACACCATAAGTGAAAGTTCCACTTTCTTTATAACTAACTGTAAATATTTTGATAATGTATCTCGTAGAAGAAGCCTTTAAGTTCCATTATTAAAAAATATAAATACATTAGTGAGGATGTTTTTTAGAAATTGAGTAATTCCTTAATATCGGTTCTACGCCATTAATTATATCTTAATGGAATGTAAAGTTTGATTACACTGAAAAAGGACCAAGCAGTAATTACTATGCAATTAAGCTCCGAAATAAAATTTAAAAAAAGTTAACTTAAACATTGGTTGCCGTTAATTTATTCATGTAAAATGCAGCTAATTACAACATGCACAAAATGCTTTTACTTTAGTAAACAATTTGCAAAACAATGAAATCTGTTTTGTCTTACTAAATACTCATTCAGAAACTATGTACGAGACAAAACGTTTTACATGTTTTTGTTAAGAGTATAATGGGGATTAGTATTTTCTTAAAATTGAATAAAACCAATTGTTTGGTTGTTAACCTACTTTTATTGAATAATTATTTTACTATTGAGTAATCTTATGTAAAATATACTACGAAATATATGTATATCATTTTACAAATGTTAGATTGTTTACATTTTCCTTAGTTACGATAAATTCTTACCTCACAACATACAGGTACATATAAATATATTTGTTCTGTGCTGAGTTAAGATACACAACTTCATGAATATCAGATCTCATATTTTTTTAACATTTAGTAATACAAATCGTCACTGAACTATTAAAAAAAATAGAAATTGATTCCGGAATATTGTTTTCTGCACATAGTTGAGTGATTAAGATTTTGCAATTGAAGCAAACTTTTTATGTTTTAAAAAACATTTGAAAACGCAACCAAAATTAAAGCCGTACTTAACACATGAGTAAATACTTAAGCCTCTTAAATCCAAAGATAAAATTAAATATCTAATGAAAACTAGTAAAAACTATATGAAATGTTTTTTATACAGGATATACTTTACGAGGAGGGACACCTTTTGTCCGGAACACTTGATGCACTTGTTGAGCTCTTGGTGCCGGGGTCGGATTATTATCCCGACCGTGCGTTTTTGTTTGCATTTCTGCTCATTTCTAGGATATTCATCAAACCTCCTGAACTTCTTGGACAAATTAAAACACGCTGTGATGATCTCAAAACACATGTTGGAAAAGACTCTTCAGTTGAGGTAAAATGAAACATACGTTATAGAAAGTTATATTATGTTATATTTCATTATGAAACAGAAAATGAATTAAAAATAAAATTCAATTACGAGTAATTAAGAATAAAGTTGATTTATATTGCATATGAATTATATATTAGCCGTTATTGTTTTGTTTGTAATGTATATATATATATATATATATATATATATATATATATATATATATATATATATATATATATATATTGTAGTGTGTAATTATCGCTTGGTAACAACAATCAATATAAACGTTATAAAATATCATTATTTAGATAAATGCATTTCATTACAACTAAGTGTACGTATTTAGTATTTGATAGATAATAATTTTAAAGGGTTCCAAGTGTTTGAAGCACAACATCAAATTTTTATTGGTGTTTTTTCCCTTTTTTTACCACGTTTTTATTAGTTCGGTTTCCGTCATATCTGTCTCTCTGTCTGTCCGGGTAGAATTTTGCAATTGAGTTTAAACTAACTTGTCGATAAGCTAGAGACCTGAAATTTTGAACATCGGTGAGAATTGGATGGCAATACAATATTCTGTTGGTTTCTTGTCTCTACATTTGTTTAAACAACAGGTTATAAGAAGTAATATTTTGAATTTCAGACATTTGCAGCTAAACAGGATATGAAATGCATTGGGAATTTCCTATATATGTCCCTGTCAGGGTCTCATCAACATATACAAAACCGATTAAAATCTTTCACTCGGACATAAGACTAAATAACAGAAAATATTAAATCAAATAATTTTTTGTTTAACATACCACGTTTTTAAAACGGACTAAAAAGTGTATAATAATTTTCCATGACCCTTCTTCAATTTTGAGATAGGATTGTTAGTGGCTATGGATATATTTGGAATACTTGGAGAGAAAAACGTGGGGCGCAGCCAGTAAATAACACAAGTAGACAATCCAGATTCACAGCTAATTTCAGCGAATCTGAAATGAGATTCACTGTAATTTAATTTAATTTATTTTCTCCTCCTTAACTATCATAGATTGCCTGCGCCCCACGTTTTTCTCTCCATTTATTCCAAATATATCCATAGCCACTAAGAATCCTCCCTCAAATTTGTAGGAGGGAATTGTAATTTTAAAAACGTGGTATGTTAAAACAACAATTATTTGACTTATTTCTAGTTTAAGGCATGTATGCCCAAAATTGGAGTATAGTTTAGTCCAAGAAATGCCTTAATAACAGTGTACTTGCAAAATTTAGTTTTTTAATAGTTGAATTATGTACAATATGTTATTGTAATATCAATAGTATTACGAATTAATATTTATGAAATTTTAGTCATAGTGTTATTTTGGGTTCTACAATACCCCTTGACCGGCTCGTGTTAATTCAATTATTGTTATGTTTATGACAATAAAAACTGTCAAAATCGATATTCACAAACAAATTTCGGTATATATAAAAAAATAATTATTGAAGGATGTTGTAATTTACAAATACAGTAGTTTGTATTAAGTACATTTCAGATCAAATATAAAAACTAAGCACCAAAAATTGCGAATAACGTATATATATTGCGATATGATTGAATCATTTCATATTAATAAACATTATTTTACCTGACCTCAAACATTACTCTGTTTATACATAAAAATATATAAAATTTTTTTTAGGTTCAGTGGTATCTCGTCCTCGTCATTGTAAATTTTGATTTAATAATATTTAAATATGTAAAAAAATATATCTAAGTAATTGTATTTGCAAGTTTCAACATTCATTAGGGAATAAATACTTGTTTTCTGGTAAATATGAATTTGTTAGTTTGTAATTCTTCGGAATGAATAGTTTTTAAAAATAGTAGGTAAAACTTTTAGACTTTTTCCTTTTTATATACTTCGTCTTTTCATCAACCTTGAAATATTTAATACAAATATCATTTCCCTTTTTATGCACATATAATTAAATTAATAAAAGGCAGTTAAAATAGACGAAAAATTATTGGAGATTATATAAAGGAAATTTAATTTATAACATGTGATTTTTGTTTAATGAAGCGTTTTAATATTGCCTCAATGTTTAGGTGTTTATAATTTATAAAGATGTGGTTTGTACCAATGTCACCATTTATTTGATATAATATAATATGTTATATTATATCAAATATAAAATAATATATTATATTATATTATAACATTTTGTACATAATTACCATTATAATAAAGCATCCTAAACAATAACAATCAAGTCAACTCGTAAAATAAAGGTTGTAAAACCACTTGACATGTGTTTCAATAAAATCCTTCTATTTTAATACCGATATATTAAAATCAAACAAAACATCCCAATTTGGCGACTATATAATTAATTTTTATGAACAATACATCGGAATAACTACATGAAGCTGGATACTTAACATATTATCACAAGTAAGAGATATACAACAAATTATATATTAGATACTTAGATATGGTACGATTTTTGTCACGAACATAATTCATTTAATGGAAGTCTTCTAGAGTATATTTTTATTACTAATTTACACTACATAAAATATATTATCTCAATAGTTGTGATCAATTGTTTATTTTTAATTTTTTGTTTTTAGTGTCCAAGTTGTTCTCATTATCTCTAAAATAAAATATATTATATTTGACTATATAGTCCATTGTGTGTCTTCGTTTATAAAACGGTTTAATTCCTGCATCTGGATTGCACTCCCATCATCAGTTGAAAATCAAAATATTTATCCATTGAGATAGTAGAATAAGGAATTAAGTTAGGACGTTACCAAATATTAAAAAAATACACAAACTCGCAATAGACTTTTAAAATGTAATTAAATTAAAAAAAAAAATTAAATAAAAAATAAAAAAACTGGAATGTCATAAGACACGATTAGGTTTATACTTTAAAAATTTTATACTTTAAGTTTTAGTTTATATGCCTGTTGTAAAGAGGTTTGGGTCGTTATCTTATGACTCTTAATATGTTAATGTTATTGGTTTTTCGATGTCATCAAGTGAGCGATGTTTTCATTCTCAACTGATGTAATTGTGAAAATGAAACTCGTCATAAGACAGTTACAAAAACACATTGAGGACACTTCAGTTAAATTGCATGGTATTAATCGTAATATTATTTTATTACACCATTTTTTTTTATACACGATAAAACTATTATCATAACATTTTAAAATTAATACTTTTTATATATATAAAAATATTTTAATGGTAATCGTCTGTTATTTTATCAAACCTAGGTTTTAATTTGATGAGTGTACTGAGCCTGAGGTGGTTTCTTATTTGTTGATATATGGACATATGTTAGTAAACTTTTTCGACATAATTTTCTCAATTCAATTTTGATTTGTTAAAAATCAATCTTAAAAGTTTCGATAAAATTGTACTAAAGAGTAGCTCAAAGAACAAAGGTAGAAGGCATTGGACCACATCTACCAAACATTTCTATTTTGGGATCACTGGAAAACTTACAAATCAATATTTAGGAAAAAATTTAATGTTTAAAAATAATACCATGCAATATCTACAAAGTTATTACAAATTGAAATGATTTTTAAATCTAAAATTATGGAAAAACCCGTGTGACAGTTAAAGACCTCTAACAGTTGTCGGTTTAATTTAAATAATTGCTTTTACTTGTTATTCAAAATTGTGATTGGCTTAGACATTGTAGCTTAGAATTTTCTAAAATTATCGCAATGACAATGTGAAAAATCAATAATATCTTTTATAACATGGATCATTTCTACTTACGACCAACAATTTTAAAAAAGTCCATTTGAAAGTGATAGCGACAATGACCTTGAGCTTGTTTAGGACTTGAATTTGCATATGGATTTATGAGGAAAATGGTACAATGTTTGTTCATCCCGATTATTTATTCTACTGTACTAATGTAGAAATTATATAGGCTATAATTATAATATAATATATAATTTATAATATATATTTACAATTTCTACATGATCTTAAATATTAGTAAATAATTCAATTCAATTCAATAAATCAATTCACTAAAAATAAATAGTGTTGTTCAACCTAAATAATATCTTTCATCTTAGGAGTATGGTGATATCATCATGCCTAGGCTTATCCAACTCATGGCGGAGTGGACAGAAATGTATCCATACGACTTCCGCGACGAAAAGATGATGGCTCATGTCCGAGACATTGCGGAGTCATTTGAGAGCAACTCGCAGCTGAGTGATGATGTGTCTACGATATTAGAGAGTCTTCTACTTCGTCTTACTGCTCTAGAAAATCACGAAGATTTTATAAAAACTGTTTCTTCAAACTCGACAACAAATTCAATAGAATCCTTACCTGTTGTACGTATTAACTAGAGTAACTTTACATTTAGAAAATATTAATGTTATATTGCGATTATCTAATTATATCTCGCTTAAGCTAAGACCATGCAATAAAATGTGGACATGGGAGTCGTATTCCATCTTAGAGGAATCGAGTATTCTTTCTGAAATGTACTTTAGTATGAATCAGGTTGTTATGTGTGTGTCGTACTAAAAAAAAGTAGAAAAATCCTCAATTCAACGATACGTTCCTACTAAATTAACGGGAATACACGTGTATGAGAGCCAAATATGAGAGAATATTTTTAATTAAAAAAATACCTAAACTCACAATAGACATTAAAAAAAAATTAAAGTTAAACAAACTGGAAAGTTCGCACCTTGTCATGCCATAAGTCCCTATTCGTTTTAAAAGTACAATGTTAAATGGTTTTCACTGACAACTTTTTACGTTAAAAGTTTTAGTTTATATGCCTGTTGTAATGGGTATGGGTCGTTATCTTATTGCAAAGTGTATATCAATAAAATAACAGTTTAATAAAGAGTTATCAGATGTGGTTTTTACTCACTGACTTCAAGAGTTTATTCCAATTACTTTTACGGTAATTGTATCCACTGATCACTTCCACAATAATTCAAGTCAGGATCCACCCTATATACTTATTTCGAATTATTTTGGTTGAATGAATTTCCGTCAGACTTTGAACAAAATTTGATCATTAATATTATTCACAATTAAAGGACCCTAATAATTATGGTAATAACTTTGGCTATTACAATATTTCATAACATCAATTATATTAGAGACCGTGCAATACATCAGAAATTTGTGTATATGTGTATGTTAATAACACGGTCTAGAAAAAAATAATTATGTCATTTTGTTTTTGCTAGGCTTGGATTTTGTAATTCTTAGACAAGTTTGCTGATCAAACTAAACGTTAGTTAATTTGTAAATAATAGATTGTAATTAAAAAGGTGTTACCTATTTCTCCTGTATCTTTCTATTTAGTAAAATATTATATTTGTGACGGTTAAACGTTTTCATTCAAAGATGAAAAAACTTGCACATAATAATAAATAAGAAACTGAGACTAAAAAACTAAATTCTTAACAAATCTTAAATGAGGAAAAAACGGCATATGATATTTTTACTGACCTTAATTTCGTAAAATATAGATCCAATCTAGGTTTTACTAATTCTTGAAAAAAAATAAAAAATCTTCCAACTTAAACAAATGTTTTTATTCTCTGATAATACTTTAAATGAAAACAACATAATATTGTAAACTCCAAAGCTCGGTAACATAAACTGTCTACAAGAATAATGAAATGTTTTTCATAACGTTCAGTGTGTTTTTAAAACAATGAAATGTAGTATTTGTTATACATTTAAAATAGAATGAATTGTTGTTTTAAGTAAAGTGTTACTCAAAAAGAAGGCATTGCAAGAAATATACGTTCATTCATCTAGTAATATCCCTTTTAAATATTCAAATAAGACGATACGTATAAAGTTTAATAATATGTCAATAGTACAGCTTAACTGAACTAATAGCTATTGTATTACTCCATTAATTAAACAGTATGACTAATATTTTTTTGAATGTTGTTCCAGTCAAAAGAAAAGACAGGTTTGGAAGGTGAACTGGGCCTAATAAAGAAGGCATATGTTCAAGAATAAAAAAAAGTTTTGACCTTACCTTCTTTTAATTGTTTGTGGAAGAAAATCACCTGACCTAGCTACTTACAAGTTGAAAATAATTACAGCAATCTCTGAAAGATAATATTTTTATTTAAATACATATATATATATATATATATATATATATACAAATTTATTTAAAACATAATAATACGCCCTTATAAAAAATGTATTGTCACATGTCCCAGAAAAAATAATTTACAATGAGATCTAAAAAAGGATTTTAAGAAAAATAATTTTGCTATTTGTGACGTCACTGATGATTATATAAAGAAATATTTTTATTTTTATTTAAAAATTTTGACATAGTCCTTTTGGGACTGTAAGACCTAAAATTTGCTAGTTGAATCATCCAAATAATTATAATAATAAATGTGATTTACCCCTTTTTTAATGGTAACAATGCATGTAATTAAGAATTTTTTTGAGCCATTGTCTAAATTTATGCTTAATTATGTATATAATAGAATGTCTATAAGTATTGCAAATTTTCAAATATAGAACATATTAAAATTTGTTTTTGTTCATTAGCAATTTTACGGTGTTAGGCATTGTAGACAGATGAAAAGTATTAAGGGGGGAACACACAAGACGGGCATTATATGGCAAGCAACTTAGTTTTTCAGGTTTAAAATTTAAATTCAAGTTTGATTTTAAGGTTTACAAGCTAAAGGTAACATTACGTCACGTTACACAAATAAAAATGAAATGATTTTACGTTAGGCTGTAATGCAAAAAAATATTCTTAACGTGGCTATAAATTTAATTTACAATAATTTTTAAACAGAAACAAAATTGACTATTTAACAAACTTCACAAACTTTGACAAAAATTTACAGTATAGCCAAAATACAAAAATGTAGCCTATATATCATAGCAAACTCAGATTTTTATTTCTTTTATTTAAATTTATCTTACTAAAATAAATTGATGTTCTTATTACCTGGATGATAGAGAGGTAGTTTTGGAATTTAACTTGTGAAGCTTAGCCAGCATTACGATCCTTAGAATTTTTATGAATATTTCCAAATGTTGTTAGCCGAAATCACGCATGACACTGATTCTATATTATTATTAATATTCTTTTTTTAAAGACTTTACACTTTCACCGAAGACATTTAGGTAATCTCGGCGTTCCGAACAGAAAAAAAAAAAAACTTAGATATAATTTTCTATTAGCAATATCGATGAGAAAGAGAAAGTACCGTTATCAAGACGAGGAACGCATGCGCAAAAAGAAACAGCTGATTTTGCTAGTGGTTGTTATCTCAAGGAGATAGTGTATTTATTGGAACTAAACTTCGCAGTGAAATTAAATAACGCTACGATGTGCATGTGCATACACAGTTTAATAACAACCTAGTTTCAAACTTACCTACTTTAAATTTAAAGTAATACCAGTATTAGTGTAGTTAATTATATTTTAATATGTGAATCTAAATATAATCTAAATAGAATTCACATAACTATACAACATAAAATTCGTAAATTGGTATGCACAAGTCCGAGAATTATTACAAGATAGCATTACATATATTATTTTTCTAATAGATTCAAGATGTAGAATCAATAATCCAAAAAACACTATAATTACTATATCATGAAAATACATGACCAGCAAAACTAAGTTTTAATAGGTCGTCATTTCTGTTGTTGAGTGTGAAGGGTAACAAATAAAAACAATTATTTAGTTACTGAATTTTTTCCTTGTTGATATGTTTACTAACTTTAGAATTACTTAAAAGTTTTGCTTCATATCATTTAAGTTTTAACATGTATATGCATGGAAGTTATTAAACTAAATCACTTTTTATTGCTTACTTATTGTTACATTAAAATAATATTTATAGCACAAAAATTATAATTGAGACAGATTTTGTAAAGAGTTTGTAAATGGCAAAATGAAACGTTATACCTTAAAACAATTATTAGCATATATTACTTTACGTGTCATTCTTTTCTGTAGTTTAAGTTAGAAGAAAACTACTAAAACTCATACTTTTTAATATTTAATAAATTTAATTGTTATTATTGAAGTATAAAATAGCTTTCTATATCTCACTTAATGTTTATTGAGATTCAATGTTCAATGATACCACAATTGTCAGTCATTTAATTTGTTTTATATCTCAATGAAGTTTAACTTAAAATATAAAGAAAATAAAAAGTTCCATAATAAAGGTTTTAATTATATTTTATTACCAATGAAAACGGGACCGTACTACGTCCATATCCATCAGATGAATTTATATCACCATTTTTATAAGAAAACCAACGTGTTTCAGACTGACATCACGGAAATCACTGCAAGAGAATTAGATCTAGCTCAACAACTCACTTTTATTGAGTTGGAACTGCTCTCTTATATCGGACCAGAAGAATTCATCCAAGCTTTTATAAAGGATAACCTGCATGTGGAACATATAATTAAGGATGTGAAAAAGACTCGAAATTTAGAATCATACATTAGTTGGTATGATCGATTAAGTGCCTTAGTAGCAACAGAAATATGTAAGGTAAGTTTACTTATACATAATATTAGTACACTCTCTTATAATACATGAAAATACACGAATATTTATTTCAATGAAATTTGTTTTAATGAATTATAATTTAAAGAGTAAAATATTAAATATATATTGTTTGAGTAACATTTAGATTTAAAAAAGTGTGTATATTCTATGTGTCATATAGTACTGTCCATTGAAAATTAAATTATGGTACTGTAGAATTACCTTATTGCTCATTACCTTATATAATGTAGAATTATTAGCATTATCAGTATCATCGTTTAGCTTTGTAATTTGTTTTATAATTTACGTAATAAAATAGTTTGCACTATCACTGATTATTGATTTGGGGTTTTAGACGAATCCTTTTTCTCGACTGTCACCTTGGAAAACAATGATTTTCTTTTCAGATTGGTCAAGACCTTTCATATACAATCATGTTCTTTTCAAACTTTTTTTTGAATAAATTTATTATCTCTTTCTTTATTGTAGTATATCAATTAGTTTTATGAACAATTTCTTTTAATGATCTTCGTCCTAGTGAAAAGGAAGCTTAAATGGAATTAGGCGTGAATTTGTTCCTTGAACCATCACATCAAATAGTTTACACATATTAGTATTAAGTTTATAAACAAAATAGTCATCTACATAATTTAGAATTTTAATAAATTTGGTACTACTAGATACTTTAGTATTGAAATCAATCATTAGAGCTAAAAGTTAATATTATTAAAATATAAATCTGAAATATCGATTCTGAAATCATTGTCAAGTGTAATCTATATTTACAATCTACCAATAATATTTGTATTATGCACAGTAATATCACTTTGTTTGCTACAGATTGTCACGTCCTTATCAAACAAATTTTACTAAGAAATAATATTCCAAGCTGTAACACATTTTAAAGTGTTTATTAACTGATCAACATATAAATTTCTTTCCCACTAAAGACATCAGAACTTCTTGATTGATTATATTTTTTAATGTTTAAACTTTAAGATATATTTTCATAATGGTAATTTTCAAAACTATAGTCTGAATTGAGACATATATAAAATAGTGTTTTTGTTAAACCACTTCACGTGTAATCATATCGCAGTTCATGAACGTAGTTTGAAATATCGGAAATAAATATGAGGTCCAACTGTTTTAAAGGGAGATAAAATGAAAATTTTTAAATCAATTCAAATAATATTTTTAGATAGTTTTGTATTGAGTTTTACTCTGTACCTTTATTTGCATGTAAAGACTGCACAATGTCAATAATCTATCCAAATTCAATGCCTTGGTACAAAGTAGATTTGATAGAACGTCTTTCTTGACTATAAAAGTTTCAAAATTACTTTATATTATAATGCAATTTCACATAGTATTTATTATTATTTTAGCACTGTGCGAAAACAAATTGTCAAAATTAATTACAAGTAGTAAAATGCATCATAAGGAATGTAGTTAAACCACTAAAAAGAATATTTAATTTAAGAGCCCAAATGACACGTTCAATTCGCTATAATCTTACTACATTAATTTAAGCTTTAAAATTTTGAACACAATGGAAAATAAAACTTTAAAAACATATATGTGCCAATGAAATGAATAAAGTGTTACGGAACTATAGAAAAATAGCCGTTTTCTTGTAACACCAAAAAATGTTGGTTAAAATTTTTAATATTCCTCAATTTGAAATGCATATTTTATTTATAATTAAGGTGCTCAGTTTATATTTGGCAAAGGAGTTTAACGTGGCCGATCACAAAGTACTACACATTTTAAACATAACATTGAAGTATTGTTCTTTTTAATCAGGTCATTTAAATTACATTTGTGAATCCTATATAATATGTTTTATACAGAGTATCTCAGAATTTATGTTATTACGTATTTGGTCTTCAGTTGCTATTTACTTATAAATAAATAAAAAAATAGAAATTTGGATTCTACAAACAAGCTGAGGGTGTAGGATTCCCCCCACAACGAAGAAACATAAGATACTGTACTTTTACTTTGAGGATTTGAAGAATTACGTTAATCGGAAAGAAGTGGTAAGCCGAACATACTTTGTCATGTTTACTTAGCAGGTGTTTATATAAATAATAAACTTACTTCATATCTGAATCCCATATATCTACCCACTTTTCCTGTATTCTTTATTTAAATACAAAAAATATATTTAAAAATACTTCATATCACTTTTCTTTCTAATTTGTTTATAGCAATCGAAAAAAAAGAATAGAGTGAAGATTATAGAATTTTGGATAGAAACAGCAAGAGAGTGTGTTAACATAGGCAACTTTAATTCTCTTATGGCTATCATGATGGGGCTCAACTTGGAGCCTGTTTCGAGGCTACGAAAAACTGTAAGTACAGGTAAACAGGATAGACAATATTTTAAAACACTAAATGAGTAATAGCGTAATATTGAATAAAGCAATTTATTTTCCATAAAATAAATCTAACTAAACCTAGTTAAATGGTTTTGCTGGAAAATAACTGGTTTTATTATTGACCATCAATATTCTTTCCTAACAAATTGTTTTAAGAACATTATCAAAGAAACAGACATATAACAACACTATATTTGAGTTGTTATTGTGAAAACACATTATAAGAACTGTGAAATCTATGCGGAAACAGTTCGTAAATTGCGTGGAATTTTTGGACGAGAAGAAGCACCAATAAGTCATCTGAGCAGATATTGATAAAGAAATTGGAATAAACAGCTTCGTTCTTGGATGTAAACCGCCTGGACGTCCTTGCGCTTCCGGTTGTATTAAAATCGTCGCGGTAAATCAATTCGCTGTCCAACAAAGGGTCATTACAAGACTAGCAATGAACAGAATTAGTGAAGTGTGAATAGTAACGACATATTGTACCATCAGTGAAACAAAATTCTTATTTAATAATTCAATAAAACAAGAAATAATTCTTTCATATAAATGTGATTGGATATCATTTGGGAATTTTTATAACAGATTATAATATTATCAAAATGTTAAGTACATGGCTTACTTCAAACTTTAAATTAAACACAAAATATCTTATAATTTTTATTAATAAAAGCTGGGTCCGGATTCAATGCAATCTTAATGTATTTGTATGCACCATTATCCTGGCATCTATAGTTCTTTCGTCGAGTATTATTGTTATAATTACGATAAACTCGTCAAACACAGTTACTATGCAAAACCTAAATTTAAAAAATATATATTTCTAACGTTTATACTAATATCTGTAACTAAATTATTTGAATAACTGAAATTTACTTTCATTAATCTATGAATATTCATCACAACTCAGCGTTACGTAGGATATATGTTGACTTTTAAGTAGGTTTTCCATTCAATAATCCAAAGTTTTTTCATTTTATTTATTCTACATTTGGTACTCCTGAAACCTGTCCGTTACTTTGACTTTTCCTAGACATGTTAAAATAGGATTTTAGTATCAATTATCCCGTATCTGTAATTCTGTATGATTATATGTTCATCAACTTGTGATTTGTGGAATAACAAGACGTTATTTATTACATATTTAGAACAAAAATGTATTTCTGAATATTAAAGGCACTTGCCAAATACGGAATGCAAATAAAACGAGAAAACATTTTCAAATAAAGGTATGTTTAAAGAACAATTTGAACATACATGTAAATCAAGAAACAAAATAACTTTGAAATATAATAAAAAACTGATTTTTAATCAATTATTATAAATTACTAAATCGACAGTAATGTTCTGCATAATTAAAGAAGAGTATATTGTTTCAGTGGAGCAGAGTAGAAAACTCTAAACTAACTGTCTTACAGCACCAAACAGACTCATGTTCCAACTTTAGTAGCTACAGATCAACTCTCAAAGCTGCCTTGTGGAGATCTTCAGGTTCGTCAGACAAGACTCAAAGAATTATTATCCCGTTCTTCTCGTTATTGTTAAATGATTTCTACGTAATGATTGAAGATTGCTCAAAAACGTAAGTTTACTAAAATAAATATTTTATGGTATAAATTACCAAAAGCTATTTTATCGTCGTAGGAGCCTCTTATTTAATTGTTAACAGAAACATTCAATATATTGCAGTATCTCATAAAAAAATCGACACCATAAATGGTAAAAATATGTCCTTCGGACTTTTGAAGTGATTTAGGATCAATTGTATTCAAGTTATACACATTTCGCTTTTGCTTCCTGATAAAAAAAGATGTTGCGATCATTAAAGTTAATTGATTTAAATAGAAAGTTTTGGAGAGGCATCACAGACATGGGTCCAACTTATTGCTGTAGCGCCATAACAGAATATGTTTATAAATTTAACATAAAGAATATATTAGTGTAACTCTTCATCAATTAAAGGTGTCATAAGGAAAAACGTCAGTCTTGCCCCTGTCTAAATAGATCACCAGAATGACATTTAAAATGGACCCATAACACTTATTTTTCATATAACTCAATTACTTTTTTATCGCAACGGAAATAACTAACATATAACACTTACGGGTAGTTTTTTCAGGTTAATTGCTGTTTGGGATCTAAATCCAAATTAATATTATTTTTGGGAGTTAGTTCGAATGACATATTAGGAAAATATGTTCTGTTGCGACTCGAAACGACACTCATATAACATTTAGAAGATTACCGTAATTCCAATTAGTGCATCAGTGGGTAAAAAATATTTATTTCAATTTTTTATGCTCCGCAATTAATAATAATGGTATTAATTATTTCCTCATTTCCTCATTATTTTCTATGTTTAATGAGTTTCAAAATGCAATTCAACATTACTTGTGATGGTGTTTCCTTGTGATTTTATTTAAGATACAAATAATGAAACTGGTGTATGGTTATGAATATTATATTGTTAATGTGTTTTCCCTAATAATGTAGCTGTATGTATAGTGTATATGTCTTCTTTATAATCAAATTTCTTTTAAGTTTTATTTAAAAAATAATTAACCAGCTTAAATTTTATAACATAATCCTAGATTTACACAGATAGCCTAAAATTGGTAATTTCTTTCAATTTTATGTAAATTTGTAATCATATTTATCATGAAAACTCTTGTTATTCACATGTTAGGATTTATTGTATAAATTGTGACATGTTCGAAGAAATATATATATATATATATATATATATATATATATATATATATATATATATAAATTGTCGAAGGGTTTACAATATGTACCTGTTACTATACATGCAGTTACAAATCATTATATAAAAAGTAGGGTAAATTATTTACATATACACTGTTGTGTTGAATAATAAATTTAACACTCCAAGTGAAGTTAAAATTAATGTAAAGTTAGTAAATACATAATATTTACTTGGAATATCCATTTGTAACGTCTTAACTGTGCCAACAGAATCCCTTAGGTTAATGAAGACTGAGAAGAAAGGGAAGCCCAATAAAATTTAACATTCTTGTAACAGGTCTCAAACCTGCGAACCTCTGACCGTTCACTTAACTGAAATACAGGGAGTTAGACGTGTGTCGCATCAAGTTACCTGAACCCGAGATTAAATTGAAACAACTTTGTACGTACTACTATATATTAGACACGAACTGACTCATGTGATACAACATTAGGAATGATGTAGAAAACACAAAGTTTATTTTCAACAAATATTTATTTTATTATTGTTATACATTAAGTAATTAGTACATATTAACACTCCTTATACAGCTGATGTAATAAAAAGATAAGTATCAAATTTCTGCAATTTAGTTCCATTTTAAAAAAAATTACTAGAGAGATTCCCATAACCTTGTTATTATAATGTATATGAACAATTGCCAATCTGCACAATATGAGCTTTTATGACACAAGTAGGAACTGCAATTGGAAGTAATTACAGAAATCATTAATAAATTGTTCACTATTATTGTATTGAAGAATATATTCACTTGAACCTGTTGTTGATGAATCAACAAAATGACTAACATTCCGACTAATAACACTGTGATTATAATTTTATATTTATACACAAAAGACATACATATACTATTGATTTGTGTGTATTTTAGTTTTGTATTTTTTTAATGTTTAAACAACATATCAATCAAAATTAAGTCAATCTAAATCGTTACTTAAGTGCAGTTTTTACAACAAATGCATGATTTGTAGAATAATTTTCCAATTACATAATTTATATGATTGACGTACTTGATGTGAGGTTTCACAGTCCTCATATAGTTTAAATTTATTTAAACTGTATTCTATAAATATTATTTTAGTGTAATGTATAGTTTGAAAATATCTTCATTTGTCTGATGTTTTAGACTGCCAAATGGTCACATCAACTTTGACAAGGTATGGCAGTTAGCTAGGCAAGTAACAGAATTCATCAACTGGAAGCAAGCTGACTGCCCGTTTGATAAAAACCATAAGACAAAAACATATCTTCAAAGTACGCCCGTTATGATTAGTAGTGGTGAGTGTGTATTCTAACATTCTCTCTAACATTTATCCAATAATTATTTTCACGTTAATAATATTAATTCTGCACAAGTAATCATCCTGTTTGTTTTAATGACTGAAGCTAACTCATTACAAATATAAAATAAAAAGTATTTTAGTTAATATAAAAAAACAGAGAACATAGGGTAAAAACATTCAGCATATTTTACATTGCTGTAGATAATAAATTTGTTTAGACTTTGGTAGAACACTTGAGACATCATGAATTATTAATATATAAACTTAATAGCCGTTTTAAAAATTTGAGGCAATTACACAATATATTAGATATTAAAAATTTATTGACTAACATTTCACAATAAGTTGATAACAAAAACAACAGCATTTTCAAATAACGTTAACTACTATACAACTCTTACTTCTGCCTTGCTTTTCCAAATACATTTTGCTATATTTTCTATAGTAATTTTTAATGTTAGTAACCGGGTTAGATTGGATAGACGCTCTTATAATATACTCTTCTATGGGACAGAGTTAGGTGAATGTTTTGAGACGTTTTTTTATAATTTTTCATCTAATGAATTTTTAACAAATGTAAGCTGCTCAATTTCTTTAATTGTCAATCTCGACTTATTGCAATGGTACAAATTGCACTTTTAGTAACTAAAATTGGTATTTTTTTTGCTAACACGAAAAATGTATATTGTAATCCCTAGTGAATACTTCGTAATTTTAAATTGACTAATTGAAAAAAATTCAAGAAAAACCCAAAGTTGATAAATTAACCTATCAAAATCGGCACTCAATAAATTTTTAGAAATAACATAGTAAAAGAAACGTCAATGTATATTTTTTATTCAGGTGTAAAACATATTGTGATTATAAAGGCGGAAGTTAGGTTAGAGTAAAAACTCTTTTTTTGTTCGTGACTTAAAGCGTTATAACATTTGGGATGGTGGGTGGGGTATCTCAAATGAAATTTTCGAAAATTTGTATTGAAACACAACATTTAATAATTATGTTAATCATTAAGTAAAGACATACCTGCAAATTAACACAATCGTGTGGCGGCATAAAAAGTAAATTGTCAGTCTTAGCTTGTCAGACTCCTGTTGGAGTTCCATTAGCAATTTCTATAATCATGCAATTACCTCTCTACTAAAACATTTTTGGAAACATAAATTAATTGGTGTTGAGTTTGAAATTACCTCCCAACCCCAAATCAAAATTTCACTGTTCTGCTCAAACTCCTGCAGGACTTTATTGGCAATTACAAAGATGTTGCTTTTGTAATATAACTTGTTCTTTTGGATTTAGGTGTAAAACAAACATATCAAATATTTAGTTAAATATGATTGTTTTAAATTTCAATCAACTCTGATTTTAGTTAATGGCTAAATAGAGACCTCTTGTTTGTGCCCGTTTTATCTAGCTTCATTACCTTTTAAATAATATAATACTCAATCAGTATGTTATTACTTCTACTAATATATATATATATATATATATATATATATATATATATATATATATATTATATATATAAAGAATGAATAAACAACAAATATTTCTAGCCTAACAGTTCCCTCTTTTTATTGAAAGAAATAGGAACACAGTTTTACTTTTTATACAATGTTACATACCACTATAACATAAGAGTTGAAGCAAAGTTCATGTAAAATCAAATACACAAATAATTGTAAGACTCTATTTTTTAAACACTAAAATTGAAACAAGAGAATTAGTGAATATCACGATACAAATAAATACTTATATATAAAAATATAATTAATGAAATATTATTTAATGGCATATTGCAATGTTAAATAAAAATAACAAATGCTCTGATTTAGGGCGTACAAAAAAGTTTATACCAATTGTAGGGGATTTACTAATATATTTCTTTCTCTACTAAATTCACAAAATAGTAAAATAGTGTGGCCATGAGTAATGGTATATGCTCAACCTTCACTACACACATTTTTTGTCTAAGCTATAACATTTTTTTATTGATGTTAACAATGAACAACTATCAATATGTTTCAGCTTTGTCTGAAGCATCATTTGTTTGTGAGCCCCCAGACACGCAGGATGAAAAAGAAATCTTCAACAATATGAAGTAAGTATGAGCTAGTTTAAACAAAAACTTATTAATATGCAATCCAGATAACTGAATTTGTATGATTTCAACTTTCAACTTCAACCCGGCATGTATGAATTTTGTTGAAGTTTTTAAAATGTTGAAGTTCGGCATCTAAATTGTATAGAAAACGACTAATTTAAATTACTGGTTAAAACTTAAAGGAGAGCGAGAGAGAGAGAGAGAGAGAGAGAGAGAGAGAGAGAGAGAGAGAGAGAGAGAGAGAGAGAGAGAGAGAGAGAGAGAGAGAGAGAGAGAATAACAATATGAGAACATTGATTTATATAAAAATCACGGAAAGAACGCATTAATCAATGTCACTTGAAACTTGTCTGATGGTCAGCTGTGTTGATTCCCATGCAAGTGTCATTCCTTTCGTTGCTTATCTGATGTTGATTCATTGAAGGGAGATTACAGTATTGTATATTTCATTTGTGAAGTAATATATTTTGTCATTTCATATGTTATCAGTATTGAATTTAGCTGCCCTCTAAATCTGTAACTCCTCCGATGTCTTCAATTTAGAACCTTTTTGTATATACAATTATATTTATATATATATATATATATATATATATATATATATATATATATATATATATATATAAATATAATTGTATATATATATATATATATATATATATATATATATATATATATATATATATATATATATATAAAGTATTATGAGTGTACAATACTGATGATGATTGTACTTATATGTTGAAACCCGTAATTTCAGTAGATAATAAAGAATATTGTAGACGGAAAGAAATTAAGGACATTTAATTTAGTAAACAATCTGGTTTACTATATTCAGAATGAATAAAAATAATATATATATTTGTATAAATAAAAAGTAAATCAATACCGAAAAGATGTCTTTATTTGTAAAATAGTACTTATGTAATATACGTTTTCCAATCTACTCAATGTTCACAAAATTTTTCCAGGAGAAAGTAACAGCAGTAATATTTACAATTGCTCTACTGGAACGAAGGAACCGAATTAAAACTCTAGCAAAAATACAAGGACTTACGCATGAACATTTTAATTGCAACTGGATAAATAAAGTTTGTAATATTAATAAATAGAAGACTGTAATTTGTGATAAATTGTAAATATTATGTAATGTTATAAAATGTTTTTTACATTTGAATAAAGAATTTAATTATGTATTATATGGGTCAATCCTAAATAATATACCAAGAAACCAAACTTTCTTCGCTGCAATTGTCTAATTAAGATATAGAAAAGCGCCATGGTGAAAACTAGTAGGACTGAAAATATAATTGTCACATGGGATATTTCTTTATAACAACCAAACAGGAATTAATAAGGGTTGAGTAAACCTGTAAAAATTGATATTTTGTTTACACTTGTTAATTAATCTGTACACTTACAATATTGATTAAACTAAAAAGGGGTTTCATTATAGAAATAGCTTAATTCATAAAAAATAAATATTAATAATGATTCAGTTTCCTTTTAGATTTTGGTAAATACTAAAATGTTGTTTTTTTGTGGCTGATGAAACACAAACACAAGTGAGAAAATGTGTCTTTCCGCTCTACTTGTAAAACTAATTAAATGTAGATACCTATTATAAATATCAGCTGTTACTGTAAAATGACATTTACAGTTTTAACTCACTAACCGTGTTTCTAAGTGAAATGAGTTTACCAACAAAGTCAAAAAGAAACATTCTTTTTAAACTCCCAACACTCCACAAAAATCGGTTAATTCAATGTAATACACGAAAAATAGGTTTTGATGAAAGAGTCTACACAATCAATCATTGTTCTCTTATTTAGCTTCCTCCTTTATAATCAAGTTCGATATAAACATATGAATTAAATTGTATATTACAACTAACCTACGTTTTATACGATTTTTTTCCATTTCAATATATCCTTTAAAATACAAGGGAACAATCACTAATTTTATAGATCGCCTCCATAAAATATCCCTTTAAACAAAGTTGACAATATTTCCGTCTATTAATTTTCTTAATTTTAATATAACTCAATAAATATCATTAACTCAATAGGTAAATTAAATTACAAACAAAAACCGCCACCACTTCGAGCACCAAATAAAGAATTAACAAGTATGTAAGTTATCATGCTACACGTCCAACAACCATAATCAAATATTCAACATTTAGAAACAAACTAACAGAAACATCGGCGTTTACAATGACTGAAAAAAACAGCTCAGACAGAATGAATATTTAAAAGAAGATTCAAAAATCACATATCTTCATTGCTTTGGTGTAGTGCAGTAGTGTATGGTGTATTCCTTGGTTATTCCTGAAAATAACTCATGTTAAGATGTAACAGCGGTGTAAGTTACATAACAGAATTACTTTTAACGAAGGATATAAGAAAGGTATTTTCATTAATTAAATAACAGTAGTACCAAATTGATAATAATGGAAGCGAGTAAGTTGTAGTCACGTAAAACAATATTCCAACATTTTCGAAACTTTTGTTTAGCAGACAAAAATGTTATTGCAAGTCATCTATTGATTCGTAGTATGTTCAGAACTGACGTTTTATATATTTTTTTCTTATTTTGTTCAGGGTTAATATCTAGAAGTTTTGTAGCTCGTCACTTTATATGTAAAATATAATTGAAATAATAAAGAAAAACTTAAACCCTTAAAAAAAAACATTCATACGAAATATAAGTATTTCCTCCAACTTTATACACCTTATGTTCTGAAACAAAATTAAATATACCTCTTATATACTGTATAATGAATGTAAAAATTAAACAATAATCTTTTCAAGTCTAATCTCATAAAATATTGTTACCTAAACTCAACAAATTATAAAATATAAATTAAATTATAAACTCTGGTTATTATAAATGTACTTATAAAGGATTAATTGGTATATAAACTAAATCAAACCTTAACACAAGTCATTACATTTATATTCATTTGAACTAAAATTCATCACGACAAAATTAAAATTGAGTTTAAAATTTCAAAAATATAAAACTCTATGTTACTCTTATAAATTATACTTTAGATGAATAGAAAGAGTTAGCCTCGAGACTGTATTACTAGTCTGAATTTCACAGGGATTTATTCTGCCAGTTAATGGATTTTTAAATATTATATAGGACAGGCTACATGAAATGTTAAAATCCGTAATAAAAGTGATAAGGTAGAATTTGGGGAGGGGGGATGGGTAGAGCTTTTAGCTCACACCAACATCATACAAAACACCCTTTACTTTTTTAAACCATTAAGGAAACCCATAAAATTGACAGGCAATAAGCTTACATGTTATGCATATCAATTATATAGTCTACCCCTTTAAATTTATTACCGCAAATGAGGTAATGTAGTATATGATATTAACAACACAAGATTTTAATTTAAGAATAACTGAAACAAAGCCTAAGATTGTAAGATTTCCAAATTATTGTTGAAAAGTAGGAAGAGACGGCTTTTTGGAACATCCTATTTTCCACAATTAATTTATTTGAAAATCATAAATTGTTGTACATGACGTACCAATAGACCACACGACGTTACATTAAAACCGACATGAACATCGGTTCAGCAGTGTCAGGATCTAGCCGTACCGCTGGATGTGAATACAATCCCCAACACTTAAACATTTTATATCAGAAACATAATAATGTTTTCTACAGTTTTATGTCGTACAAAAGTTATTAGTAGATTATATGATAATAGGACAATATTCCTTTTTAAAGTGGGTTTTATAATATTCACAACAATCTAGTTTAATCAGAATTATTTTTTATATTAAACTTTAGAAAATATTATTTATAGATGTGGTACTAAATATTTAATAACATTTGCTTTTATTCGCTATAATTTTTGAATGAAATAAATATTTCTTTAAAAAATCTAAGTTGTTAAATATATTACAAATAGTATTACTTTTTTATAACATTAGTCAATAAAATATGAATGTATGTCCATTTATTTCTTTGATGGTTCTGTATGTTTTAGTAAAATTAACAGTTGTTTGTAAAAAGATCATTGTGAAAATAGTGTTTTTTTAAATTTTATATAAAATTGAGATTAATCAAATACACACTAATCATATATATGTGATTTGTGCAATCATATTTATAATTAGTGTGTAATTGATTAATTTCCACTACAATTTTCAATTAATTTCCTTTACCTTCAGTGAAAAATCTAGTATTACTTGAATAAAATCTTTTTACAAGAAATGTTTAATACATAAACTCTTTGTGTCACGACACAGTACTTGTAATGATTTACATTAAAACATATCCATCTATCACATTATTTAGAATAATAACTATATATGTGTTTCTTACTATATAAAACATATTTGTGGTAAAAAAAACAAGCTGTTCCATTTTTATTCCCATCATTTAAATTTATTTCGGTATTAGGATTTATATAAATTCCTATGTCATTTTTTTAACCTGAAAAAGTCAGTTTGTTTCCTACTCAAAACAAAAAAGTCAAAACGACTCCTCTTTAAAAAAGAACATTTAAAAAAAATTTCAATCGAACTCCTTCCCATTAGACAATACCTAATTTCTTTGCAGTTTAAATAATATATTTATACACTTAATAATTTGGAAGCTTAGTATCTATTACAAAATAAATATATATATATATATATATATATATATATATATATATATATATATATATGAACAACAAATTGTGGAAAACGTAACAAAGAAGTTGAAAAATATACAGCTAAAATATAGAGATTGTAATTTGTGTTGAATGTGTTGATAATTTTTACATTTAATAATGGGTGGTAAAATTACAAAATGGCAACCGTTTGAAATAATTTTATATAATTTATTCTTATATGTAAATTATATACCTACAAAAACCTGTAGTACCTCATTGTGTGTAATCTGAAAATGTTTCTGTCAAGGTTAATGCTCACAGACTGACAGACGTGAACGGAGAAAGCGCAATATATTGTAATTGTAAGCTACATTTCTATAGAAGACACTATGCTAGTGATAAAAACAACAAAGATAGCCTCCTCCACCTTCCACACATGATCATTGTGGGATTTTTACCCGTGGACAAGAGTTTCATTACGTATAGAGACAGTGGGTTATTAAAAAACCACTGACTATTTCTTTATATTCAGTGATATAATATATAAGAAAAACAAATACATTAAACGTATTATTTATTACAACACATGTGTTAATTAAAACGGTTTGAGTAGCAAGATTAATAAGTTAGAGTCATCACTTCACCGTATAGGTAAACAGTAATATGCAAACATAATATCTACATCGAAGGTAAAAATATCTCCATCTTTCCATAAAAACACAAAATGGAGATTTCGATTTCAGTACCCATAAAATGATAATCATAGATTCAAAACCACAGATATTTTTTATAAACAGGATGAAGATGAATACAACTTAAAACAAGTAAATTTTAACATGAAAGTTGTAGTGAAAGCATGTAATGGTTTTAACTCAATATATATATATATATATATATATTATTTCTAGATAGATGAACAGAGTGGTGTAAGAATATAGTGTACAGTAGAGCTGTGAGCTTAAGAAATAGGGTACATGATCTCACAAGTTTGAGTTAAGTTTTAAATTATTGATAGTACTTCTAATAAATATATTTACACTGAGGCTAAAAAAATCACATAAATGGACCCACAAATCCGTTAATATTTCCCCTTTTTAAAAAATTCTAATCGTCAGTCTACAATATCCTACAACCATGGTGTTAGTATATACATATCACAAAGCATAGGCTACATACTGAGATTTATTAAAAAGCATATGTAACACAGTTACGTAAACAACATAATATTTGTTTAAAGAGGTACAATAAAATGAGTCCACAATTGTGCTGTATACATAGATGTAACTCTAACCATCACGATCTGAATATAAATATAAATGAGAAATAATAATATGTATCTTCTATAAACAAACTGATTATTGACCAGGATTTTAATATACACTGGAAATCACTTGAACATAACAAACAATAATGCTAGATTTAATAAAAAGGTACTCCTCATATGAGTAGTACATATAAACTATGCACTATGTCTATGACAATTTTTAAAAAATAGATTGAATACATAGAAATTATAGAGATAAAAATATATAAAATGCCAATATTATTAATTTAGAAAAATTGGTCAAATTATTTATTGTAATAGAGAAAAGGAGAACAAAAAACCAATTTATACTCAATACAAGATATCACTACTGCATACCAAACGAAATGAAATTTATAGATCGTTTAACGTTAAAAGAAAACTCGAGGGAAAAATGTTATAATGTTTTATTTAAGCATATTGCAAAATGCTGTAATAAATATATAGGGAATCACAGAAGGTTGTTTATAGAGATTGCACATATTTAATAGTCAATAAGTTACATAAATTCTGTAAAACCTTTATCTAAAGTATATAAACATTTCAATACATAATAACAACAATTAATTACACTTTTAAATAGTACATCTCTGTCAAAATTATTATAAGAGAACGATTTAAATAATTCAAATTTAATATACTGAAGGATGTTTGGAACATTTTTGAAATTACCACAATCCTTTCCTTGATTAAGAGATACATTTCTATGGACGACACTGTAACAAAAAAAATAAAAACAACACAGATAACCCACTTTCTGTAAAAACTTCAGCATAGTAGGATATTCCCCTGAAAACAATGGCAGTATAAATTGAGACAATGGGCAATTAAAAAACAATTGCATAAAGTTGACTAGCGGAAACGGACTTAGTGTTGGAATGACACAATTAGACAATTTTAGTCATTTACATTTTTCCTAAAATTAGCAAATTTAATACGAGTAGAAAACTACAAAATATTTCACTAGCTCAAATTCTATCTCTAAATATTGTTATTTTTCATAATAAAATATATGCAAACATTGTTCTTGTTAGTTAACACTTATGTTTTATATGAATAGACTTAGAACCGCTGAGTTACTGGTTTATTCAACACAATATTTATATAATTCAAAGAAAATATAATATTTGATAATGTTTAGTCATTGACGATTTCGATGTATCACCTAATATTTATAATTTATTTCACTGACTTTTATTTTACTATTGCACTCAAATTGGTAATATGTATAGTAAGTATTTTGTTTCTAAAATATGGAACTAATAAAATTATTTAAGGTTTATTTAAACTATTACAATATAAATGGGAATTTTATCACTCTGAACTTACTTATTTATTATACTGCAGTAGTTAAAAACTCCCGAGAGAAATCTGGTATATTAATTAATCATACATTATATACGTTACAATAGCGACCATAGAATAGCTGAAAACAAATATATTGAAATATTCCTCTTAGAGGCTCACTATATGGAACTCTTAAATTAACATATTTTATGCAAAATTTCAAAACGGAGCGAATTTTTGAATATTTGTAAAATGTTTTCTAGAGCAAAACTACTCGCTGATAGTCATAAAATAGGTAGTTTTACCTAACGTTAAAATTTAAATAAAAACGTAGTTATTTAGTTTTAAATTAAATGTTGAGCTTGACTTATGAGAAAAATCAAGTTATAGTTTGATTGGTGTAGCTCGTGTATCACAGAAGAGGACGACCTTGTCGTTGAAACGCGTCTGATACTTATGTTTTAGGTGTATTTAACACTCTGATACTTAGGCGTATTTTTTGTGAGAATTGTGTTCTGTGTGTTTGTTATACTGTATTTAGTTTTATTATTCAGAAAAAGAAATATATACTAGAAAATATTCATTTAGTATTGTAATCCCAAAACCTAAACTTATAATAATACCGTAATCAAAATTAATTATTTTATATCTAGTACCTGGAAATTGTTTGTAGTATATTAACATTGACCAACAAGTTACGATGTGCTATTCTTTTTTGTAAGACTTTTTTGTATTCTTTTTTGCTACATATAATTTATGTCGGGTAACAACTTTTGTTTACATGCCATAGTTTTATTTTTCATTAATAAGATAACAGTGTTGAATTTTATACAATACATATTGAACCTTGTCAACTTATGTTCAATCTATTCCAGCATTGTGAAATACAGCTTAAAACAGACTAAATCGTTCTTTAGGGAAGAGCGAGTGTTGAAGGAACCGAAAATGGGTTGAATGTTTATTTGTGACGCAGCTTATGTCCGAAACATTAGCCAAAGTTAACATTAGCCAAAGGGTTAGACATAAAACATAAATAAATTATATGGACGTTAAGTTGGCAGTTACGTTAAGAAGACTATTCTTCTATTTTTTTCACACTATATTTTATTGAAGAATTAAGGACTCTTTATCACAAATTATTCGACTTCAATGGGAATGTTATATACTGATTTATGAGATTATTTCAGAGAGGCTTTAACGAGTAGTTAGTTTGAAGTAACTAATAACTCCTTCATACTTTAAAGACGTTATTATCCTTACTCTATCGAAAGAGATGTAGTAGAACTGTTCGTTCTATCTGCTATACCTTGCTAGTATAAACTATTTAACTCTGCTTGTGAATGCCTGTAACGGAAAAAAAACTTTGGTCTGAAAAAATTATTAAAGATTGTAATAAGTAAAAATAATTTTGTTTTAATTACTTCAAATTGAATTTAATACACATTAATACAGTTTATTTATTTATTTATTTATAATAAAACACAGATAAAAAGTAAAAAATAGTTCAAGTGGTCAAATCACACAAAAATCAAGAAACCACAAAGAAAATCGCCAATTGTTCCAAATTAAATCGGAAGACTTGACCTCAAATAATCACTTCTATATTTGATATGATTGTTGTTAAATTACTAATGCATAACCTTGAATATCCGCTTGTTTATGAAACGTAATTTTAATGAAGAAACTTTTTGATTAATATCTCAATATAGTTATTGTAGGGGAGAAATTCGATAACCAATACATGTTTATATCCAAAGAGGTAACTATAAATAATAATTGACACACAATTCTTTATATTGTCGAATCTTCTGTTATTTATTTGTACTTCCGGATTTAGAATTTTATTTAAAGGTAAAAATCACCAAATTCCATCATAGTTAGTTTTCTGCACTTCACAAAATACAACACAGACATATTGTTCAGTGAAACCTCAGGTTGAATATATTAAAAGAAACACGAATAATATAAATATATGTGTTTATATTACAAGAAATAAATTGTTTTACATATCGATAAACTTTTCGAGACTGCGTGCATATATGAAAGAAATTAAAAAATCAGCTATCTTGAACTTTATAGCTATCGCGGCAAAGCAATCTTTGTAGATCCAAAAGAAGTAATTATAGGTTATTTACTCTTGAAGTAAATTGGAAAAGGATAATTATTTCAGAGTGGAATTGTTTTTTTTTATTACTTAACTGTAATATCACTTAATATAGTAAATTATTAATAGTAAAAATATGTAATACATTTCATAGTTAATTTTGTGCGAAGTAATTAAACTATTATAATCCTTTCAAGTTATTTAAATCTTAACATCCTTCGGTTTTAGAGTTTAAATATCTAGAACTTAAATTAATCTTATTATTAAAACTGAACGCCACTTTTCTCTCGAATTTCCCCAAGTAAAATATTCAACAACTTTGACGTCTGGAAAAGCAATTCGAATTCCTTCTCTTCTGTAGCAGTAACCGATTATTAGTATTATGTATTAAACTCAGTATAATAAATAGAAATATATTGGTCAATTTGAATTCTTTCTAAAACAGAAAACACATAATAAAAGTATTTTATTGTATTCTTCTTCATACATTAATCATAATGTTTATATTTACGTATAATCTTTTTTACTTATCAAAATTTTCACCAAGTGTCAAGTTGGAATAAACTATTAAATAATAATGTATCTTATGAAAAGAACCTAGAGCAAAGACTAGACCTCAGTAATCAAACTTAAAATTAAATAAGATAGTAATTAGAAAAAAATAATACTGTTATTCCTTATTATTAAAGAAATAAATATCTAAAAATATATGATGTCAATATATTAAAACATAATCCTTAAATATAAAGATTATTCCACCTTTATATAAAAAAAAGTAAATTAAAATAATAATAATAATATTTATGTCATTATAATAAAATATTACCTAATGTCAGTGATAAAAATCTCAATCAAAACTTAACTGCCATCAATACATAATGATTTATATCTGTTAAAAATGCACCATGAAAAATAAATAGTGAATTTGTAAAACTACAATATTATAGATTTATCTATAACGCATTTAAATTCATACATTTTTAGAATAACAATAGTTTCGTCTGTAAACTTGCACCAATGTATCAGGGATTTCATTCTGCTGGTTAATGGGTTTTAAATAATAAATAAAATAGGATAATGTGAAATGTTATAACGGGCAGTGAAAGTGATAACAGTGAAACGTTTTGAAGGGGAGGGGAGTGAGATATTACTTCACAACTACGGCATGGCAACTTTTTAATATGCAAGCCAAAAAATATTATTTAGATTTTAAAACCACTTTAAAAATTGAGAAAATAGACAGATTTGGGTTGGCAAGAATCATATATCTTGTGTATCTCATTTATATTAAGTACACCTTAAATACTCGCAAAATTATTATAGTGAGATATCAATAATATAGGAACGTAATTAAATTGTTGACTAGTATTTTTTAAATAAAAGTAAAATAGTAATATATATTAGAAATAAATTTAATTTTGCGAGTAAACAGTCGTTTAGCAATGAGTTTTATTAAAATTTATTAGACACAAAAAATGTATTTTTAGTAAATTAGGAGATTATTCCTATAAATTTATCTTCTTGGAAGAATTTAAAAATAGAAGGGGTTCGTGATATATGTGCACTTATTTGTAGATTTAAATTTGATGTTATATTAGATATTGTGAGTCATCCTTTGTTTCAACTTATTTTTCAATTGGTAATAACTTCACAAAAAATGATAGTTGTAGATAATGAGAGGGGTTTATACGTTAAAGCCTTTATAATAAATAGCATCTAAATTGAACAGAATTCAAAAACAAAATACAAAATTACAAATTTTTCTAATATTTTTAATTGTAATATTGAAAAAAAAAATTTACATTTAATGTATTCTATATTAAATTATGGATAGATTTTAAATCCGACATTCAATCTCATTTTTATTCTAATATTCTTTCAAGTAATTATTGCTACATGCAATGTGTTAAATTAAACGGTTATATTTTAAGGTTTTTAAAGCATTCTAAAAAGTACATGATGTACCTATGTACTTTGTACATACGTACTGTGTGCTTTTTTTAAATCTTGTTTTTAAAATACAATTTTTATAAACCTCAAACAACCTTTAAACATACATTGAGAATTATAATACTGTATATGAAAATATTGCTATATTTGCAACATTTCACCCTTGGTTTAAATTAGGTAAACTGTTAAGATTATATTTAATTACGTTACCCTTAATGTATAAATACTGTTGAACATTAAGTAATATGATGTTTCTAAAATATTGGATTGTAATAAAGCAAAAAAGTTATAATTTCATTCATTGATTTGAACCGTTTTCATAGAATATTACACTATTTATTCCATTAAACCTCTTGAGTTGCTAAGTCGGTAGTTTATTTGTCCGACGTCATAACTTTGCTCCTGTTTCAAAATTTCAACATACAATTTATATTTCTGAATATTTTGTTTCCTTTCCTTTATAAAACACAACTAAATATAGTATACGAAAATTTGTAAAACTCTAGGATTTTAATGTCGATGTACATTCCAAATCATAACTTAAATCTCATTATGAATTCAAAAAATGTCTTATTATTATTATCCTTTTTTCGTTAAAAGCTCAAAAATAATACCAAATTTTAATCTGGACAAGAAGTAATAATATGTGATCTTGGGCATACATTAACACTTATTACCCGACTGACCTATTGGTTTTATCATAATTAAGGAACCAAAAGGCTACTTATAATAAACCATAATTCCTGAACACTGTAAAACTATTATTATACCCTTAATACATTGCAGTTGTACAAAAATGTTAAGTTATGGATATAAAGGATTTACATAACTTTAGAGTAAAATCTATTCACCTAATATATAACATCGACATTAACATATGACTGATAGATTTTCAGTTAATTTTTTAAAGGACATGGATTGAACATTTTATGTAGTCATCTCAAACCAGCAAAAACGAATAACAAAATAATCCAACTGTTAAACAAATATAGTAACCTAATTTAGTTTATAGTTAAGATAATTTCAAATTTCCCTTGCATTTTTCATGAGAAATTGTAAAAATTATTAAAATTTGGAACGAAAACGGTGTTTTTCCGACCATCAGATAATTTGGGGTCATACAAAAGGCAGCTTGGATTGTAGAATATGTGGTCACTACACTGAAAACACAGAAGATATATTTCAGAACACGTAATAAATTCAAATTTAGTAATATTTATTTATATTTTATATTTAAACAATTATACGATCTACAGAAAAATTTTAAATTTCATTTCGTTTAACAATATAAAATATAAATTACTGATATAAAATGTTTGTAAGATATCTCGTCCCATAATATATTATTTGACTGTAATCATTTTAAACTGTTGCCATTTAGCATGTTAAAATAGCAAAGTTTTAGATCTTGGTTTAATGATACAAAATAATCTTAATAATGCCTATGCCAAATTTAAACTAACAATCTTAAAAATTACTAATGTTATCATTAATATTTTTTAAAACACGAAATTGGCGACTGATTGAAAATAAAACTTTTCAAGACCTATGTTCATATGAACAATTGAACAATTTTGCTTTTATTCGGTCCCCTATCATCTCCTAAATGTGTGCCAACCTTTCACGAAACAACAATGTAACAACAAATTTGCAAATAACATTTAATTTATTAGGTTTGTTATATAGGGGTAGAGCAGGGCAAAAATTTAAAGAAGTATATTTACAAAATACCGTTACTATTATAAATTTATAAGACAATGTAACTAATAATATCGATGTTGTCGTCTCATGCCAATTATAATATTATGTACATAATTTACGTATAATATAATTAACACACTGTTTTAAACAAACATATTGATATTATAGCTTCTAGTATTGAATTTTTCAAACGAGAGTTTCTAATGTAGGTTGTACTTTGAAGTCTTTCATTCATGCTGAGAGAATACGTAAATGGAATTCTCCATTGAGTAGCTGTTCATACTAATCTGTCACCAAGTGGAGCTTTATTACTGTTAGGATTTGAAAATGTTTGACATGTATTTGTCCGTAAATATATTGTTACTGATGAAATTCCATTCTGTTATGAAAGCTGTGTTGTCAATTATATATTATGTATAAAAAGATTGAATACTCTTATCATTGGGCTTTTATTGTATATAACACAGACGGTGAAGCATGTTTTTACAATAGAATAATTGTTTAGAAAGTTTTATTAATGATTTATCTTAATAAATGGCACGTAACTTATTCACTCTAATCAATTCATAATCCAGAAACTACGTTAAATGCTGATATGTATTCTTAACTAACGTGACATATAATTTTCCTACAGCAAATCTATAGTAACTTTTTACGCTATATCCCTATATTGAAAACGGTTTATTTTCGCTTTATAGTGCAAAACAATTTATTTTGAGCTCTAGAGCGGAAAGTAGAGTCATTTGATTAACAAGGGATGGGCAATGCATCTCCATCAGACGTTTCTCTCTCAACTGTCACTAGTTATTTATAAGAAATCAAAGTATTTCAATCAGGTAACTTCTGAAAAATAAAATAATATTATTATATTTTTTTTCATTATTACATGACCCAATAACGTAATAACAATATTTGTTAGGGGCAAAATAAAGATATTTAACTTAACATAAATTGATATTTAACCTTATTTTATCAGGTGTAAGATAACATTCCATTAAACAGTGGCTTTGTTGCTATATTTTTATTTCAAGCAATAGAAATGCACATTACACTCTTAATACACAAATAACTCTTATACACTCATATTTCTTTTAAGATACATTATTGAAACTCTTATATCTCTTGTCAATAAATAGGTAATAATAATAAAAAATAAAATATTTTACACACCCCACACACTGAAATTCATGTTTGTATTTGTCGTCGATATCGGCTGTAGATATCGTCTTTAAATTCAGGATACTAATGTCGCAAGCGAAAAAATAGTAATTTCAAAAGGGTTACTTTTAATACTTCTGCTACATTTTAAAGCTTTAATTGACGTGATGGTTGTTGTCACTTTTTATGTAAAGTGACTACTGAGATTCTGCAATTATTACAACCAATTATATAATACAATATAATTATTTACACCAATATTTACTATCCTAATCATTAAGTAAAAATACTTGAAAATCGATAAAATCAATAAAAATGGATGTAGATCAAACCATTTAATTAACAGAGACATCCTAAATCGTTAACCCCTGTATCAATTGTAGAGACCTTCGATTTAGATAATACATTATGTAAGGGTGCTGGTGGTAAAGAATCCGGTGACAAGTAAGTATCGTCTAACGAAGCTTCATTTGTCTTTATTTTGATTATCTCTCGTGGAACAGTAATAACGCCACTTTTAACTTTCTAATCCTGGGTACCCAATAATTCGTTATATTTTACCTGACATAACAAAGCACAGAATAGTTGTGCCTTAGGTCTTAGATCGGCTACTGTCTCCGCTTCATTAATAAATTAAATATTTATTTATCATTGAAATGGGGACTTTAAATTGGGAATATTGCTTTTTTTTCAATTAGGTTTAAAATTAATTTTGTAAAATGTTATAAATTGAAGCCAATTTCAAATATGGCGGTAAACTTTGAAATTTATATGGATCAACCTTTTTTTATGTTTTTTTCAGGGTTAAAACGATATTTTATGATTGTTTATTCTTGGGTATTATTTTAATCTTTAGCCGTTTAGGAAATACAGGTACTTAATTTTCAGAAATGTAAAAGTTTGATATTAGTAGACACAAATAATTGATTCCCACCTAAAATATTACAATAGCTAACTTTTTAACCGTTTGGGGTACAAATAAAGTTTTATTGGAGAACAGTCCTTATTTTTGTTAGCTCTAAAACGACATGGATATATTTGTTTTAAAAGTGATAAATTTTATTAAAAATAGGGAATTGATTGTTTTGATTGTTCCCCCAATATTTATAATGGAATGTTATCCTTTGTTCAAATTTGAGAATTTTTTTTTATTGGCACTTTTCCAAAATTCCTAATAAAAACAGAGCTGGAGAACATTTTTTTATTGGTTTATGTATGGTTTTATCGGATATTAAGTTCAATATTTATTTCCTAAAAAATTGTTTTACACCTAGAAAACCATAAAATACAGGTTGTTCCATAACGAATTTCAAATTTGGCCACCATATTGGAAAATGAATGCAATTTTTAAACTTCATTGAAAGGAAAGAAAGGTTAACTATTTAAGTTACATTTTAGTGTAACCAGTATATGGTTTCAACAAAAAATAGGAATAAAAAATAAAATAACACACACTAGATAGTATATACAAATAAAGTTGTTTTAATATTTCGGCTCTTACCTTTCTACAAAAAAAATTACATGTATTTATCTACACATTTGTATAAGATTTTAAAATTATAATTTGATTGACAAATAAACATTTATGATGATAGTTGTGAGGAGAAATGTTGTTTGTAGTTTTATTACTTATGATGAAAGATGAGATCATTCAGTTAATTAGTCTTACTTGTGTGCTCTTAGATAATAAAATATAACTTCTCTTCCACTTTAAAATTTGGCAATCTACTTGAGTTATTAACGAAAAAACAATAATAGTGACACTTATCCAGATTTCAAAACTACATATATATTATGATTTGGAATATACATTTACTTTACATTCCTACATTTTTACAAATTATCGTGTAACTTCTTTAGTTATAGTTTATAAAATAAAGGACACAAATCTTGAAACAAATAACGTTTATGTTGAAGACAGGGGCTAATAAACCTCTTTGCTTTATTACAATCCGATATTATATGAATATCATATTACTGTCGATTAAACATTAACAAACTTAATAGTCAACATTCATTTATACGATAAGTGTAACAAATGATAGATAAACTTAACAATATACTTTAGATGATTTTTTTGAATATTTTAAACCAGGGATGAAATATTGATATTATAATAAAAATTTCTATTTCAATCTTCCGATTTTCAAAGTTTGGGTAAAGGGGGTATAGGGATGGGGGGATTTAGTTCCGCTAGTCACTGACCTCAGTTATTATTGACCCAATATATTAATACTTATATAAATTTAAATCAAAATTATATTTACAAAACATAAAACAATATATATATATATATATATATATATATATATATATATATATATATATATATATTGGTTTAATATATATATATATATTGGTTTAATATATATATATATATATATATATATATGGATTACGTAATAGACTATTCATTACATACTTTTAGAAATCGTTAAAAAATCTTAACATTTAACCATTTAACATAACACATTACATGTTCCTACAGTTATTTTTTAGTAATATTTAAAATCCTAATTGATCATCGGACTCAAACTATGTAAATGATTGAATCTTGAATACATCAAATGTAATATAATAATATTTTTTGAATACGTCGTTAAAAAAATAACAAACTAATAATTCTTTATTGTGTTTGTAATGCTGTACAATTCAGATTGTGTACATTTCAAAACAGCTTTTATGTGTAATCCCCCCCCCCCCTATCTCTTAATTTCTTTTTTGTGTGGAGTTATTTTAATTTTAAAACAGGTTAAAACTTCAAATCGTTACTGTGTAACTAAATTTTCAATGTTACAGTTATGCATTACTAAAGTGCTACACTAAAAAAAAAAAAAATAATAAAGTTATTGCTCTAAATGTGTTCATTAATATAGTATTTTAGTTATTTAATTAAATAGTTATAGCAATATTTAGTTAAATAATTTTATACGAAAGGAATCTGTGTATTGAATTGAATCATAAATATACCCTATACCCAATTTTAAATAGTATCTATAGGGAAAGTAAATTATTAATAATTTAAACAATCGCAATGGGTTTGGTAGTATTTATGTAGTTTAATAATTTATTTGTATCGATGAATAAAGAACGTCCTATTACGAAAGTATTAGTTTTACAGTTCTAATATTTTTCAAATCAAACAAATATTTCTACTCTCCTTTTGCGTAATCATAGCAATCAAATTTGTTTCTTCGTAAGCTTATTTACAATTTACAGGTGATTATTAATTTATATTTCATGATTATTAAGTAGATACTTTATATTTGTAACTGTAAAATATAATTTTGTTCTGATATAATAATAAAATGTATGTAAACTGTACTTTATATTTTCATGATAATACTTGGTGTTATTCTAATATATTAAGTTAAATTTACTGTGCTTGATTAAATTTCTTGAATAACTTACATAATTTTGTAACACAATTGAATTGAAAGTTTTAAAGTGATTTGCATACTCCAATTTTATAATAACAAAGAGAAAAAGTTTATTTATGCAATTCACTGCATTCTTGTTGGTAATTTTTCAATATTCATAACTTAAAATAGCATGGATACGCAAAATATTTAATAAAACTCGTTTTAATATTATTATCATTCCTTGTAACCACCGTAATAATTGACGTGACTAAGTTTACTTTGATTTAAACAATAATTATTTTAAAATAGTTTATCAATGACTTTGAAAAAAATAGCAATATACAAAATATGTATTGAATAATATTACTTTTTTGTATTATTTCTTTAAATTTTATCGTAACTGAAATATAACGTACATTTAAGTAAAACTATATTGTGTTTCTTGCAATCATCTTTCCGATAATTGTGATATCAACGTTTGGTAAACGTGAATGTTAACTGAAATAGGATTTGTTTAATAATTAATTTTAGAGAAATATTTTAATACAATTTTACCCACTAGTTAGTGAAACATGTAGAAAACAATAATTATATTTATTAGGAATAATCTTATTAAAAAAAAAAAAACTATTCTTTTAATTATTTATTAAACAGATATATCATAAGAGTTATCTTTAAATAAAACTACACAGATTTCTTCCTTTTAATATCAGCCGGACATATTTAATTAATTGTTCTTTGTTTCAGACGACTGCTTTCATATTTACTATGAAATTTTATTAGTTGAGCATATGTGTACAGTAAGTACTAATCAATATATCGCCTTTCCACAATAAAGTCGTTATTCTCAGACAGAGATTGGCTAGAGCAACCAAGTTGGTTTCAATGTGTGTTTTAATTTAGAGTTCGGGAGTTGCAGCTCCGTTACATGTAATATTGTTAGGATTTAAGGTATCTGTTTGAATGGAGCAATTGTTGTATAAACGGGGTTTTTAATTAAGAGTTAATTTTTGAGAATTTACGTTATGCAATAATCTTGAAGACTCTAGTTATGCCATGAATTACAATATATGTACAGATGAACATATCTGTTTAATACTGTGTAATATCTATGTGTTCTACATATATTTTGACCGAGAATAATAGTAATTAAACCCATGTATAATGCACAAGTCCCATTACTGTAATTGAATCATACTAACGTAAGTCTAATGAGAGATGTCATGGACAAATCTCATCAAACCGCTAAGCAGTGAACTAGTGCAAGGATACGTATTAGTAGTTGAATTGTCTACACTAGTGTATACGATATATCGAATTTCATGATTAGTAAACTGATTGTTGATACACTCTTTGATATTATATCTAAATATGTGTACAGTACCAGTCATTCTCAACGAAATGACAAAAAAGTGTAATATAATTATTAGAGTATATTGCAACTCCTAAAGTTTTACAAGCACTAACATCAATTGCACATTGCAACATAAGTAACAAAATTATACATTTGATATACATCGTAAATAACCTGTATACTGCTCTTATTTTGTAAGCATTGTAAAAGTTAGATACAAACTAAATGATATTTGCCATAGATGTGATTTTACATATTTGGCTTCAACAATCTGTATAAGTTTATAATTTATTAACTAAAATGTATTACCCTGTAGTCTTTGTCAAGTATTACAATGATTTGTATGAAACCTCCCATCTGCTTGATTCCTACAAATAAACTTACAATTAATGTCTTTAAATGATGAGTTTTCTATAAACATTTCTTCGATCTTAGTTACAATATGTAAGGCCCTTTTCCAAACAGAACCACAATTATACTTGCTTTCAAATGTGTTTGAAAAATAATTACGAAATATATATTCCAATACCACAGTTTTAGTTCAATTTCATGTTTTTAAATATTTGAAGTTTTTAATAAATGTTCCAATAATTTCATTAAAACGTTTTCAATCCGCCCTTTGAACATCTCTTATTTGAGTTTGAATGATAATCAGAAAAATCTCTAAAGAAATAAAAATAAATATATCTCCAAACTCTATTTTAAGAAGGTGACATTTCATAGCTACTTTACTCTACGAGTAATACAGAATACTTGTAAAAACGTAATTATGCAAAAGTTATTGCATATAGTAGAATGTGTATCTCTTTTGAAATTATTGGTAATGTAAATTAATGTTATATTGATAATGTAAATTAATGGTTTTTGAAAATACAAAACGTCGAAATTCTTGCCTTTTCAAGTTATGAATATTCTTTGCACTATATAAATATGTAAGTCACTCTTCCCCACAAAAATATATGATTTTAGGGCTTAATGCTTTCAAAAGAAGAGACTGTAATAAAATCGTAATATACAATCATTTGCAATCAGACTTTCATCGGTAATCCAATGTCCATCAATGCACTTTTCCCAATCAATCCACTTTGTACAATTGATACCTTTTGTATTTTGTGTCGCTTGAGAGTATTTACCGTAGGATAGCTGATGGATAATATGGGATTCCTTTGTGTTCTTCGTTGACCAATTTGTCCTAAGTGGTAACACACAACTGTTACAATATTATTCCTAAACCAAAAGCTTCTTGAGTTTTCCTTGTTTTTGTATTTATTTATGTTTTTAGTAACTTTATTTGTATTAATGTGTTTCTTTACTATCGCGGTAGAAATATCTTGTACATATGTATTTATTAAATTTCTTTTTCTAAAACAATTTATAGTATAATACTTAGAGCTGGGTTTTGTATAATAGAATATATTTGGATTATAATATTATTTTGTATTATTAAAAGAGCGGCGTGATTTAAACATTTATTAACTTGTTTAAAATAATATACTATATATGTGTTCATTATAATTTCTAGTCATGTTACTCAGTCGGTGTAATTCTAAAAACCAGTAAATAATCCTTGTTTCATTTCATCTTGTCATTTTAATTACTTGTTTACTTGTATATTTTTATATGTAATAATTCCATGTCATTCCCAAGCCAACGGAGTATGTTTTTAAAAAAAAGTTCCAATTGGACAACTTAACTGATATACTGGAAGAAAATCCGTTTTAAACCAATGATTAATTTTACACTCAAACCTAAAGCATGTTATTCTAAAAACATAATATATCGGTGGTTCACAAA
Organism: Aphrophora alni; assembly: GCA_963513935.1. NCBI lineage: Eukaryota > Metazoa > Arthropoda > Insecta > Hemiptera > Aphrophoridae > Aphrophora > Aphrophora alni. The sequence goes on along the minus strand of OY740768.1, from coordinate 113,698,563 downwards.
CTACAAATCAAATATCAATAATTATCTTTTATCAGACAACAGATAAAATGATATCAAGTGAAAAATTAAAAAAAAATAGACACAGTTATTATTAAAATGATTGAAATATATCCGTATTTTTTTTTTGTTACTGTATCTTTCTAACTTTTTAATCTAACCAACAGAAAATCTACACTGTATAGCGGGTAATATTGACAATTTAGCATTTTGAAATTCCTACCTTCATTTATTATTTGAAACTTAATAAAATACTCATAAATATATAGAGAAGACACTTTTCTTTAGCCTAGTTTATTTATTCTAGATTATAACAACTAATATTTTGTAAATATATAAGCGACTCAAACTTACTTTCTCATATCTATGTAGTGTGGAGAAAGTCGTGACGGGCTATAAACTCCATGCAGAGTTTAGATCAGGGGTCTCCAACCTTTTTTATCCAAGGGCCACATTGTTAATTCTTGGGAGGCTTAGAGGGCCAATAACAAAGATGCCCTTCCTGACGCTAAAATTATTATATTTCCATTAAAATAATATGAGGAGTTTTAAGTAGGTTCAATTAAAACACAGGAAGAAACAAACCAATTCATTTCATTTTAATACAAAGTCCAATTTATTGAGTGTAAAAAGGTCATAAGAAAACTTGACAATGCATGAATTTAGTAAGTTAAACAAAATAATAATAACTTTTTTTAATAGTAATAAGACAACTTGACAATACACGAATTTACAAAAAGTTACCAAGCTAAAAGAGAATACTTATTTTTAGTGAGAAGATTGCATTTGTTTTCCACTTAAAATGTCCGCCCATTTAGGATCAAACTTTGTGGTTCCGATCATTAAAATTGATTTCAAATGTTCATCTGACAAGGAAGATCTGTATTTGGATTTAACAAACTTCATTTTTGAAAATGTCTGCTCACACTTGTAGGTAGATCCAAAAAGAGAAAACATAGCTCGAGCATGGTTTTTTATGTTTTTAAAGTCTTTTTCTGGGAGAGAACTGTAAAATGGAAGTAGGTTACCTTCTTTGTAGCGTTCCTGGAAATCGGTCCTGAGTGAGTCGTTGGTTGTTAGGTCGATGACTTCAAGTTGGATGTCTGCAGGCACGTTGTCAATGTCACACGAGAAAGGGTTTTGAAACATTTTAATGTCTTCTGCTGCACGGTCAAAGTCTTCAAAACGGTTCTCAAACTCTTGTCGAAGCTTAGCTATTATCCCCAAAACGTAATCCTTGGGGAAGGGAGCAGTAGTTAGTGCACTGCTTAAGTTCTTACATGCTTCAAAGTGGTCAAAGTTCAGGGATTGTAACTGATTCTCGAAAAGTATGAGTTTTTTTCTAAAAGCCTTGACATGCCAGTATAAGTCACCAACTGAAGAGTTTTCGTTTTCACCTTGCAGTTTCAAGTTCAGGAAGTTAATATGAGCCGTGAGATCAACAACAAAAGCCAATTTCCATACAAACATATTGTCAGAAAGTTCAGGTACAGGACGACGATGTTCAGTCATGAAAATATTAATAACTTCACGAAGCTCAAAAAACCGCTGCAATACTTTGCCCCTACTCAACCAGCGAACTTCACAGTGGTATGGGACATCTGGATAAGCGCTGTCAATTTCAGAAAGAAAATTTTTGAACTGACGGTGTTTGAGGGAACTTGATCTAATGAAGTTAACTGTTTTCACAACTACATTCATTACTTCAGAAACTTCTATGTGTTTACCACACAATGCCTGTTGATGGATAATGCAGTGAAAAATCACGGGTTGAAAACCTCCAGCTGCTTTTACAGAATTGCATATGTTTCCAACAACTCCAGTTTTTGTACCAGACATATTTTTCCCACCATCAGTAGTAACACCTTTCAACCGTTTGAAATCGAGCCCAAGATTAGACATAGTTTCACTTATTTTAGCGAAAATTTCGTCTCCGGTCACGCTACTCTCCATAGAGTGAACGTCAGCCAACTCCTCTGTGATTTTAAAATCACTGTTCACACCACGAACAAATAAAAGAACTTGAGCTGAGTCAGAAACATCAGTAGATTCATCAAGAGCGATTGAGAACCATTCAAAATCCTTGCATACGTCTTTCAGCTGATAAACAACGTTATTTCCGATATCTTCTGTACGGCGAGCCACTGTGTTCGCCGACAAACTGATAGAATTGAACAGTGACAGTTTATCAGGGCAGATTTCTTCCACACTTGCCAAGACGCACTCCTTCACTAATTGACCGTCAGTAAACGGTTTACCAGCTTTAGCCAGAATATGGCTGACTTTAAAACTTGCTTTTACTGCAGCCTCGTTTTGAAGCGATTGTTTATTAAAAATTTGTCTCTGAGATGAGAGCGAATTTTTCAAAGAAGAAATTTTGTCCTCTCTTTGTTTTCCTGTTACGTTGGAATACTTGCTCTTGTGTTTTGTGTCATAATGTCTGCGGACATTAAATTCTTTGAGAACGGCAATAGTCTCGTTGCAAATAAGACATAACGCTTTATTATTGTTATCGATCATAAAATAGTCATGTGTCCACTGTTTCTTAAACGCACGGCACTCAAAATCAACTTTCCGTTTTTTAAAAGAAGCCATTTGTTATGAGAAATTAAAACATAAAAGCCACAGTCCACGATTACTACGCACTTCGCGAAACACAACCTACAATTATTGCACTAGTTGTTATCGTCTCTGACGCTGGAGAGCGACTGACTAAGAATGTAAATGTAAACAAAGCAATGCGCCTAGCGAGGTTATTTTGGTCTAGTCTCAGGTACAGTCAGGGGGACACAGACAGTTCGCGCGCACTTACACAGGGACATGTACAGTCCGTGCAGACCATTTGCTAATATCTCGCAATGGTTGATCGCTGCTTGTTTACAGCTAATTTTACACTTATTAAGAAATGGAGTGGCTTGTAAGAGAAGAGTAATGAACTCACAGTTGTTGTCAAAAATGTGTATAAATATATATTTTAAAAAATCTGTTGCAATAACTCTCGACGGGCCGGACAAAATCTATCCGCGGGCCGGATGTGGCCCGCGGGCCGTAGGTTGGAGAGCCCTGGTTTAGATTGTACGGACCCAAAAAAAGTATAATTATTTAAAAATACTGGTTCCTGAGTTATAGACAAAAAAAAAATAAATAAATAAAACAAACACAAATTTCAGTCGTAGTTTTATTATAAGGTACACAAATTTTAACATTCAATTCAATAGGTTTTGTTAAAATTTGAGTAGATAATAAAGAATAATTAAGTTATAAATTTAAACCACATTTACTAATAATTTAGCAAAAATAAAATTACACCTTTCACGATATTATATAAAGCTGGATTTATATCATATACAACTTATGTAAAAAGAATTTTTGTAGCTTCTAATTATACACGTAATTATTGTCGTGAGAAATGAAAAACAAAATTTATGAACAGATACCTAAATATTTTTTCAAATTATGTTCAAAAGATAAGTCCTAATTTCCCGACAATAATTGCTTGATTCCAATCGTCCTAAAATGAAAGTTAACCCCCCCCCAAACAATAATCGGAGCTGTTAAAAGTAGACTAATATAAAACAAATCCCAATATTTTACAATATGTTGTAATATATAAATATTAATCGCTCATCGCCATAACACAAGTTAATAATTCATATTTAAATACCAACATTACTTCTTAAAAAATATCTGTTTTCAATAAATGATACAAAACTCAATCAATCTTCAACTTCCGTAGTTACGCCAAGATTTATATCAATTAAAATCACACCACCTGAAAGTGTAATCAATTTCAAAATTTCAAAAAGTGCTAATACGATTTTATATCCATATTTATTTTACTCTTTTGTCTACTTTTCGATTTTGGGCTAATTTAAACACCATGGAACGAATTAATTACGAATATATATATATATATATATATATATATATATATATATATATATATATATATATATATATATATTTAAATCTAGGAACCAGAACGGAAATAGTGTGCCTCGAATGAGTATTAGATTAAAATAACCCATTAAAATCAATATTTTTAGGGTAATTAAAAACAAAACGTGTTCATAATATCCTCTTACCCACTACAGTAGAGATAAAATACGGGGACATTGTAAAATTTTCGAGAACACTTGGTATGCTATGGCCCATAACCCATGTGCAAAATAACAAGTACAGATATATAGAAATAACGATCAAAAATTTAGTAAAAGAAGATTTACGCTGAGGACACTTTCACAGTAAAAGTGAGCAGGTTTATACTTTATTTAAATAGATATTCTTTCAAAGACAACATCTACTAATTTATTTTTTTACACGAATAGTTATGTTTGGTTTTAACTTAGTTTTCGTAATTAGTGAACGAGAAATATTGTGTAATTATTAGCATCGGTTAATTCTTTGGAATTACCTTAACCTACCTTTTTACCTAATAAATTTATTCGAAGGAATTCATATTACAAGAATTGATTATTTATTATTATTATTATTATTATTATTATTATTTTGTAATTGATTTACCTGACAATAAAACACGTAATAATAGCGATAGATGAGTAATCAATCCTGAATTAAATAAACAATTTCAAATATTAATTACTTTATTTTTTGTAGATAATAATTTAATGATTAACAAATATTGGATAAACTTAAAAACAAGTATTATTCTCCTCCGTTAAGTAGTCTTGTGATACATTTTTCGTAACGAGGCCGCGGATAAACAATTAAATAAACATGAAGGTCTACACTTCTTCGGTCATTCATGATGCCAATCGTTAGATGTCGTAATTGAACACGAAGGGAATATTTACCTTCAGTACTTATAATACTTTATTAATCATAATTCTTAAGATTCACATATATTTATTACAATATTTAGAGGTATATCAATCATTATTACTGGCGTCGACGTTTTCAGAATTAACAATAATTAGGATGATAATTATATTCGTATTAAATTTATAACGTATGACAAATATTGGAAGGCTATAATAAAATTATTATCAACAACGTTTCACAACAAATTTTTAATAAAAATACCATTCCTAATTAAATATACAAACAAGAGTATTTTATTATATAAAAATCACAAAGTAAAAGTAAATAAGTTCCTGTAAGGACTAATAATGTTTACTCTTTTAAACGCTTTTATTTGTGTATCATATTTTTCTTTGTTATGTATCATTTACAACAATTATTCTAAATACATTCTTCCTGTGTTAGATATTTGATACTAATTTCACTAGAGATAAATACATAATTTATTTAATTAACCTGATATATTATGTTAAAATTAAGTAATAATTACTACTGACAAAATATTTCAGGTTACACAGGGGTAATTTGTAACTACACCAGTCCCTTTGCAGAGGTCAAAGTTAGATTAAATGTCAAAAGTTTCGCGTATCTTGTTATTTATAGAATACCCTAAGTAACAAAACACAAATTTAATGATAATGACTAAATTAAAATTGCTTGATATACTACTCTTTAATCATTGCTCTAAATGGTAATGTAAATTCACTTTCCAACATATTTATACTCTAAATATTTTAAGAAAAACCTCTGATTTTAGTATTATATTAATCATGTTTTTTTAATTATACGGATGCCTACACTCTTTGATGTATTTAGAGTAGGCCTAATGATTCTTGTTTTTTCAATTGTTTGTTTGTGACTTTTTGGTAAAGAATTGTCCAAATGAAAAGGTGTTCTAATTATATATTTCATGTTTAATAACAGAGAGTGAAAGAATTCACATGAGTGAAAGTTTAATAAGAGAGAGAGAGAGAATTAATAACTTCTTCTTAATTACAAGAAGTTCATCAATTTTAGTAAAAGTTTTCTTGCTGTACGTGTACACCTACTCAAAACGTAAGGAATTGTTAAATAAAGTGTAAAATTTAAATGAAGCTCGTAATAGCTATGTGTTTCGAATACTATACCGTGTAATAAACCTATTGAAAACATATTTTTTGTATATTTTGGTTGAGTTCATACATTTAACAATCAAAGTTGATCAATCACACAATGTGTTCATATTTATAAAACCGAAAAGTAGTTGATATAAAGATATCATATTGTATTACTTAAGAGATTTGATCTTTAGCAGCTTATAGTAAAATAGTTAATTGTTTTGTTAAAAGATGTACCATTTTAGTTAATTCATGATATTCAAACAAAAATCTAGTATATTCTTTCCTACTAAGACCAATTGATATGTCTCCAGAAACATCTTGTTTACGTTGGAGATGTTACAGAGAAGTTACGAGTATATAATATTTAAATATTTTGTACATTTTATTATCGTTCAAGTCTAATAATGAAAATAAAAATATAATTAGGTCACAACATATTTAAAAAAAACTGCAGTGTAGCAAACAGATGCAAGAGCTAAATTCCATTCTACTTTACAGACTACCTGAAATTTAGTTTCAATTAAAAACAATTTTGAATTGTAATGGTCACGATAAATAATTATTGTAACAAAAGATGCCAACCAACTCTAGAATGAAAGTGTTATTGAGAAAAACTAATTTATTTCATAATTTTATATAACTAGAATTTCTAATATAAAAATCAAAATTAGATTTCGTAATAACTAGAATTTGTGAGTGATAATCGTGTTTTACTTACTCACTCATATAAATAATAATCTTTTTTTTTATCAGCATGCCCTCACAATTTGATCGATAGTAAATATAAATAAATATTGAGCTTGAGAGATAATATTAAATAGAAAAAAAACTCGTTAACAAGATCTCACCAAAATTACGTTTACTGAATAAAACGTGTTTCAACGACAAACTCGCCATCCTCAGTGATAAATTTTCACGCGTTTGATTATGGAAACGCAATATTTGTGAGATCTTGAGTTCGAGTTTTTTTTTCTAATATTATTTAACAAATCAATCTCAATATTTATTTAAAGTATCTGTTTGCTCCATTCAAACAGATACTTTAAATCCAATAACAATATTACATGCAACGAGCTGCAACTTCCGAACTCTAAATTAAAATACACATTGAAACCAACTTGGTTGCTCTAGCCAATCTCTGTCTGAGAATAACGACATTATTGTGGAAAGGCGATATATTGATTAGTACTTACTGTACACATATGCTCAACTAATACAATTTCATAGTAAATATGAAAGCAGTCGTCTGAAACAAAGCACAATTAATTAAATATGTCCGGCTGATATTAAAAGGAAGAAATCTGTGTAGTTTTATTTAACGATAACTCGTATTATGATACAACTGTTTAATAGAAATAATTAAAAGAATATATATATTTTTTAAATAAGATTATTCCTAACAAATAGAATTATTGTTCTCTACATGTTTCACTAGCGGGTAAAATTGTATTTAAATATTTCTCTAAACTTAATTAAATAAATCCTAATTCAGTTAACATTCACGTTTACAAAACGTTGATATCACAATTATCAGAAAGATGATTGCAAGAAACACAATATAGTTTTACTTAAATGTACATTACATTTCAGTTACGATAAAATTTAAAGATATAATACAAAAAAGTAATATTATTCAATATATATTTTTTATATTGCTATTTTTTTCAAAGTCATTGATAAACTATTTTAAAATAATTATTGTTTAAATCATAGTAGGAATGATTATAATATTAAAACGAGTTTTATTAAATATTTTGTGTATCCATGCTATTTTAAGTTATGAATATTGAAAAATTACCAACAAGAATGCAGCGAATTGCGTAAATAAACTTTTTCTCTTTTTTATTATAAAATTGGAGTATGCAAATCACTTTAAAAATTTCAATTCAATTGTGTTACATAATTATTTAAGTTATTCCAGAAGTTTAATCAAGCACAGTAAATTTAACCTAAAATATATTAGAATAACACCAAGTCATGAATTTAAAAAATACAGTTTAAATACATTTTATTATTATATGAGAATAAAATTATATTTGACAGTTACATATATAACGTATATACTAAATAATCATGAAATATAAATTAATAATCACCTGTAAATTGTCAATAAGCTTACGAAGAAACAAATTTGATTGATATGATAACGCAAAAGAGGAGTAGAAATATTTCTTCGATTAGAAAAATATTAGTACTGTAAAACTAATACTTTCGTAATAGGACATTCTTTATTCATCGATACAAATAATGTAAGCTACAAGACATAATTACTACCAAACCCATTGCGATTGTTTAAATTATTAATAATTTACTTTCCCTATAGATACTATTTAAACATGGGTATTGGGTATATTTATGATTCAATTCAATACACAGATTCCTTTCGTATACAATTATTGAACGTATGAAATTATAGAAAATCCTTTAACTATTTTAAGTAAATATTGCTATTACTATTTAATTAAATAACTAAAATACTATATTAATGAACACATTTAGAGCAATAACTTTATATTTATTATTTTTTTAGTCGAGCACTTTAGTAATGCATAACTGTAACATTGAAAATGTAGTTTCACAGTAACGATTTGTTAATAAGTTTTAACATGTTTTAAAATTAAAATAACTCCACACAAAAAAGAAATTTTTAGATGGGGGGGATTACACATAAAAGCTGTTTTGAAATGTACACAATCTGAATTGTACAGCATTAAAAACAAAATAAAGAATTGTTAGTTTGTTATTTTTTTTAATCGACGTATTCAAAAAATATTATTATATTACATTTGATGTATTCAAGATTCAACCATTTACATAGTTTGAGTCCGATGATCAATTAGGATTTTTAATATTAATAAAAAATAACTGTATGAACATGTAATGTGTTATGTTAAATGGTTTAAATGTTAAGATTTTTTAACGATTTCTAAAAGTATGTAATGAATAGTCTATTTCGTACTCCATATATATATATATATATATATATATATATATATATATATATATATATATATATATATATATATTGTTTTATGTTTTGTAAATATAATTTTGATTTAAATTTGTATAATTATTATTAATATATTGGGTCAATAATAACTGAGGTCAGTGACTAGCGGAACTAAATCCCCCCTCCCTATACCCCCTTTACCGAAACTTTGAAAATCGGAAGATTGAAATTGTTTGAAATTGAAGATTGAAATTGAAATTTTTATTATAATGGCAATATTTCATCCCTGGTTTAAAATATTCAAAAAAAAATCATCTAAAGTATATTGTTAAGTTTATATATCATTTGTTACACTTATCGTATAAATGAATGTTGACTATTAAGTTTGTTAATGTTTAATCGACAGTAATATGATATTCATATAATATCGGATTGTAATAAAGCAAAGCGGTTACAATTTCATTCAGGGAAACCGATTTCATAGATTATAATACTCATCATTTCTTTAAACCCTCTTGAGTTGCTAATTTGGTCGTTTATTCGTCCGTATGTCATATCATAGCCCCTGTCTTCAACATAAACGTTATATCTTTCAAGATTTGTGTCCTTTATTTTATAAACTATAACTAAAGAAGTTAAACGATAATTTGTAAAAATGTAGGAATGTAAAGTAAAAGTATATTCCAAATCATAATATATATATATAGGAGAATACCAAATTTTAATGTGGAAGAGAAAATATATTTTTTTATCTAAGAGCACACAAATAAGACTAATAACTAAATGATCTCATCTTTCATCATACATAATAAAACCACAAACAACATTTCTCATCACAACTATCAACATAAATGTTTATTTGTCAATCAAATTATAATTTTAAAATCTTATACAAATGGGCAGATAAATACACGTAATTTTTATTTTTTTGTAGGAAATTAAGAGCCGAAATATAAAAACATATTTATTTGTATATACTATCTAGTGTGTGTTATTTTATTTTTTCCTTCCCAATTTTTGTTGAATACATATACTGGTTACACTAAAATGTAACTTAAATAGAGAACCTTCCTTTCTTTTAAATGAATTTTTTAAATTGCTTTCATTTTCCAATATGGTTACCAAATTTGAAACTCGTTATAGAACAACCTGTATTTTATGGTTTTCTAGGTGTAAAACAAATTTTTAGGGTATAAATATTGAACTAAATATCCGATAAAACCATACATAAACTAATAAACAAATGTTCTCCAGTTCTGTTATTATTAGGAATTTTGAACAAGTGCCAATAAAAAAAAAAAATCTCAAATTTGAACAAAGGATAACATTCTATTATAAATATTGGGGGACCAATCAAAAAATCAATTCCCTATTTTAAATCAAATTTATCACTTTTAAAACAAATATATCTATGTCGTTTTAGAGCTATCAAAAATAAGGGCAGTATTCAATTAAACCTTATTTGTACCCCTCAGTTCAAAAGTTAGATGTTGTAACATCAATCAATGATGATGTTGTTAGGTGGGAATCAATTATTTGTGTCTACTAATATCAAACTTTTACATTTCTGAAATTTAAGTACCTGTATTTCCTAAGCGGCTAAAGATTAAAATAATACGCATGAAAAAACATTGTAATAATATTGTTTTACCTTGAAAAAACATAAAATAAAGGTTGATCCATATAAATTTCAAAATTGGAAATTGGCTTCAATTTATAACATTTTACAAAATTAATTTTAAACCTGATTGAAAAAATAGGGAATATTCCCCATTTAAAGTCCCCATTTCAATGATAATTAAATATTTATTAATGAAGCGGAGACAGTAGCCGATCTAAGACCTAAGGGACAACTTTTCTGTGCTTTGTAAAACATAACGAATTATTGGGTACCCAGGATCAGAATGTTAAAAGTGGCGTTATTACTGTTACACGAGAGATAATCAAAATAAAGACAAATTAAGCTTCGTTAGGCGATACATACTTGTCACCGGAATCTTTACCACCAGCACCCTTACATAATTTATTATCTAAATCAAAGGTTCCTACAACTGATACAGGGGTTAACACTGAGAGGAAAAGATATTCTAAGATGTCTCAGTAAATTAAATGATTTGATCTACATCCATTTTTATTGATTTTATGGATTTTTACTTAATGATTAGGATAGTAAATATTGGTGTAAATCATTATATTGTATTATATAATTGGTTTTAATAATTGCAGAATCTCAGTAGTCACTTTACATAAAAAGTGACGACAACCATCTCGTCAACTAAAGATTTAAAATGTAGCAGAAGTATTAAAAGTAACCCTTTTGAAAATACCTTTTTTTTTTCTTGCGACATTAGTATCCTGAATTACAAAGACGATATCTACAGCCGAAATCGACGACAAATACAAACATGAATATCAGTGTGTGGGGTGTGTAAAATATGTTTTAATACCAATTTATCAATAAGAGATATAAGAGTTTCAATAATGTATCTTAAAAGAAATGTGACTGTATAAGAGTTATTTGGGTATTAGGAGTGCAAAGTGCATCTCTATTTCTTGAAATTAAAAGATAGCAACAAAGCCAATGTCTAATGGAATTAAACAGAGATTTTTCTTACACCTGATAAAATAAGGTTAAATATCAATTTATGTAAAGTTTAATATCTTTATTTTGCACCTAAAAAATATTAATTCTACTTTATTGGGTCATGCAATAGTGAACTAAATTTAAAATATATTATTTTATTTGTCAGAAGTTACCTGATTGAAATTTCGCTTAATATTTTGATTTCTTAGAATTAACTAGTGACAGTTGAGAGAGAAACATCTGATGTAGATGCATTGTCCATCCCTTGTTAATAAAATGACTCTACTTTCCGCTCTAGAGCTCAAAATAAATTGTTTTGCACTATAAAGCGAAAATAAGCTGTTTTTCAATCCAGCAATATAGCGTAAAAAGTTACTTTAGATTTGCTGTAGGATAATTATATGTCACATTAGTTAAGAATACATATCAGCATTTAACTTAGTTTCTGCTTTGGTTTATGAATTGATTAGAGTGAATAATGTGTGTGCCATTTATTAAGATAAATCATTAATTAAACTTTATAAACAATGATTCTATTGTAAAAACATGCTTCACCGTCTGTTATATACAATAAAAGCCCAATGAGAAGAGTATTAAATCTTTTTATTTATAATATATAATTGACAGCACAGCTTTGATAACATAATGGAATTTCATCAGTAACAATATATTTACGAACAAATACATGTCAAACGTTTTCAAATCCTAACAGTAATAAAGCTCCACTTGGTGACGGATTTGTATGAACAGCTACTTTATGGAGAATTCATTTTACGTATTCTCTCAACATGAATGAAAGACTTCAAAGTACAACCTACATTCAAAACTCTCGTTTGAAAAATTCAATACTGGAAGCTATAATACCAATATCTTTGTTTATAACAGTGTGTTAATTATATTATACGTAAATTATGTACATAATATTATAATTGGCATGAGACGACAATATCGATATTATTAGTTACATTGTCTTATATATTTATATTAGTAACGGTATTTTGTAAATATACATCTTTAAATTTTTGCCCTGTTCTACCCCTATATAACAAACCTAATAAATGAACTGTTATTTGCAAATTTGTTGTTACATTATATATATATATATATATATATATATATATATATATATATATATGTTTATACACAGGTTGTTTCGTGAAAGGTAGGCACACATTTATGAGATGATAGGGGATCGAAAAAAAAATCAAAATTGTTCAACTGTTCATATGAACATAGGTCTTGAAAAGTTTTATTTTCAATCTGTCGCCCATTTCGTGTTTTTAAAAATATTAATGATAACATTAGTAATTATTAATAATGTGAGTTTAAATTTGGTATAGGCATTATTTATAAATCTCAATATGTAGCCCATTACAACTTTCATGTTGAAATTTACATGTTTTAAGTTGTATTCATCTTCATCCTGTTTATAAAAAATATCTGTGGTTTTGAATCTATGATTATCATTTTACGGGTACTGAAATCGAAATCTCCATTTTGTGTTTTTATGGAAAGATGGAGATATTTTTACCTTCGATGTAGATATTATGTTTGCGTAGTAATGTTTACCTATACGGTGAAGTGATGACTCTAATTTAATTTAAAACTCTATACGTTTTAATTAACGCATCTGTTGTAATAAATAATATGTTTAATGTATTTGTTTTTCTTATATATTATATCACTGAATATAAAGAAATAGTCAGTGGTTTCTTAATAACCCACTGTCTCTATACGTAATGAAACTCTTGTCCACGGGTAAAAATCCCACAATGATCACGTTTGGGAGGTGGATGAGGCTATCTTTGTTGTTTTTATCACTAGCATAGTGTCGTCAATAGAAATGTAGCTTACAATTACAATATATTGCGCTTTCTCCGTTCACGTTTGTCAGTTTATGAGCATTAACCTTGACAGAAACATTTTCAGATTACACACAATGAGCTACTACAGGTTTTTGTAGGTATATAATTTACATATAAAAATAAATTATATAATATTATTTCAAACGGTTGCCATTTTGTAATTTTACCACCCATTATTAGATGTAAAAATTATCAAAATATTCAACACAAATTACAATCTCTATATTTTAGCTGTACATTTTTCAACTTCTTTGTTACGTTTTCCACAAATTGTTGTTTATATATATATATATATATATATATAATTTTGTAATAGATACTAAGCTTCCAAATTATTAAGTGTATAAATATATTATTTCAACTGCAAAGAAATTAGGTATTGTCTAATGGGATGGAGTTCGATTGAAAATGTTTTTAAATGTTCTTTTTTAAAGAGGAGTCTTTTTGACTTTTTTTTGTTTTGAGGAGGAAACAAACTGAATTTTTCAGGTTAAAAAAATGACATAGGAATTTATATAAATCCTAATACCGAAATAAATTTAAATGATGGGAATAAAAATGGAACAGATTGTGTTTTTTTTACCACAAATATGTTTTATATATTATGGAAACACATATAGTTATTATTCTAAATAATGTGATAGATGGACATGTTTTAATGCAAACCATTACAAGTACTGTGTCGTGACACAAAGAGTTTATGTATTAAACATTTCTTGTAAAAAGATTTTATTCGAGTAATACTAGATTTTTCACTGAAGGTAAAGTAAATTAATTGAAAATTGTAGTGGAGATTATTCAATTACACACTAATTATAAATATGATTGCACAAATCACATATATATGATTAGTGTATATTTGATTAATCTCAATTTTATATAAAATAAAAAAAAACACTATTTTCACAATGATCTTTTTTACAAACAACTGTTAATTTTACTAAAACATACAGAACAATCAAAGAAATAAATGGACATACATTCATATTTTATTGACTAATGTTATAAAAAAGCAATACTATTTGTAATATATTTAACAACTTAGATTTTTTAAAGAAATATTTATTCCATTCAAAAATTATAGCGAATAAAAGCAAATGTTATTAAATATTTAGTACCACATCTATAAATAATATTTTCTAAAGTTTAATATAAAAAAAATTCTGATTAAACTAGATTGTTGTGAATATTATAAAACTTACTTTAAAAAGGAATATTGTCCTATTATCATATAATCTACTAATAACTTTTGTACGACATAAAACTGTAGAAAACATTATTATGTTTCTGATATAAAATGTTTAAGTGTTGGGGATTGTTTTCACATGCAGCAATAATTACTTGAAAGAATATTAGAATTAAAATGAGATTGAATGTCGGATTTAAAATCTATGCATAATTGAATGTAGAATACATTAAATGTATAATTTTGTTCAATATGTCAATTAAAAATATTAGAAAAATTCGTAATTTTGTATTTTGTTTTTGAATTCTGTTCAATTTAGATGCTATTAATTATAAAGGCTTCACCTATAAATCCCTCTCAATATCTCCAACTATCTTTTTTGTGAAGTTATTACCAATTGAATAATAAGTTGAAACAAAGGATGACTCACAATATCTAATAAAACATCAAATTTAAATCTACAAATAAGTGCACATACATCACGAACCCCTTCTATTTTTAATTTCTTCCAAGAAGATAAATTTATAGGAAAAATCTCCTAATTTACTAGACATACATTTTTTCTGTCTAATAAATTGTAATAAAACTCATTGCTAAACGACTGTTTACACGAAAAATAAAACTTATTTCTAATATCTCTTACTATTTCACTTTTATTTAAAAAATACTAGTCAACAATTTAATTACATTCCTGTATTATTGATATCTCACTATAATAATCTTGGAAATATTTAAGGTGTACTTAATATAACTAAAATACACAAGATATATAATTATTGCCAACCCAAATCTGTCTATTTTAACAAGTTTTAAATTGGTTTATAAATCTAAATGGTGATTTTTGACTTATATATTAAAAAGTTGCCATGCCGTAGTTGTGAAGTAATATCACACTCCCCTCTCCTTCAAAACGTTTCACTGTTATCGCATTCACTGCCCGTTATAACATTTCACATATCCTATTCTATTTATTATTTAAAACCCATTACCCAGCAGAGTGAAATCCCTGATACATACGGTGCAAGTTTACTGACTAAACTATTGTTATTCTAAAAATGTATGAATTTAAATGCGTTATAGATAAATCTATATTATTGTAGTTTTAAAAATTCACTATTTATTTTTCATGGTGCATTTTTAACTGATAGACATCTTTATGTATTGATGGCAGTTAAGTTTTGATTGAGATTTTTATCAATGACATCAGGTAATATTTTATTATAATGACACAATTAATTTTAATTTTGATTACTGAGGTCTAGTTTTCGCCCTAGGTTCTTTTCACAAGATACATATTTAATAGTTTATTCCAACTTGACACTTGTTTTGTTGAAATGTTTTAAAAGAGACGCTTAATTAGTAATTTTAAAAATGTTGAAATAATGTCGAAAAACTTACAATATTAAAATACTCACAGAGTAGTTACATGTAAAATTGAAAAATCATAACTAGAACGTGCCCTCCTATATCGGGAGGAAACTAAGATTTGTCTTGGCAAGTATAAGACAAATTGTTGATTTTAATAGGACTTCTGAATTTTACTAAATAAGAGAGAGACAGGAGTACCAATTGAACCAGATGAAGGCACGAAAGAAGGATAACCAAGAATCATCTCACGAAAAAATCAGTGAGGGATATCTATTCCAGAATGCAGAAAACATCCTTTGAGCTGAACATGGGAGAAGACATAAAAATCCCGATATCCGCAGTAGCACTGGGAAATAATATTATTAAAAAAAAAACATAAATCGAATCATTCTAATTTGGTAATGTAAATATTAACTAATTTAACTTCTTTGAATGAATTCCATCTCAATAAAGTTAAATTATATTGCTTAAATAATAAACCTAATTCTAAATATTAACCGATCTCACAAGAGTCATAATATTTTGCAATTCAATAATTAGTTAGTAAATAATATTGAAAATTTAGTTTATATAATTAATAAATTGTAGAAATAAGAAATTATACAACAATTTTTCGACTGAAAAATATAATATGCTGGGAAGGGACTAACGATAGCTCAGTTGGTAGAGCATACAGGCAAAAGTCCTGGGTTCAATTTTCAGTCTTGGTCAAATATTTTTCACTTGAAATTTTATAATATTAGCAGTACTAGCTGTTAAAAAGTATACGTATTAAAATCAAGAAATATTTGAGGGAATCTTGAAGTTAATTCCATTTAATTTTAGGGAATCTTGAAGTTTCATAACTGTAAATATTTTAACTTGCAAGAGAAAATGAAAAATTATGTAATTTCTTAAAATTTGTGTTGTTTATTTATTCCTGATTTGTTGATATTTGAGTGTTTATGTGTGTTAGTATAAAGAATTATATATATATATATATATATATATATATATATATATATATATATATATATATATATATATATATATGCAAGCTGTGTTAAAAAGACTCTTCATATTAAATTGCACATTATTTGGTACAAGTTATATACATAATAAAAGTAAAGAGATTACGAATTCACGATATTCAGGATAAACCAGATCATGTATCGAAATTCTTTCTTACGCAACTGAAATAAATCATCCACTCTGGTATAATGTAGCACGTGTTGGAAATAGACACTTCTATAATACCAATCCATACTAAGTCCTTCTAAGTAAAGAAATCGATTTTTCCACAGAACAAAGTCGACTCTCTAGAATCTCGTGTGTAAAGTTCAAATGGTCTTACCGAGAAAAAAAGCGAAACTATTGTTGATACAAAAATTATTTTTAATAATAGGTAGGCTTAAAGACTTGAAGGAAAACGTAGTTTTGAAATACAGTAATGTTTTGCAAAATAATACAGAAGTTTTAAATTTAAATGAAATTACTTGCCCAAATTTTTACGAGATTTTCATGTTTATAACGAGGTTCCTTCACAAAATTGTTTATTAAGAATTTAATAATATTTAAAAAAATTATATTTATAAAGTTACTTTCGCTTGCACCAGTTTCGCTTAAATTTTGAATTATCGAAAACTTTCAATAAGTAAGCGCAACTCCTACTTATCCTTTAGGTTAAATAATTGTGAAGCATAATATCAATAAATTTGACGGTCATAACAATGGTTAACTATGTTAGACTGATAGCTGTCTGTCGTCATCAGCCTATAAAATTTAATTATAAGCATTAAATATAAACATAAACATAAAATTGTATCTTCAATTTATTGAAGGTCTCAGGAAATAATTATGTTTGGTTAAAAACCATTGAAAGTCCAGGAGGTTGTGTTTTTACTTTATTACACAACTTATTGTGTACATATAAATATAAAATATGTATATTAACCTTAAATAAACAAAGTTGTGATGGTGTGTCGCTAAGCGCGGAACCTACTTGAGAAGGGTAAATTTTTTTTAACACGGGTAGTCTGATTGAAAAGATCACGCCCTAACCTAACATAACACCGGTAGCATGATTGAAATGATCACGAAATAACGTAACCTAACCTAACCGAACACAGGTAGCCTAATTGAAAAAAAATCACATTAGTCAAACGCGAAAGTATTCATTTATATCCTTATAATAGGTCAGGCATGCTGTGTAGTGCATGCTGTGAAGTATACATTTATATTTATTTAACAAACTGTTAAGTTATTTTTTTAATGAAAATTTGGAACGGCTCTTTACACAGTTTCATTAAATATGTGGCATTCTCATTTCCCCCTAATTTGGCTCCACTGAATCCAATGAAATTAATTTCAATTTTGAAAAATGCCCCAAAAGGGCCCTTTCTGGGGGGTAGGGGTGCTTTTTGAGGAATTTTCAAATGTAAACATGGGTTGTGTGATACATCATTTTAAAGGTCTAATTACCTTGAACATTTTGGCGCAATCAAAAGTTAATTATCTTTAACCGTATGTACAGGGTGTACCAAAACGTATTGAAATTGGACTTTAAAATAAAATACCGTGTTATCCTAACTACAATACGGAACAGCACCAGATTTTTGTCCAAGCTTATTATTGAGCTATTCTTTAAGAAAACGTGTGGTACGGGCATTTTTCACTGGATTTTGAATATTTTAAAAATGCTCAAAATTGAAGAATTTAAAAAAGCCTAAAACTCAAAATTCTTAAATAGCAACTTATAGCAAATGTTATATCAAGTAAAAGGTCTTTTAAAAACAAACATTTTTTGTATTTTATTTTTTTATCTATCTCTTACTGTTAAAAAATGGCAGCCAAAAAACTTAATTATGCCAGTTTACAAAATGTAACAAATTACTTTTATTTGAACAAAAAGGTGTTTATGATTAAATAAACAGTCTCTGTTATGTAATAAGAACAAAATTCTACTTGTTTTTATTTTTCAATGTTTTAAAGATAAACATGGACAACTACTACCAAAGTATTGAGCCACATTGAAAAATAATGGTGGTTGTATTTACGAGATGTCAATAACTTACTAAAAAACAGCTCACAAGCTTAGGTAAATTATCAAATTTGATAAATTGTTATTAGTTACAATAGACGTTTAGTGATTTCTGTATTTTTTTATACATAATATTAAGCCCGCTTAAGTGGTAACACCAAATAATAACAAAATTTATATATTATAAGGTGACTTTCTGGAACATTCGCCAGTTTAAAACATCTCTTTATTGTTAGTTAATGTATTAAACGTTCAAATTGATAACAACTTGTATTATTAAGCTCAGTTAATACATTTGTTTTGTATACATATTATTCACGATCTCTAATAATAAGATAAGGTCGATGCTATTACAAAATTAAATGCTCATATAAGTTTTATTGATAATTGGTTCTACAGAAATGGGATTAAAAGTAATCATAATAAAACTTTATTTATACTTATATTTTACACCAAACATTCTAGTAAAATATATCTTAGTATTGTACATAAAGATAACCGGAATAAAAATGAACAACTACTTTATTATGACATGGTACAAAATCTTGGTTTAACTGTAAGTAACACTCTGAGCTCAATTGATAATATGAACAACATGTGCAATATTTATATGCTGGCATGCACAATCTTCTAACACATTCAATTAACTCGATTAACACCCAATCATTTACTGTATTAGTTAATCCAAGGTATAGGACTGACGTATTCCATAAATTGTTTTCTAAAGGAGCTAATAAGCTATAGATCGTGTTGTACAAAAATAGTTGAAGAATATAAATATTGAGGGTTAATGGTTGTTTTGGGTATCGGATCCAACTGGGTAGTTTGAGTAGTAGGTTAGGTTATGTTAGGCAAGTTTGGACGGATAAATGTAGGTGTTCTATTTCAATTTGTATTATAATAATGTTGTGTTATGTTTATTTTAAATCAATATTATTGTAATTTTGTTTTGTTTTGTTACAATATTATTGTAATTTAGAAACACATAGAGAGTTTTAACTTCTATGTTAAATTGAAAGTTGGTTTAGTCATTTATTTAAACATTGTTATTTGTTTTTATTTTCTTTATAACTTCGTTGTATTTTCTTAATGTTTGGCTTTTTTTTTTTAGGTTTTTAATCTTTTGTTTTATTTTTTAAGGTTAACTATAAGAAAGGACCTTGGGTTCCTAATTATGTGTACAAAATATAAACAAAGTAATTTAAATATACTGGGAAGCGATCAAGAATAGCTCAGTTGGTAGAGCATTGTCGATTTAAGCCAAAGATCCTGAGTTCATTTCCCAGTCAAGTTCGTGTATTTTTCACTTGCATTTATTCTTTAATTAATAATATATTGGTGAAAAATGAAATTAAAAAATTTAAATCAGTAAATTAATATAATTAAAAATATAATGTAAAAGCTGCAGGCCGAATATACAGATCATTTTCAATGTCGCTCAAAAATTACAGCAAGTGCAAAGTCTAATGGCAAGTATACGACTATACTGTGACCTATCAAGGATAAAGCGTCAGTTAGTAAACTTTGGCCTGTAAAGCTAAAGATTTTTAGTTCAATTCCACAGTCTCGGTCGTGTACTTTTCACTTAAAAGAATGATTTAATTAATAAAATCTGCTAAAAGTAAATATTTTAAATTTTTAGTTGAAAAGAATCTCAAGTTTAATAACTATGCGCATGCTTTTAGTTAAAATCATTATATTTACCTACCAACCGATGATAGCAGTTTAATACTTTTTGGAAGTATTTTCTGTGATTTGATGTGACAATATTAACATGTGTAACACAAAGCAATGGTAAAGGAATAAAACATCCATACAAGGTGACGAAATACTGTGCTATATTAAATTTTATTGAAACATATGTGTTACTACTAAAATGTATGCGTTAATTTCAAAGGTTGTCTGTTACAATAGATGACTTGGATGACAAATATGTCACTAGAAACAAGTGACGGCACCACTTACTGATTTCGAGACTGAAACTGAAAATTATTGTAACAGTTTTACACGGAAAGTTTAGACCATTTTTTAATTCAATTTGCGTACAATGTGCGCATTACAATTTCCTATCTCATAGGGACGTTGTGTTCAAAAGTAGTTGCAATGTCTCTAGTAATTACGCAAGGGAGTTTCAAAATTGAAATACATTTTATAATGTTACGTAAACAAATATCATGTCAAAATCAAATGTCAAAAACTGGGACAAAAATCTTTCTCTTATTTTATACGGCTCTATAAATTTGCCACGAACGGTATTTAAGTACTATTTCAAATATACGGGATATATATCCCTTCGGTAGATACTTCTGTTCAAAACAATATCGCTAAAATAAAGAAAGATATGATTTAGTTATGTTTATTACTAACGGAATAATAAACAATATTTGAATTTACTATGTTGCTGATTTACTTTTTACAATCCCCACACTAAAACATTATCATTCTAATCATCAGATTGATAATTTATTGTTATTTGTTTTTTTTTTATACACATGAACAGTTAGTTCATAAATAGTAAAAAACGCTTACTAAATGTTTTGTAACTTACTTGCTTAATTTAATGGTTGAACATTATTTAATGTGACACTCGCTTTCTCATATCACGTTCAACGTAAACCACTCTGTTTATTGCAATGGAAGGATACGTTCTTGTTCCTGAAAGGAAATACTTTGCAGAATACATGTTGTGAGACGTTAAACAAATTGCACCAATTTGTTATTTTAACACACATCATTCTCAGGCAGCACTACTATCATTTCCGGCTCTAAACTTTAACATTACTTGCTCGTTGTTAATATATGTGATACTGTCCTTCATTAAACATCTGTCTTGAGCGTTTCAGTAGAATTTAACCTTTAGTAAATAGAACTGTAATGTTAACTATTATATAGAATAAAATAGATAACTTTTTCCATGTCCATATGACGTACACCCTATTTCAAAAATACTGTTATTAGGAAACAACATACTTATAGAACAATTAATTCTAAATTAAATTAAAAATTGTTAAAATATTCGTTTCTTACTGTCATATAATTTTGTTATTACTGTGCCTTTCTATAACAAAAGGAGTTATATGTTTCAGAAATTAAAGGCTTCACAAAATTTGTGACACGAAATAAGTATTTTGTTAAGTAAAAGTTATCATTGAAATGCAGTCTAATAACAACTTCAGTTATACTATTTATTGATAAATACGTTCATTATTACATCATACAAAACATATGAAAGTTCGTGGGTCCATTATTCTTCTACACATATGTCAAAATATATTTTTTATTTTTTCCGTTCATAATTTTTAAACTCCTCTTCCTATATTAAGCATATGTTTTATTAGCCTATGTTAAGTTCTATAAATTTTGTTTGGTATTATAATAATTAGTATAGAAAATGCGAGATATTTTTGACAATTCTGTTGTTCTGATATCTGACTTCTGTGGGTTCATTAATGATTAAAAATTAAATAACAACAACGACTATTGACTACCATCAAGTTTCATAAACTTCTTGAAATAAATTATAATTTACAATTTATTTGTCTAATATTCTTATTAAATGCGAGTTTCTATAAACCAATAATTACTTTATCTACATTAAATTGTCCTAATCACTATCACTTTTTACATGAAAATCGAAAGCGCAATATACACTTAGGAATATTTGAATTATTATTGTTTACATTAACGGATTATCGCTTCTCTGAAAATAATAATTGCCCAAATGTTGTGTTATATATCCTTAGGCAAGAGAAAATTGTGATTTATTTAATTGCATTATCAATTTTTTTTATCATGATTTATTATCTTTCAGATTGTGATTACAATTTGTTAAGTTGGAAGAATATGAATTATGAACGTAGGCAGTAACACAAGAGCTCAACTTACTGTATCCCGTATAAGTTATGAGATAAATTCAAAGGTTTAACACTTGCATTGCCAAGTAGGATTAGCAACATTGATTACTTTAATAATATATGAGGACCCTCAAACTTTATAATCCTCCTATAGAGAAACAAAAGTTCAGATGGTTTTCAAACTACCGTCTTTACCCAGGTAATGAATATGACAAGTAGGTAGGTTGCTACCTAGCTCTGCTGTTTTGTTCAAATATGCTACAAAAATCTAGATTTAACTTAATGTCGCTATGACTTAACTAATTCAAAGCGCACATATAATTGCACAATTTTATAGTTATAATATCGCAACAACATTTCCAATTCATAACTATTTCATGATTTATACCCACTATTACAGTGGAAACCTCACTATGATTAAACAGTGATACATAAGTTTATGTATCTTAATTTCTATCTGGCCAGGTTTTACTGCAAAATGATATTTCCAATATCTTTTAGAAACGTATATAAATATTCAAAATATTTACATTTATTAAGCTGTCTCAAAAATATCACCGTTGATGATTTCCATAAGGAGTGTAATCCAGACAGTAAAAGGAAATAGCTTTGCAACAAAACGTTTATAGATTTCATTACGTGCTCATTTGATTCAAACTTTTAAAGTAACATTTGTATCAATTAGTTTTGTTATAAACAATATGTACAAATTACTGATTACTATAACCTATTTGTTATTGTAACTAAAATAAACATATTTAAGGTGAATATACATATTTTATATTTATATGTACACAATAAGTTGTGTAATAAAGTAAAAACACAACCTCCTGGACTTTCAATGGTTTTTAACCAAACATAATTATTTCCTGAGACCTTCAATAAATTGAAGATACAATTTTATGTTTATGTTTATATTTAATGCTTATAATTAAATTTTATAGGCTGACGACGACAGATAGCTATCAGTCTAACATAGTTAACCATTGTTATGACCGTCAAATTTATTGATATTATGCTTCACAATTATTTAACCTAAAGGATAAGTAGGAGTTGCGCTTACTTATTGAAAGTTTTCGATAATTCAAAATTTAAGCTAAACTGGTGCAAGAGAGAGTAACTTTATAAATATAATTTTTTTTAATATTATTAAATTCTTAATAAACAATTTTGTGAAGGAACCTCGTTATAAACATGAAAATCTCGTAAAAATTTGGGCAAGTAATTTCATTTAAATTTAAAACTTCTGTATTATTTTGCAAAACATTACTGTATTTCAAAACTACGTTTTCCTTCAAGTCTTTAAGCCTACCTATTAATAAAAATAATTTTTGTATCAACAATAGTTTCGCTTTTTTTCTCGGTAAGACCATTTGAATTTTACACACGAGATTCTAGAGAGTCGACTTTGGTCTGTGGAAAAATCGATTTCTTTACTTAGAAGGACTTAGTATGGATTGGTATTATAGAAGTGTCTATTTCCAACACGTGCTACATTATACCAGAGTGGATGATTTATTTCCGTTGCGTAAGAAAGAATTTCGATACATGATCTGGTTTATCCTGAATATCGTGAATTCGTAATCTCTGTACTTTTATTATGTATATAACTTGTTACATATAATGTGCAATTTAATATGAAGAGTCTATTTAACACAGCTTGCATATATATATATATATATATATATATATATATATATATATATATATATATATATATATATATATATATATATATATATTCTTTATACTAACACACATAAACACTCAAATATCAACAAATCAGGAATAAATAAACAACACAAATTTTAAGAAATAACATAATTTTTCATTTTCTTTTGCAAGTTAAAATATTTACAGTTATGAAACTTCAAGATTCCCTCAAATTAAATGGAATTAACTTCAAGATTCCCTCAAATATTTCTTGATTTTAATACGTATACTTTTTAACAGCTAGTACTGCTAATATTATAATATTTCAAGTGAAAAATATTTGACCAAGACTGAAAATTGAACCCAGGACATTTGCCTGTATGCTCTAGCAACTGAGCTACCGTTAGCCCCTTCCCAGTATGTATTTTTCTCTCGAAATATTGTTGTATAATTTTTTATTTCTACAATTTATTAATTATATAAACTAAATTTTCAATATTATTTACTAACTAATTATTAAATTGAAAAATATTATGACTCTTGTGAGATCGGTTAATATTTAGAATTAGGTTTATTATTTAAGCAATATAATTTAACTTTATTGAGATTGAATTCATTCAAAGAAGTTAAATTAGTTAATATTTACATTACCAAATTAGAATGATTCGATAAAACGGTACCTTAGATGTTTTTTTGGATAATATTCTTTCCCAGTGCTCCTGCGGATATCGGGATTTTTATGTCTTCTCCCTTGTTCAGCTCAAAGGATGTTTTCTGGATTCTGGAATAGATATCCCTCACTGATTTTTTCGGGTGATGATTCTTGGTTATCCTTCTATCGTGCCTTCATCCTGTTTCCTTGGTACTCCTGTCTCTCTCTTCTTTAGTAAAATTTAGAAGTCCTATTAAAATCAACAATTTGTCTTATACTTGCCAAGACAAATCTTAGTTTCCTCCCGATATAGAAGGGCGCGTTCTAGTTATGATTTTTCAATTTTACATGTAACTACTCTGTGACTATTTTAATATTGTAAGTATATCGACATTATTTCAATATTTTAAAAATTACTAGTTAAGCGTCTCTTTTAAAACATTTCATCAAAACAAGTGTCAAGTTGGAATAAACTATTAAATATGTATCTTATGAAAAGAACCTGGGGCGAAAACTAGACCTCAGTAATCAAAATTAAAATTAATTATGTCATTGTAATAAAATATTACCTGATGGCATTGATAGAAATCTCAATCAAAACTTAACTGCCATCAATGCATAAAGATGTCTATCAGTTAAAAATGCACCATGAAAAATAAATAGTGAATTTTTAAAACTACAATATTATAGATTTATCTATAACGCATTTAAATTCATACATTTTTAGAATAACAATAGTTTAATCTGTAAACTTGCACCAATGTATCAGGGATTTCACTCTGCTGGATAATGGGTTTTAAATAATAAATAGAATAGGATATGTGAAATGTTATAACGGGCAGTGAATGTGATAACAGTGAAACGTTTTGAAGGGGAGGGGAGTGAGATATTACTTCACAACTACGGCATGGCAACTTTTTAATATGCAAGCCAAAAAATATTATTTAGATTTTAAAACCACTTTAAAAATTGATAAAATAGACAGATTTGGGTTGGCAAGAATCATATATCTTGTGTATCTCATTTATATTAAGTACACCTTAAATAGTCGCAAGATTATTATAGTGAGATATCAATAATACAGGAATGTAATTAAATTGTTGACTAGTATTTTTTAAATAAAAGTGAAATATAATAAGAAATATTAGAAATAAGTTTTATTTTGCGTGTAAACAGTCGTTCAGCAATGAGTTTTATTACAATTTATTAGACAGAAAAAATGTATTTCTAGTAAATTAGGAGATTATTCCTATAAATTTATCATCTTGGAAGAAATTAAGAATAGAAGGGGTTCGTGATGTATGTGCACTTATTTGTAGATTTAAATTTGATGTTTTATTAGATATTGTGGTTCATCCTTTGTTTCAACTTATTTATTATTCAATTGGTAATAACTTCACAAAAAAGATAGTTGGAGATATTGAGAGGGATTTATACGTGAAAGCCTTTATAATTAATAGCATCTAAATTGAACAGAATTCAAAAACGCAATACAAAATTACGAATTTTTCTAATATTTTTAATTGACATATTGAACAAAATTATACATTTAATGTATTCTATGTTCAATTATGCATAGATTTTAAATCCGACATTCAATCTCATTTTAATTCTAATATTCTTTCAAGTAATTATTGCTACATGTAATGTGTTAAATTAAACAGTTATATTTGAAGGTTTTTAAAACATTATAAAAGGAAAGCAATGTGTATTTTATCGACTCAACTAAAACCTCAATATATTTGGAATTAATTTTGAACTAATTGGTAGTTAAAATGTGATCGTCACTATTTCGTTTCGTTTAAAATTTTGATTGACGTTGATTATGTAAAATACCCACAGATATTATTTGTCATATTATTTTTTTAAATTAACTGTCGTTATATTTTCTTTCAGAAGGTCATTTATATCGAAAATATTGTTTATTAATACAAATTAAATATGTCTGCATCCATTAGGAATATTAACAGTGAATATATCAGCTAATTTGTATAATTATAGCTACGTGTCTGTCAAATATGATGGAGATGTGTTACGTATTATATATATATATATTTTTTAAAATTAATCAAGTTTAAGAAATTCTTGAAAAAAATAACATTGACAGTGAATATTATATTTAATAATATTCAATCTACATTATCTTACTAAATTATATAGGTGTACAAATTCAATATATATATATATATATATATATATATATATATATATATATATATATATATATATATATATGTGTGTGTGTGTGTGTGTGTGTATGTATATAAAAAACTAAAAATATTAAAAACAACAACCTAGATTTATAAGTGCATTAAATTTTAGAATATTAAATTCTATGTTTAAAATTTGCATTGCACATTCAAAATCAATATATTATGTAACCTAAACTATATTAAATAAACGTTAACAATAATAATTTTCACTTAAAATAAAATAAAATAATATGTAGGAATATTTCATAAGATGAAAATGTGATTAGAAATATTTTGTTTGCTAGTATATAAACTAAAAATGCTGATAATAAAAATAAAAATATCATTGTAATTTATAAGTGCCTTACTTAGTTTCAACGATTACTGCAAACCTTGTGGACGCTAAGTTTAAAAATTATTAACCAATAGATTATGATAAAAAATACAAGAACAAATAGAAACATAAAAATATCAGCCATAATTTTCATCCTTAAAAATTTTCTTATTGTTTTTACGTACCTCCTTTGTAATAATTAATCTCAAAAGGCATATTTATTTAATTTAATTTTATATTTTATTTAATAAATATTAATAAATTTTTGAAAAACTTATATACTCCCTATTAGATATAAAAAAACCCCGAACACAAGATCTCAAAAAAACTACGTTTATTTAATCAAACGCGTTTCAACGACAAAGTGCCATCCTCAGCGATACAAGAGCTACAATAACAAAACTATAACATAACTATAGTCTTGTTATTGTAGCTCTTGTATCTCTGGGGATTTCGACTTTGTCGTTGAAACGCGTTTGATTAAATAAACGTAGTTTTTGTGAGATCTTGTGTTAGAGTTTTTTAATCTTATATTATCTCACAAGTTAAGCTCAATATTTATTTATACTTGCTATTAGTTAACAAGCTACGAAAAATAATAGGGGAAATGAAACAATTGAATTTGACATATTATTGTAAACAAATCCATGTCTATCTTCCTGTAGAAAGGGTAACTTATTATACTATTTTGATTCTGGGTAAACATTTATTTAGGGAAAATGGACAATTTTAACTAACGATTATTTTGTCTGATATCATTTTATATGAAAACCATTTAATGCATCTCCTATTACGGTGACAATTGACGATGTTTTTTTTTTTCTAAATAATCACTCATTATTACGCAAAAAATACGTTATATGCCTTAAAATATTTAAGACCTTGAATATTTATATAAGGTCAGACAAAGGATTACAATTTTATTGTATGTGACCCTCTAAAATTATTAATCAATAATATTACTGATTGTTTTTTAGATATTATATTTCTTAAACCGGATATAACTTACAATGGATACAAATACCTTTATTGGTGTAAACGGTAATTGCACCTTCTACATCACAATGATACGCTAATTATCTTAACCCTGGAAGCTGTACAACGGTAATCCTGTGCCGTCAACCTGAGTGTTTGTCCATTGGAGGAGGTAAGCGAAACTAACATCGCGCCATAAAATCTAACATTCGATTCAACATTTCACTCTTTAAACATCGTACAATCGCAATACATTTCACATCAATGGAAAGCTAAGATTCGCAACTCTTATATTCACTAAATATGGAAATTTTCATATATAAAATTTGTGTGAAATTAAATTATGTTTGTATTATACTTGCTGCTTTAAATGGACCGCGCTGGCAAGCCGACATTTAGCCTCAAACTTATATCGCATTTGTTTGTTTTTTACAAGTTCTTATTTTATCTTAGTCTACTGAACCTTGGCACTATCGGATAGATAAATTCATCGTCTTTCCATCTTTGTTTTTTTATATATAAATCTTGTAGCATCTACGCACAGGTAGACAGTAATCTATGTTAGCACATTTACCGAACATTTTCCCGAAATTTAAAGAAACGCTACAAATCGTGAAATATTTGTTATACATCTGTGTATTTTTGGAAGGACTATTTCACGTTATTGTAGTAGAGATTCTCCTATTTACAGTGGTATATTATTTGTCTAGAATTGGCTGGCTTAGAACCAGTAAAATATTTCGTGAATATCTACTACTGAGAAATAAGCCAGAGGGGATTGAAAAGGGGAGACATAAATTGCACATTAGATTTGCATTGAGCTAGTGCAGCATTTTAGTTTTCATTTGTAAATGTATATTTGTGAATTTAGTTGGTGAATGCAAGTTAATACATATATGTTTGTGAATATATAGGAAATTCAATTAATAATGCGTAGTTTATTGTTTCAAGTAAATACATTTCATTGAAGTTACTTTTTTGTGCGTTATTTTCGGTTAGGCCTAGACCACTATTTTGGGTTTATATATGTAACAATTGATTTTGTCTCATCAATTTACTAAGTTGATTATTATTATTATTTTTATTTTTTTTACTGAATGCTATTGACTCGTGAGTGATTAAAGTTTTTATATCTTGGGAAATATTACAAAAAATATATCCAATATATATAAGGCATTTAAGTAGATACATACAGCGACTTTTTTGATTCCTGACATACTAACTCCATATTTTGTACAAACGAATTCTTCTATTTTATCATAACATAACATAAGATCTTCACGAAAAAAACTGGTATTTTATAATTTTAATTTGAATAATGTTTATATTATTGTGAATTGTATTGCTATTTTGTAGTTTAAAAAATACTTTTTCTAATAACAATAATATGATAAATAGAAAACAATCATGTTATTAACAACAAAATGGTAAATATTTTTTTACACCTTGAGAAAATGTACAAAATGTATTTTTACGCTAGGCCTATATGGCATTTTCTTCTAAAGTGAAAATATTTGTTGATATGCTGTGCAAACACACTTAGAACAATTCACTATTTACTTTAATGTATTGATAATATATTGAATACGGGATTTAAAGTCTAAAACAGAGAATTATGGAGAAAAATGTTTTAAAAAACAGCGAAATAACATATTAAACAGCGTTAAACAATAGTGTTACATCGATTTTGTTACCTAGACGACATACATAAATATTTGTAGGGTATACTAAATCTTATGACAATAATAGAGCTTAAACAAATGTGTACAGTCATGGTCAATAGTCTGTAAAATTATAGTTATTGTCTCGTTCAGTATTGTATTATTGCACAACCTGAAACGGACTACAATATTATGATTTATAAAACTGTCAACAGAAATGCAGTTCACAATTTAATACTCGGAACAAGTTTGTTTCTTTGTACTGCTATGAGAATAAAGACGTTTATCCATTACTTTATAAAGTTTAGAATTAGACGTATATATTTTACGTCAACCCAACAATCAAGTTTACAAGAGGCACAAGTGGAATACAGATATGGAGGAGGTGTAGATTGCCTTTCTGAAGTTTTGTAAGTTATTAAAAACTCTTGTCGTAAGAGACGCTAGTGTCATATGAGAAATATGCTTTATTTAGACTTAATATTTTCATCGACATTGAACATTGATGTAGCAACAGAAACATAAACTGACCAATTACTAATTTTAATGTTGTCTTTTTAAAATGGGTGAGTAGGCTATATGCTGTAGTACGAATATATATTACATCTCGTGAATAAAATTAACATTAGATTAACGAAGTTGTAAACAATTACGATCATTTCATGAGCGACCTTTTAAAATATAAATTTAGCTTTCAAAAATATTCGATCCCTTTATTTTTATCCGAAAATATATGATGTGTTGCCTAGTTTACATAATGATAAATATATGATCTTGTTGTATTGTTTAAATGATGGTAAAGATATTGCTTGTGTGAATGGAGAAGGAAAGAGCGATATTACTAACCAAATATATTTTAATCTGTAATAATTTAAAATAAAATATGTCAGGAAATTATGTTGGACTACGATTAAGTTATCTTCTTTCAAATAGGGGAAGTCAAAAATAAATAAATGATAAAAAAATATAGAACTTAAAAGTGTATAGGAAGGATATAAAGAATCTGGTAAAAATATTTGCTTTTTTACACTGAATAAATAGGAAGGCAATAAGTCTAGTTTTATTTAGTATTTACATATAACCCCTATTTTTACATCAAAGATTAATATTTTCATTTTTATTTCTTTTATTTTTATTCCGGTGAAAAATGAGAAAACGCAATGACATTAACTGCGCTCAAACCTGTTAAACCTATTACGATTTACTAGTGCGAACGGGGATATAAGTTTAATCACAAAGAAATAATTTAAATGAGAGAAGAATCATTATGAATGAAATTCAGAAAAAAACCATTCTTTTGTTTCAACTTTAATATATGAAGAATGTAATTATTCAATTACAAGTGTATTTTATATTCACATTTTACCCATCTATACAAACGTTAAAGTCATATATATTTTAATAATGTGGAAGATAAAATCTATAAATCAGATAATCGTAGGCAAATACGATATTGAATCCTATTAAACATCTGAAACTATTAATAGCTTACCCATAATGAATA
Source organism: Aphrophora alni (assembly GCA_963513935.1). NCBI lineage: Eukaryota > Metazoa > Arthropoda > Insecta > Hemiptera > Aphrophoridae > Aphrophora > Aphrophora alni. Next base: position 113,666,848 of record OY740768.1, on the reverse strand, counting down.
GATTAAATAAATAAGATTTTATCTTTCGTAAAGATATTAAACAGAACTTTAAATTTTAAGTATTTAAATTGAAAAATAAGCTGTTGAATTTATGAACAAACGTATGTATAAGGCACATGCAGCAAATATAACATAAATAGAAATTAATCAAATAAATGCATTGAATGAAAATTAGCCAAAACCATAACAAAACACTAACAACACCAAGACTGTATAGTTGTGTTTAGTCTATCTTATGTACATTTCATTCGCATAAATTCTTGATGATAGAAGTGCTATTGAAATTTACATATGGTAGAATAAACATAACTAAACAGTATTTGTGAGTTATTGTATTAAAGTACAAAATGACACATGTGTTAGGTTTTAGCAATAACGATGTATTCATGTTATATTTTTATAGTTGGTTGGGTGAGATTTTGTGAGTAGCCTATTTGATTAGTTTGTAAAATAAATCAATGGTATTATTTTTAAAAACCAACACTTTTCTAATTTAACTCTAATGTATACGTATCTTTAAAAGTGTAGGGTTAAAAATATGCCTCAATTGAAGCTTACTACGAGATGGTTTTTTTTTTGCTATTTACAGATAAAGTGACAGATATTTTTTCCACATTCACTTGAGCCGAAAAGTGACCTGACTGCACTTTCGACGCTCTGTACGAAAACTAATTAAGATTTTGTTATTGTTTTGTAAGTAAGATATTGTTTTAAAGAAGAAGTTTGACAATCACAAGCTTCAAGTTGTCAAAAGATTTTGTTAAATAAAAGATGATTTAAATTGTAGAAATGTTCTGACACAAAAGAAAAGCCGTAGATTTATGTGAGATAAGTTAACAGATAAGTTAATTTATGTGAATAAAATTAGAAAATGTAACCAGGAGTACACAAAGTTTTAACGGAAAACCACAGCCTATATTAAAACTGATTTAGACTACAGTAGAGAACTAAGAAAGACAAGTTTCATTGTAAAACAATTTAATTTAAATTCATATTAGATCGTAAAATTTATTCCAACAAAATGTTAGATCAAAAACAGAAAAAAATTAACTTTAAATAATTGTAAATGGCTTTAATAAAATCCGTTTATAATATTTTTATATACGTATGCCAAAATTTCTATTCATTCACAATTTCTCTTTTGTTGGAATAAAGTCAGTCCCTGCGCCACCATCACATACTGTATCTGTTTCACTAAAAAAATCATAAAGTATCCCAATCTGTAGTAATTACGGGGAAGTCAAATTTTAATTAAAAAGGTGCTGTGTAACACATAATTTAGATTCACCAATGTAGGTTCTCAAATGACTTAATTAAAAGACTCTCTGGAAATAATATACAAAAAAGAATATTTTGACGGGGCTATATTTTATTGGTTTGAATAATAATAACTTAAAGAGCATTATAATCTTAATTTCGTTTACTAACAATGATATTTCCAAAATATGTTACAAGATGAAAAGTCTTAATTATTTTTCAAAATATTATATACTAGTATTTGCGATATGTTGAACATTGTTTTAGCCGTAGTATCTATAGAAAAATTCTCACTTTTAACAAACAAGAAATAATTTTTAAAATGAAGACCTAACAATTTTCCCTTTTCAATACCATATATCGGAATTGGGCTGACGAAGAAACAAAATAATGAATACTTAGTAAAAATCTGTTCGTATTTTTGACTCTATTATGACAATAGTTTTATAAAACACGTTTCAAAGTCCTAACACTTGGGTCGTGATACTTTTCGTAAGATATTTGATATCAGAAATTATTTAAATAACAAAAGATTCGTAATTTAATTTTAAAATATTTAACTATGCACAAAACCATCCAGAAAATTGGAATGTTATTACTATAGCAATGCATCTTTTTTTCAAAAGCAATTAAAAAGACAATAATTAGAACGAAACTATTGATCCTATAAGTGATACTACAATTTTGTGTTATTTAATACTATTATTGCAGATCAGCGTAAATAATAATGAATTTAAATTGTATTTTTACATAAATTGAGGTCCACAAATCAAGTATTTACTTGATACTGTGTACTGTACCACACGTATTGAATATATTTATTAATCACCCGCCCCCCCTCCATAGTTCTTATTAATTTATGTATAAGAGTAATGATTATATAAACTTAATTTAATTGGAATCTATTCCTATATCCCAACCTAAAAATATTAATATTTATAAAGAAAATTACATTTAATTATTTAAAAAATTTAATTCTCATTTATTCAATAACAAAGTTTTTTATTTAACTTAATAGTAATAATTTTTGTTTATTATGGTCATAACAGTAATTACAAGTCTGTTTTTTAAAATATCTTATAACTTTATTTTAGAAATATTTTCAACATTTGGTTGTCCCTAAATTCAATTTTGCTCAAGCGATAACATTACGAACCTGTAAAAACTTACTACTTGTTTAACTATTGAACAGTATATATAAAAATTAAAAATATACAATGAACGCCATCAGATAAATTAGAATATATATGTCAAAATCAAGCAAATTATTACCTTGCATTTTACTTATGAAACCAGGTGTATAGCGATGCGATTTTTAACAAACTCTCATGTCTGCGATTTTTGTCTGACGATAATTTTTGTGCGCACCAAATCGATATGATATGATATGATAGATTTTCAACAGTGAATTGAGAGTCTATGCAAGTCTATGTTTTTCAACATCAAGTAATGTGAAACTTAATGCTCTACAAATTCCAGTGCATTTGACTTTCACTTTTCTCACTTTTTATATTTGGTAGGCTACGTGGAGTATTTCAGTTAGAATATATGGCATAAACACACCTTTAATATGGGAAAGGTTTAGATTCACATAAAACGTTTTTCCTTCTAAAAGTAAATTATTCTTAGTAGAACAATAATTCCTTTTATTTTTGCAGTTTTCCCAATAATGACTACTTACTGGCTTAATCATCTTAAATTTCCAAACCTTAGAGATCAGGCAAATCATATGATTTTATTATACAATTTTTGTATTATCCATATGATACAGGAAATTCCATTATGTCCATTATTTTTCCTGACATGTCCAGATGCGATACGTTTCCATTTTTTTTATTTTTCCTACTATATAAATTATTCTCTCATGTTTTAGTAATCTATTGAAATTAACAGTCAGTCACAGCGAAAAGTTTTATTGAATGTGCAATTTATTAATAAATTATATTATTTATAATAAAATTCTTAAGGGTTTGTGGTGCATATAATTTCTGTATAGACACACTATTTTTTGCTGTAATTTTTATTAGTAATTGCTTCGTTGTTTCATAATAATTCTACTTCGAACATTGTAACATCTTTATTCTAAACAAAGATGTGACAACGTATTCACCGAAAACAAACTATTTATTTTCGCCCTATATATTAGTTCTGGATAAAGATATATTTTTATATTGAGCTCTTGAGTTCAGAACCAAGAGAAATATGTAACGCTTCAACAGAATTAAAAATTTTGTTATATATTTTAATTTTTATGTGTTGAATCCCGAAACATTTGTGCAAATTATTAATATTGTTACAAATCTCAATGAAGATATATATACTCATCCCTTTATCTTTTAATCCAGAACCATTTATGCCTATTACTACCAAATGACAAATGTTTTTAATAAAGTGACAATATTTAGTTTATATCTCAAGTCCACAACAGGTTGTGTGTGTTAATTCTTACCAAATGTAAAATTTATCTATGGAGAAATGATCTATTGTATATTACTCAGCCCAGGAACCATTCTTGTAAATTTCAAACGATGCAGAATATCAATTTATCCCTAATACAAGAATTAGTTATGCAAATTCTTACACAAATGCTCTATCAGTCATATGTTTCGAAAAGTCTCTATGATCATATACTCTGGAATATTTGACGTCGTCAACTTGTTCTGTATTTTTGAAATATTCATTAAATTTTATGATTTTAAGAGGATTTGTGATCTCTGCTGGTTGCAAGTTCAGCACGTTTCTTTGTCTCCACTTGAGCTCTAGTTTTTTTGATTTTTTATTGTACTTGTGATCCATGTATTAACCTTGCATACGATATATGTATACATAATAATTCTCTAGCGTTTATTTTCAACTTGAAATATAATAATATAATATTATGTGATAGAGTATTTGCAAGCACATTATGGTATATTTGTGTTGGTTAACAGACTTTTAGAATCGCCTGACAAAAAAATAGTCTTATTTAAAATTTTCTTATTACATTATTACTAGTACTGATCAGAAGTACTCCCATATGAATATATATTACACATATACTGTAATATAAGTTATATACCAAATATTAAACTAATTTAGAGTTTTTATTAAAAGTTATTTAATTAAATATTTAAATACAAAAATTTAAAATAATTTCAACTTAATATGAAAGACATGCAATTTGTATTACCAATTTCTTTCTTTATTTATTTATTTGTTTGGGGCAAATTTTGAAACAATGTCGTTGTCATGGTACTTTAAATTATCTTTGTTGTTTATAATTGCTTCAGGGTATGGATTGATGTTATTTTTTCTTCCATGTTCTTTTTGGAGGAAAAACACCGATATAACTTCCAAAGTATTTTTCGTACGGTCAGTTTCGTATTGTTCTTACCGCTCTATTTTGTCAATATTTACAGGATTTTTTATACCTTAACTAAAATACAGTAAATTGTTTTCCTTCAAAATACAATTACATATATAATATATATATGAGATTAAAATTTAAACAATACGTCATTTTAAAACTTCATCCATATGTAATCGTCAGTTGCTCTTTTTCAGGTTGGCATTCCGACGGAACTTAACTGATTCCACAAATTTTTTATCTAGCCTTTAAATAGAGCCTCTACTTTCATCTAACGTATATAATAGTACATTAACAACTTTTCTTCTTTTTCGATCATTATTCTATTGGAAAAAAAAGGAAAAGGGGTCTTATTTCTGGGTATTTGTTTTTTAAATTTTTTATAGCGATAATAACCTTGAGGTGTTTTATCTTTAAAACTAAGAGACAAGAACAATAAGCTTTAATTAATTTTTTTAATTTTTATTTTAACCATCTAAGGAAAAGACATTGACAATATCAATTTAGGTACAGTTGAGTAGTTTTTTTATAGAGTCGACAAAGTGTTTCATTAAAAAAAAACGTTATTTTTCTTACTTTTTCTACGATAATTATGTACCAAAAGAATTACTTCCCTACTAATAAATAATCAAATCCTGAATAAATATCCTTGCATTAGTTTACATAATGTAATGTTCAATGGAACCTCATATCAGTTTTTGTACTCTTTAAAAATGTATGTGTGTTATACACTCTAGATTTACCGATGTTGGTAAAGTAAATAATATTTTAACTGTATTTAATCAAGTTTTTACTCTTTTATTAATATTGTGCAGGATCTTAAAGTATAGTCATATATGTTATATTCGTATGAATTCTTTACCGACCTAAGTTGGTTTTGAAGTTTTGCTATCACTCTTATTTATTTATTTTTGTTACATTTAATATTTACTGCAACATAAGGAAAATCAGATTTACTAAAAGTGTATTAAATACTTAGCATAATAAAGTTTCATTGTAATCACTTGTGTGTAAAACTGGGCTTCAAAATTCAAATATAACTTTATTAATAACATCGGTATTAACGATATTTACGAATGTGAAATTCGTAGTGTAGAGTAGTGAACATTTTTTTAAGTGTAGTTTAAGTTTATTAAAACAAAAGTAAAATTTTAAATATGATTATTTTATTTAACGCTTTTTACTGCGCAATTTGATATCAAAAACATAATGCACATAATTACTCTAGTGTACGTTTTAAACACATTTCATAGAGGTTGCATTTTATGTGTAATTTTAAACGAACATTGAGTTATTAGCTGTATTACACAACCTGTATACCTATACAATACCTGTAGTGTAACATTTTATTTAATACGTGTAAACAAGTTTAGTTTCTCATTGCTGTCAAGGGCACAATAGATAAGTTTTTACAATCAACTATATTTAGTTGAACTATTCGTACTTGACATTTGTTTAAACTGTTGTAGTTTATAATTGGAACACACATGAGGGTTAACGTTGTAAACCACATCATTTATTTTAACGATTGTGGCTACAACTGTTAAAACGCTACCAAGAGAAATGTTGTATTATTTGAACTTATCAATAATAAAATACAATATAAGCCTGTCATGTAAACTCCATAAACCAAGTTTCCATAGGTATACGATTTTTTCGTATCATTTTCGTCTATCCGCCTTGAACAATAATATTAATATATTTGAAGTTGCGGCGAACGTCTCTGCTACCAACTTAGGCGAACATCTGCCCTATTTTTTCGATTGGTCCAGACGTTCGAACCGCTTAAGGTTCCGGAAAGCTGGTTTGGAATAACATGTTAGGGCTTACCCAGTAAATATATTGGTTTCTTAATTAACACTGACTTAGTCTCAAACCCAACAAATCACTATGTTCACAGCCAGCTTATGATGAGGTATAATGTACTAATTAAACTAACTAATTAAATATTATAATTACCTAACTTATCAATTAGAACTTACGGTTAGGAACAGGCGTGATGAGAGAATTACGTTAACCAATTAGGTCATAATAATTCCTTCTCAATTTTAGTCGGATAACCTACTAATGACTACATAACACCCGGGGGTCGATCAGACCCCGCAATTAAGGGTTTATGTAGCCATTTAGGTTTATTACTAAGAGGTTAAATTGTAACAACGCGCAACTTATGTCCGCTGACTTCGGCGCACTGTGAACAACTGTGGTTTGTCTTCACTACGATGCGCGATCATCGTATATCTATGCCGTGATCTAGATACGGTGATCCCCGAATACCCGTGGAATAAAACAAAGTAGATTTTGAAAAGGAGGCTTATATTCATATTTAAAAAAAAAGTATTTTTTAAACAAAAAAAAATCTTCAAATGTGTCTAAGAATGGTAAAACACAAATCGTTTTGTGTAACAAACATTTACGTACAAAAACAAGTGGTTTTGTTTAAAAAAATAAAAATAAAAAGAGTTCGTAGTCAGAAACATAGTTTAGTATTCCCACTACATCAAAATATTGAGAAAATGAATACAACTCATTTTTATTAGTAGTCTGCCCTTACACAGTGTTTAAACATTTTAAACAACTTTACGTTTTATTATTCGTTGTTGAGGTTTTACAGAAAATATGTGTTATCCGTAAGTTCTACTGATAGCTTACAACAGTTTTATTTTATCTTGGAGACCTGTAAAAATTATTGATAATAATATAAAAATAATTTAACAAGAAAACAAAAAAATCATATGCAATTATCTTACCACGATAGTTTCTAGCACGATATTATTTAATTTATATTACTATAAAACCCTAATATTCTTATAGTTGGAAATGTAATTATAGAAATATAAATTTAGGAGTATAAGTTATTACCGTTTCCCCCCTTTCTATATTTAATTAAAAACTCTGTTGCTTATGTTACAAGAGCGTAAAGAATTTCCTACGAAACTTTGTTGTGTTCCTACGAAAACCTCTTAGTTTGTTTGCACATTTTATCTTGGAAACAACATTAAGGATATGGCTGATACGGGGCTAATAACAGTTTTCGGGTAAGGAAAAGCAATTTAGATACATCATTATTATAAGACGACTCATTCAATTATTCGTTAAATAACAAACAAGTATTATCAGATTTTAAATTTTTTAAATACAAACACTATTGTACTTTAAAAACATTTATTGAACCTTGCTTACCAAAGTTTAGCCAAATAGAATATTAAAAGGGAGCATAAAACAGAAAGGTTTAACAAACGAATAATAAATAAAATATAAATAAAGTATAATAATATTTTATTTATTTAATTTCATGGAATTTTCACTGTTATCACTGAATTAATAATTTTCACTGAATTTTCACTGAATTATCATGCGTTACATTTTATATTTGAGTATTTCAATGTCAAGGTCACTTTTTACTATACATAGCATCTCCTTAAATTAAACTGTTTCTCTTAAATATTTAATATTAACTTAAGACCAATGATATATAAAATACGATTAACCATGCGAATATTAGAGGGGTGAAGTTTTGCTTGAAAATTAGGGATGTACCATCAACCTGTTATGGCACTAAGCTTTCTAGATCGCTTTTTTTAGTATTATAATGTGTGGTTAGCATATCGCATTACTATGGCCGTTCTTCCAGCCTTCTATGAGTTCACTATCATTTGAGGAATCCCATTTTCTTCACTCAGCTATGTTAATTCAGTAAAGTTTAAGCCCCACAGGGTTTGAAAACAACCTACCACCACATTTATAAAGACAGAGCGATAGACATTAAACCAGAGAGTTTTTCTAAAAATTAATAAAAATATCTTATTTAGTGTTCAAGATATACACCTTTAGTAACTTCAGGTTTGATTAAAAATTATTGCAACTTTGAGGAATTCTTTTGATATTTTGTTACAAACGAGGTTGAATTACAACAAACGTAAACACAACCAACAGTTGTTAGGAGACAGTAGGTGACTCATTAAAGGCGATTTTTTAAAGCACCCGAACCTGTCATATATTAAATTACTTCCATCCATCATATTCGACACAACTTTCAACACCGGTAAAATGGACACTTTTTGTATTCAAATATACGAAACCTAAACTTTACCATTTACCTCCGTTGCAGTGAAAACCAATTAATGTTTTCACTGCCAATTTTTCAATTGATATTGTATAATTAATATGACTATCAAATACATATTATACGTTTTTATGTTCTTTATGGATAAATAATAAGCTTTTGGTTAAATAAAAACAATTGAACATATGTTTAGTTTCAAGATTTAAAAAAATATATATTATACTAATTATCAGATTGATAAAACAGGAACACGCACTAAACAAACAACAATTAAAATATAAACTTTTAGAATAGAACTTATAGCGGTTACGCGTAGCAATACTCTGCTAATTTTTATGTCGTTATTTGGAACATTTGTTTAGTTTGATCATGGCATAAAAACATTCAGATCTCCTGTAGCACAAAATGAGTTATTGCAAGCTCAAGTATGTTTTAAAAACAATACCAACAATTTAAAGTAGGTCGCTACTTTAACTCTTATAAAATCTAAAAACGTTACTTTTTAGTGTTATCAAAACTAAACAAAAAGTTATAAAAAGATTTATAACAAGTTTCATTAGGGTTTTGTTTACTATCCATGTATCAAATTGTGTAAGTAATAATACTTAGAATAATAACTATAATTGTAATATTTTTCATAATATGTAATTACAGTACTAATTCACATTTACTTAAAAATGTAATTTATAATTTTAACTTATATATAAAATTCACTTACACTTTATTAAATTCTCATTTATTTTGACGAATATATCTAAAAAAGGTTTTGGTCTTAATTTTTTTTTAAGCTAAAAAAATGGATTACCATATCCGATACGTTTCATTGATGCTGTTCAAAAGATAATGGATATAATAACTGGATAAAGTTTCTATTTAGGCATCACCCATAACAAATTATTATAATCTTTACAAAGAGCTACAATACTTTAAAAACTTTAAATATAGTCCAAAGTTTGGTGAGATCATATGAAACTTTATAGATGACAACAAATATTTTTTAAATAATTGTAAGGAATGAATATTCCACAGTTATACAAAAGGTAAAAAATATATAAGAGATTTCTTACGGACAAAATAACATATTTCCTTAATTATATCAGTAAATCCAAGAGTTGTAATTAAAAAATATTCCAAATCATCAATACAAAAAAAGTTTTTATCCGCCTGTCTCAAAACACTATCTTGCTTCTCTTATTCTAATGTACTTGTTATCCTCACTGTTTCTTCTCTTCTATAGTAGCTTGGGAAATTCTTCTCCTTTCGGCGCCGACGCTCTTGTTGATGTAAATAAAAGTGTCTAATGTTAGGCTAAAGTAACCGGTAGATAAGCGCCTCCTTTTTCCTCCAAAGAGAAACAATGTATTTCTAAAGTATTACATCTGGAATCCTGTTCAAAATCGTCTAATCTTGTTCTTACTTATTTCACTTGTTTACTTAAACATAGCTTTTCATTTAAAAATCTTTAGTAACTTTTAAACACTGCGCCTGTTGAACGAATACATTTCGCCTGTTCATTAATACATTTCGTATTTTGTCATTTGCACATTCTCATTCCTTCCCCCCATCTCCTACTGAGGACCATTAATAAAACATCCGCAATAATCGTTCCTCTTTCTGAGGTGGTGAGATCACAGACAAAGGGTGTTCTTTCTACGTTATTTGAAGTATGGAAGAAAACGAACAATTAAGGTTTCAGAAATAATTCCTTCTATGTTTTTCCTTAATAATTATAACGCAAGTTGCAGGCAAAGTTGCCTACACATTCATAAGCTAGTTTTTGTTCCTACTTGAAACAGCCTTAATACACACGGGACACTCGTAAATAGTTTACATGTGTATAAAACATACATATATTACTAGAATATAATATAATATTTCTCACAAAAATATATAAATGTGTAAAAATTGAAAAATCAAAAACATAAAAGACCCAAATATAATATCGTATAGAACTTAAACTAAGCCGAAAGGACAAAGACATATAATGATAAAAATTAAAATTAACTTGAAAAAATCAAACCTCCAACTGTTCAAGAACGAGGCCAAATATGGATACTTCACATTTATAAAGACGTTTTGTAACATATATTTGGTTCTAAATTTATTATAATTTAAAGTTTCAGTTTTTATTTCAATTTACGCTAAATAATAAAGCTGCAAGAAGCTACAGTATATTAAAATATCATTAGCCTTAATTAAGTTAATAAATTACAAACTATAACTTATGTTCTAAGAGTTCTGTAAATTTACAATATTACTTATAAAGGAAATTCTGAATAGAGTAATTTATTTATAATCCATTCTTACATTATAGATTCTTCAAAATGAACCCTAAAATATATTATAAAAAATCTTATCTGATATTAAAATCGTTTTGATAAATTCGTTTATTTTTTATGTATAATCGATACTGTTTTATGTTTACATTCTATAGCGTATGATGAATGGATGAAGTTTTATCTTTCTTGCAATCCAACATCGAAGTGACTCGATTCTGATGCTTACAAGATACGCTAGATATGACACATGGATTGATGATGTGACGTCATAAGATCACGATCTCGTGTCCTTTAATATACAATAACTTTGTCGGTTGATATGTTGAAAATAATTTCGAAAGATTTAAACTATATTGCATAATGACAATTTTTGAATATTGTAAAATAAATTGAAAAATGCCAATTTTTATAATGGTTTAAAATTTATAATGAATTGTCAAGTAAATATTTCAGTAACAGTATTGGATAGTTACATCAAAACTAATTTGTATGCATCGCTTTTAACTGATTATATACGTAATTAAGGAACGTAAACCTTAACAATAAATCTGAGTTATAAATAAGGTCATTTTTTTAAAGCTTAGATTCACTCCATTTGTGATTTTTCTTGGTTGAACAACCTCATTTTTTGCAATTGTTTTTAAGATCTAAACATGACGTTTATTTCTATACAAATTTTTACCACGGAATATATTAGAACAAAATTGAATAAAAAAAATACTGTGCAACTTTTAAATAGGAAAATGGAGACAATACAAATTATTCGTTCATTCCCGAAACTTAGTAGTCTATCTAATCTACATTTTATTCTTAAAATAACTGATGAATATAAATCCAACATTAACCCTTAATTTCCTAATAAATCATGAATTTTTTTTGATTTTGAATCATAGTTGTCTTTCCTTTTCAAAACTGTTTAAAGTAACTAGATAATATAATATAATATAATATAATATAATATAATATAATATAATATAATATAATATAATATAATATAATATAATATAATATAATATAATATAATATAATATAATATAATATAATATAATATAATATAATATAATATAATATAATATAATATAATATAATATAATATAATATAATATAATATAATATAATATAATATAATATAATATAATATAATATAATATAATATAATATAATATAATATAATATAATATAATATAATATAATATAATATAATATAATATAATATAATATAATATAATATAATATAATATAATATAATATAATATAATATAGTATAATATAATATAATATAATATAATATATACATGTTATTTATATTTTATGATGTTAATTATATATTATTCATACGTTGTTGGATAACTGGTACAGTACTTGCATTATTTATCGGAATAGAGTAGTCTTTCAACAGAAACAATTTACTCTAGTTCCCTGCTGTGATGTTAAATGGAAATATCTGCGCTACAGAATGGTTGTTGTGGTAGGAGGAGGGGAGGCACCAAAAGTCTTCAGCAGTGGATAGTATCTGCATTGGACAGAACTAAAAATATTAATAATTATTAGAATTATCATAACCTAATATTTTGTAAAGAGTAAAAAAATTATATTTAAAAAATTAAAATCAAACAACAACAAATGACGTTGAATATCTTTTTCAACTAAGTCACAAAAATATTTTTTTCAAAGAATTTCTTTAGATTCCAAAATTGCGTACAATTACTAATTGGTGAACTGGTATATCTTCACTATCATTGTTGATTATATCTCTGCAAAACAAATAATAAGCCGTAAAGTTTTCATCAAATGAAATAATTTGTTGCTGATATTTTTACATGTTGTTTATGCTGTAAATGGTCCCTTAAGCTAATCAAAGTTTGAAAAGAAATGCATTTACATGGCTCGTATTTGTTTATATCCATCCTCAGTGTGTCTCTTCAAATACTCATATATCTGAACCATTCTCACATTGCTCATACTAATATATTATTTCTGCTGTCCGATTTATAGTGCAAATATCTGCATATCTAATAAATAATAACAAAATAATATATTACTGACAAATAACTGTTTTACACAATTTTTATATTATTATAAATACGGCGTACAACACATGAGTGTAGTTCAAGAATGTATAATGTGTTATAACGTTTAAGACGTTCTCTCTTTTTTTTATTATTATTATTTGCTACACGTTGGTCGCTTAAATATAGGAAAACTCTCCTATATTTCTTTTTACTATTTATTAATATTATTATTCATTTGGTTATTAGTTCGTTAGTTATTTGACAATTGATTAAAATAATAACACTCAAAACATGTAGGATTATAACTCAATTTTAATTAAACATTTTGAATAATTAACTCTTTTAAATATTAATTTTTAATCATTTAAAACATAAATTTTACTTTGATGCTCAAAATATTACTGATTAATATCTTATTCTACAATTTTATACTACGGGTTAAACTTGGTACATCTTCACTATAAATTCTTATCCTAAACAACTTAGTCTAAAACAAGGAATTTAAGAATGCATCAATTTAATTTGTATTTAATTTTGACTCTAATTTTAATTAGCTTTATAAAATATTTGCTCCGGCTAACTGAAGGTTATTTACTTGAATTTAATTTAAATCTCTATTGGGGTTCGTTGGTTCTTAGGTGGCTATAATTTATTTTATTATTACAAAAAACAAAATTTGGTGGTAATTTATTAAATGTATTGTCCTTTAAGTTCTACTTATCAATTGACGTGTTCCTTTCCAGTTTTTTGGGTTGTTCTCGTTCCGTGGTTCTCTCGAAGATTGCGTGATGGTTGGATGGTTTGCCTCTCCCGTAGATGATCCCAATCGCGGGTTACACCTTTCTTCACTCACTCTTGCGGCGATGATGCTTTTAATTCTTACGGCGATACTTCTTCTCACTGATTTAATTTTAATACGACGATGACTCCTTAAACTTCACACTTATCTCACTTAACGACCACGAAGACTTCTTATACTTTAATACGACGATTCTTTTAGTTTTTAAAACGACGGATAAGTTTTTATTGACTTTTATAAACTTAACAGTTCTATTAAAAAAGAAAAACGACGAATAGGATAGGCAAAGTCCTTCACAAACACTTAACTCTTTCGATCAGGAGAAACACTTCCCCGGAACAACCTTCTAATACGACGTCGGAACCAAAATACCTAAAAAGAACCACGTGTCCTGCCTTTTACCCTTATTTATAAGTTCTCCTCTTTTTAAAACAGCGTCATGATGCTCTTCTTCCATTGGTTAGTTTTAATTTTTGGACGTTATTTCTGAACTGGTTCACTTGCTCTGATTGGCTTGTTACAATTTGTTTCGGTATTAAAAGCTTAATTTTGATGGATCTTGTGTGACGGTTTGGGTGCGTTGTTTCCCTGTTGAAACATTTTTTTATGTCCGTCAATCCTTTCATGTCTTGACGATTTATGGCCTGCCGGGTACTGACCTTTGGAGCTTTCTATTTCGGTATGTTATAGTGTATACATTATCAGGAGTTTTAAAATTTGAGATGTTAACTTGTAACAAAATCGGTCTGAAATATATTAATAATCAAAATATCATACATTTATAACGGTGATATTATATTTTAATTTATCTTGTTTTCATAGTTATTCATATACTAATAAAAATATCTGTGTGTTTTCTGCCATTTTTGCATTTTGTAGATTTTAATAATTATTCGTTAAGATTACAAATTTGATTCAAAAGACTAATTTTGACATTTGTAAAAAAAACCATGAGAATTTTTAATTTCAATAACAGGTCCCTCCACGAAATAAACTTAAAATAATTAGAGGTTATGGTAATTAAATCGACAAGTAAATTCATTTATTTATATTTTTCATTGTACTGTTGTACGAAACTTCTCTTAAATATTGACTGAAATATTTATTTATGACAAAAACCATACATTTCACAATTTCTTAATCGATATCGCCATATCTTATTTTAGTGGTGGGATCGTGTAAAGCGTTTTACATGTCTATTTTTAATTATAATATTAAAAAAAAAAAAAAACGGCGTTTCGATTTTGTTAGTAACTAGACGTTGTATCATCATGTGTGAAATTTTTATTACTTGAAACAGTATTTTGAACAGAGTGAGTCATGTGTATTTTAGGAGAAGGGTCTTTAAAAAAAAATGTATTAGTTTTCTTTGTATTAGTGTAACTACTCTCTACACGTGATCTTTTCTTTTAGATATAGCACAGTTGATTTTAAACCATGATAAAATTGACGTCAGGACTTGGAATGACTTTAGGATCTGAATCTATGGTGAGGCAGAGAAGTGTGAATTTCGAACATGTGTTGCGTTATCGGTAAGTGGGTCATTTATTTACGTTGCGTAGAAAACCTTCTTTGTTCTAGAAGCAATATTTGTACTGTGAATATCGAAGATTTTATCTATTTACTTTTATTTTCTAAAAAACTTTGAACAAAAAACGTATAAAAAATAAACAACATTAAGCCTTAAATGTTTTATTTTTTTTGAACTCTTCCATTTATATCTAATATTGTTTATTTTACATTTTTTTCTTAAAAGTTCAAATCCGATTATATGTCGAATAATTAGTGTTAATAAATTATTAAATTCATTATATTTTAGTTTACAGTTGTTGAAAAGTCTGTTTTCACCTAAAATAATATGAAAACAAAATTCAGCCACATGACTACTAATTTTTTTAATGAATAAACAATAATGCTCTAAGTGAACTATTTAGTAGAATATTAGTCGAGTCAGAACTTCTGCACAAATTCATAGAATGTCGTTGCTACTTTATTTGATACATTAATTAAATTTCAGTTAATGGCATTGTAACAGGATTTAATTTTTTTGCAAAAAAAATTTATGTATTTTCTGAGATATAAATAAATGATATTTATGAAGAATATTTATGAATATAAATATTTATGAAGGAAGCCTTTGTTTACGCACATGAGTTGTCCTAATATAATAGACCAATTTTTTGGGGCATTTTAAAAGTCTTGTAGAAATTGTTTGTCTGATAAAAATACTCCAATACTCTTAATTTATAGAATTCTTATACATAATTATTTATACATTTTAAAGATTAGCAGAGGAACGCTAATGGAATTATCAAGATTTTTTTAAACATTTCAAGAACGAAAATTTACGTTTTTTGATAAAAAGAAACCCTAAGCAGTTAGTTGATTTATTATTAATATTATATAGAATTGTCAGAGAAGCCATGAATATAACTTAACCTTGTTCTAATCCTGTTATTATTTATATTCAAGTGTTCAATATCTTGAATGTTTTTCAAATAGAATGTGGCTAACCTATTTTCATGTCCTCCATGATGCAATCATATATAATAATAATAATCATTATAATTCAACCAACTACGTAGGGATTCCTATATCAAAGAACTGATATTTTAGTTCTTGATAATGTTGAAAAATCTAGAACATAGGGTTTAAGTCGTCACAAAAACATGATAAGTTTAAACAAATTAAGACAACAATTTTTTAGTATAAACCACTATGTTTTTAAAATAAAAAAATATATATTGAGCTCAAACTTTGTCTACATATTTATTTGGTGCGTAACCGTTTATAACTGTACTAAAAACCAGAACGTTCTTTTCAATATTTATAAAATGGAGGCCGTTTAAATTGGTTTAATATATAATATCTCAAAAACTGCTTAATTTATAAAAAAAATTATATGAGACAAAAAAAATTACTTTACTTATGATAAACATAACAGTTTTTTATTTTGTCTACAGCTCAAAAAAAAATGTCGTGTGTGTGTGAGAGAGAGAGAGAGAGAGAGAGAGAGAGAGAGAGGGATTTATACTTTCATTATTCATTATATCCAATAATGGTTCGTAATTGATATCCATAATAATCGATTATTTGTTCTACATTAATACTGAGATGTGTTTATTGTATGTTTTACTACATTAGATTATAAGGAATCTTATATTTCGTTTTACAATTTGAGCCACGTGTGCAAATAAGAAGTGGAGTGGATTGTTATTTATGGACTTTCAACTTATTTCTCAGAGATGTGGAAGGATTTGATTTAGACAGTAAATAAATTACTTTGTTTTATTCTGCGAAGTTGCAGTAACTTATATAGCAGAGGTCTCTTGTGTTTGTAACTCATGGAATTGAAATATTTTTAACATAACACTAATGAGTGTGCTTCTGCATTAAGTCACAGCAATAACATAATATGGTAACTGTAGTGAATATTTCATTTTGATTTATAATTTTAGATTAATTGCTTATTAACATTTGTCCAATGAAATTACAAACACATGTTAGATCATTTTTTTAACAATAACAAGTCAAATTGTTTTTACGTGTTAAAAAAAAAAAAAAAAAAAAAAAAAAAAAAAAAAAAAAATACATTATTGAACTACAAATTATTAATCGTAAAAATATTGACTTATTTTGGTATCTAAGTGTACTAGAACATAATTATTATCTTTGAGCTTAGATTAAGAATGCTGGATATATGAAAGTAACGTATACCCATTTCACATTTTTAATGCAAAGTTCGGCGATCAATAATAATAATTCTTTCAAATAGGTAAATAGTAAAATAGGAAAAAAACATCTTTCCAGAACCCTCTTAGGTAAATTTTATCCCTTTCCATTCCTTTTTACATGAAGTCTTACTTAATAGTTATTTGGAGTTTTATTACATAATATATGTTTTGTTGACTGGTAAATATTTTGGAAACAAAATTAAAGAATTCAATTGAACTGGTGTGGATATTGTCCTATGTTTTATTGTTTCTTTCATATACATAGTATAAAATTTAAATATGCCTGTGCTACGGTCCAAGCAAAACAAGTTGAATATTATAGTGAGGAAAACTTGTTGAAAATATGAGAATAATAATAAATTATAAATTCAATAAATATTTATTTTATTTTATTGAAAAACAATTTCATTAGTAACGCGTCTTCAGAAGATAATACAGCGTTAAGAGTAGGCGACAAATAGCCTCAAATCTTACACACTTACAAATTTGTATCCGGAAGCATTGTATGCAGATAATATCCAATTTGATTTTCAAGTTTTTTATTTGTACGGACCGATGTTTACTGACAGTAGGGACCAGTAAATACTTTACTTAGGGGTTTGTATGTTTCAAAAAACAAAATACCATGCATTCTCTTTCCAATCAAAATAAACACAATAAAAGAAACTTTTTTTTTGTCTGAAGTGTGCAATAAAAATCCGTAAAGAAGTTTGTTTTTGGAGGCATATTTCAATTTGTCGTTTTCAAGTGATTCTTATCTTATCATTTTACTTAAGTTTTCTAAGAGTCTTAAACACTAAAGAAAAAAATATGAATTATTGTATTAGGGATTTCTACTGTCTTAGCAACATAAACACAACATAACTACAAAATTATGGCTTTTTACCACACATATCTAATGGGCATGTTAATTCGAATACCACTTGGTCGGTAAAAATAGGGCACTGAAGTAGTATGTTCAAACCTTAACTACCTAACCTAACCTATACTATTAAAAACGTTCTTTGTGAGACTAACATAACTGTATTTTTGAAAGCAATAACAAACAATGTATAAATGTTACACTTTTAATTAGTTAAGTATAAAATATTATACTACACGAAACTTGTAAGGAAAATGATAAAATACTTTAATAAAAAAAAATTTGAGGAATGTCTCTAAACTATACAGGGTTATCTTAAAAGAATTTGGAGGTTTAGACATTGATTTAAATCAAAACAGAATGACTTACAGCTGCTGTTGTTTATTTTATCTAAATCGTGGTTTGAAACAGTTTTTGTAAAAAAATAATTAATTTCAAAATGCGATCTGTTAGTCGCTCGGCAAATGTTCAATCGATATTCAAGTTCTGCTCAAAAGTTAGTTAACACGACTTTGTTAAAGGTTGTCATTGCTTCATTAATCCTGTACCTTAGGTCACCAATTTTTCTCGATAAACAATGTTTTTGATGTACCGCTAAAAGAAGAAATCGCAAAGTGTTAGTTTTGGACTCCTTAGAAGCCGGAGTAAAGGTCCTTACCGGCCTATTAATCGATGCCCAAACTGTTCAATCAATATGTCCGTAACAAATGCACTAAAATTCAGGGTGCGTCATCTGTTGGAAATGAAGTTGTTGAATGTTTTCGAGTCCATATAGCTGAGGAAACAATAATTAATTAACATATCGAGATACATAATTCCAATAATTTTCTTTGCACCAATGAAGAAAAGCCTTCCCTCTAAGATGATTTTTCACCACACCACACCAAACATTAACTTTAGGCTAGTCGCGTATTTTCTCAAAAATTCTATGTGGGTGTTCAGATCCCCAAATGCGTGAATTGTGTCTGTTGACAGACCCATTGATATAGAATGTAGCTTCGCCTAAACAAAATATATCATCTAAATATAATTAGTTTTTATCAATTTATTTCAATATATCAACAGCGAATTTATAACGTTTTGCACCATCATCGTTTTTCAATTGCATATTTTGGTGTTTTAAGTTAGACTATATTTAATTCCATTACAAATGATAGTTATAATAATGATATATAATGTCATTATAGTGTGAAAAAATAAAAATTCCCAATTGGAACTATCAGGCTTATATCAATAAGTACAAATTTATATCGTCATAGTTGTAGAAACAAAAAGGGAGTTTCATACCATCGTCTTTTCTATTATTACAAGATTAGGTTATGCACCTTGTACAAAAAGATTAACTTTATTACTTCTTACGGTTATTTGTTTATAATTTTCCAACACAATTCTATCTACTCATGTGAATTTCCTTAGAATAGTTCTTTGTAAAGTCTTCACTATATAAATTCAATATTTAAAAAAAAATATATATAAAAGCGAAATTATTTATTTGCTTTATTTTCGAATTAGTTTACATTTAAAATATTTCAGTCGTTGTTGCAACTGTTGTTATAAAGGAAAATATAGATCAGATTTACTCTATGAAAGTAATGTATTATTCTTGTAATAAATGATGCATACGTTGATATATAAGATAATTATAAACATATATATTTGTATAGGGCATAGAATAAAACGGGTTAAACTGTTTTTCTGTACTTTCCATTCACCGAGAACTGTTGAATTTTTACTCATTCTTGATACTAGAAATGTATTTCATGTCTAATTATCTCTTTAAAAAAAAACATGGTAATTAATTCAATAAATTTCAAATTCAGTTATTTTTGTTAATGTTTATTTTGTATAATTAAAATTTATTTTAGAGACATATTGAGGATTTTGTGACGATTATTATTGGAAATAATGAGATGATTATTTATTTCCACAAAACAGCTTTAATTGCGACATATGTTTCGCCGTTAGGCATTTTCAAGCAACTAAATTGAAAACAAAATAAGTCTAAACTAAAAATGTGAGACAGAAGGAAATTTTAGAAGAGTAAAGGGGTTGAGAAATGACAAAAGAAAGGTCAATGATCTAACCTGTGGGATGGAAGTGGGGGTGTTTTAGAAAACAAAGGTTACATAATAGGTCTCAATAGTGGTGATGAGTTAAGATGTATTTGTCCATTTAAGTTGGAAGTATGTTTTTTTTTTTAAATTGATCTATTGATTTCTAAACATTCCAGGTTATTGAGTTTCTTACTTTTTTGTTCCATATGCAGAAGTTTAACGTTTAACTTAGAATAAAAATTATGTCCTGTGTCTAATAAATGATTTGCAAAATTTGAATTAGATTTGACATACTTCCAACTGTGTACATGTTCTTAAATACATCTTAACTGATCACCACTATTGAGACCTATTATGTAACCTTTGTTTTCTAAAACACCCCCACTTCCATCCCACAGGTTAGATCATTGACCTTTCTTTTGTCATTTCTCATCCCCTTTACTCTTCTAACCTTTCCTTTTGTCTCACATTTTTAGTTTAGACTTGTTTTGTTTTCAATTTAGTTGCTTGAAAATGCCTAACGGCGAAACATATGTAGCAATTAAAGCTGTTTTGTGGAAATAAATAATCATCCCATTATTTCCATTATCATGGAATTCCATCATGTACCGACTGTTGTAACATTAAAAAAAAAAGAAAAAAAAGAAGATTATTATTCTTGTTTAGTTTTGTTTTTATTACACATGACCACAAAATTATTACAAAATTTTAGTACCGTATGTAACCACAATACATATTAATATTTAATATTACAAGAAATGGAATTCTATTACAGTCAAGTGTGGCAGACGGTTATTTAATATAACAAAAGTAAAGAGATAAATCACTGACAATGAAGTACAAGAGGAATTGTTTATGGTAAATATTTTTCAAAAGCAACGTTCAATGTTGTAAAATAAATTACACCCATCCATCACATTTGACACGCATATTCTATTACAAGAAAACCAAGCTGGCATTTTCATGGTCAATAACTCACACGGATGCAGACTATAATTAATGTGGATTGCAAATCAATATTATTGGTCTTAATCTACTTTTTCTATGATAATTTAATATGTTGATATTTAAATACAAAATAAATTTACATTGTAAACAAGAAGATAAATAGCTACAAACACACCTAAGTCTACCAAAGATTCAATTTAATATTCAAAATATTCACGTTGTAGCTAAAACGCTGCCATAATTGGATGCTAATGTGTTTTATTTTTTATTTTTGTTATTTTTCCATTTTAAGTTTATCGATATTAATTTTCGGAAAAATACACGGAAATAAGCAGATACATAAAATAAACCATTAGAGGCTGTTATAGTTAAAAATAAGAAATAATGTATAAAATAAAGCAAACAGCTTCCACTTTTGTCGTTTACATTTTTGTCTATCCACAGTTTTGTCTACCCATTTTTATATTGATATTACATATAACTAATAATAAATGTGTTTACCTACTCAATTTTAATTTTTGATTGTAATGAAGTACAATTGACACTTTGGACTAATATGCTAAACGAGAAAAATAAGCTTAAACCTAATGTAAACATGGTAGTATCTTACAAAAATAGTTCAATAAAAGACTTTCAAAACCTTGGTAGGGAGACATGTTTTGTGTCAAATTATCTTCTATGCACGGGTTCACAGTCGACTTAATAAATGTAAAATATTGTTTTTCTATATTCTCACGCATAATGTTAGTGACATTTCTGTTGAAACTGTGACGGTTATTATATTTTGTCTTTCTGAACTATCCAGAAAGATAGTTCAGAAAGACAATTAATTACAACAATATTTATTACTATTTCATCTAAGTAAAATGTAAATCTAGCACAACCAAGTGTATCAGACAGTTATTTTATACCAAAAAGGAGAAATACGTTAGTAACATTGAAGTTCCAAGAGATATAGTTAGTTTATGATGAGCAATTTCAATTCCAAAAGCAACGTTCTATATTGCAAGATAATCTCCACCTATCCATCAGGTTTGACAAGTAGATGTCATTGAAATAAAAATCACCTGGTATATTCACTGTCAAATTTCCAATGAATGCAGAAATAATTAATTAGTTGTAATAATCAATAGTGTCAATATATACTCCTTTTCTTAACAAAATGGATGATGCGAGTTTATTCAAAAATTATTATTATGAATATTATTATCTGTATATATCTTACATAATCATATTCAGTTAAAATTTTAAATAATGGTAATAACATACAAAGCGAACAAAAGTTCAATCTTACTTCCAAATACGACAGCTTTCATTTGACATGCTGACATGATAAGATGCACATTGCTTTCCATGAGGTTTATTTATCTGACGTTTATTTATTGAACATTATACTTTATTTTGGAACCATAATTTTTTTTAAGATTTAAAAAAATAAATTTTGTTAAAATTATGTCAATTTTATGTCAATGATGGGTGTTTTTCCTTTTGGAAATAAATCCAATTTTTTTGTGTTTCGCAGTTTTATTTTAAATGTTTTAATTAGTGGCTACAAAACTTCTAAATGCCAACTTTGAACTAAGTTCCACTTAATATAAATCCACCGGTCGAAGTTCAATTTTGTTTTCTCAAATTACTCGTGAATCATTATATTTCAGCACAATAATTATAACATACCTAACTTATTTTAAAACTAAAATTAGATCCTATTTACTAAATTTGAACAAATCTGTAGATCTGATTGTGAACATTTTTGTATTTTTTAAAAAGCACAATATTTTTTTATTTCTTACTGATAACTAATGACCGTCATGTTTGGAAAGATACACGTTTAAGTCCTTACAAGTTACGCCCGATATCGAGTTTTCGATCAATCACAATTTACCCTACGCTAAATACACTTGAGAAAGTTAAAATGAGTTCATTATTTGTTTACAAACTAGTGAGTTTTTTTATAAAGTAGATGAGAACAACAATGTCATAACTCAGTTCCCACTTAATTTTTTTGGGTATTTTATTAATTTCCAATTATTAACTGGAAATACTAATTGAAGATAGTCTGAAGATATGTGAATTGTTCTTTACTATATTTTACATATTTTTTAAATTTTTATTTTATTCATAAACAATCTTAGAAGATCGCCTAATGATTTATATGTATAAGAGAATCACATTTTTACGATAGTTACAATAATAAATTCCTCAGCAATACTGAAGAAGTCCATTGGCTTTAGTCCTCTTGACACTCTTGTTTCCCAGAATTTCGTTCTACTAACTGTCTATTTTTACTAAAAGAAACAAAATGAGTGTTTTGGCGTGATTGACTCGAAGTACCTCTCTTCGGTATAATTCACTGAAGTCCCGGATAGGTATTAAGTACTTCCTCAATTATAATGTGGCCTTGTCTTGAACCACGATTACTATGTTATTTACTTAGCCTTGTGCTTATTCTCCGCACCATTGAGAACTCATAGACGATCGTCTACAACCAGGTCCTTCCAATAAGGTGAAATGACACAAGTTACAGAGTACCACAAGGTGCATCAACCTCCAGAACCTCGTGGCCAAGGGAAGATTGCACTTGTCTACGGAGAAGCATAGGGTTTATCCAGTTGCATTCAGGGTGACTGACTCTATGACATCGCACTGCTTTGATTATTTCATCAAAAGAGATGTTGTCAAAAACATCTTTAATTACTAAGAACGTGCAAATAACTGTCAAGTGTATGGCCAAGTCCTCCTCAAACCTGTTTACTAGTTATATAGGACAGCTTCATAGAACCTCACAGGCTGAAATTTTTACACCCCGTGGATTTTGATGTAACATAGGTAACTTTTTTTTAGCCTATGGGGTTCATAAAATGAAACGAAATTTGAAAGTTGTGTGTAAATTAAAAAAATAAATAAATGAAAGGAGAACTTACCAGTCTGCTAAAACAATGAACAAAACAGCTGTAAGTTTACTTATCAAATTATTTAAAGTTTACTATAACGATATATATTTATAACACAAGAAAAAAACACCAGAGAATATTTTCAATAGAGTTTTCATTGTTTTCAAAAACAAAATATAAGTTAAACAACTTATTATTAGGTATTATTTTTTTTGAAATATTCCTTTTAAAATAATACTTTTTTTAGTTATAAGTTAACCATTTAAATATATATTTGACAAAAGAAAGAAAATTTAGAAAAGAAAATTATAATCAAAACAAAATTATGGTGCTACATCTGTAAATTAGAAGTTTTAAGGCCAAAAATACTAGCAATCCCATCCAAATTTAACAATAAAAAAAATACAGCCTATCTGCTGAATAGGTTACATAAGATAGTTGACCAAGTACCAATAAACATTACTCTTTTTTTCGTGTGACAAATGATAATAGCATGTTTTGACACCGTGTTAAGGCAAATATCTTATATTGTTGTTATTATAAAAAACAATTTTATAAACGTGATCAATTTTAATATACAATTTAACTGAAACTATGCGATGGATTTTTTGCATTTATTAAAACATGTTATAAATGTTATTACAAACAAAACATAATTGAAAACAAGATTTAGATGAGTTTTTTGAATATTTTATTTCATGTGGGAAATCGAAGAACATGTGTTAGCTTAGATCAAAGTAATATATAAGTGAAAATACACAGTTTACGTATTTATGTCTTGGAATAGTAATGGGTATGTTTTTTACATACCCATTAAGAAATCATTGAATTTTTAATCAACGTATACAATTCAATTCAGTCTTTTTTTAAGTTTTTAATATTAGTTTTTATTTAAGGAGATTATATAGCAAATATAATTTACTTTGTGCTTAAGTTGTGTTAACTGTTTTACAAAATAAATTCAGTGTATATCTCATTTACAATGTATTTAATATGTATACGGTTGGTCTGTTTGGCCACTTATAGGCCACTAATGGTTCTATTGTAATATGAAGTGGCAGTTAGGGCTAGAAACATATCACGAGCTACAATATGCCTCAGTTATTGTAAGTTATATACCACATCGAGTTGACAATGACTGGCATCGCACACATTACATACAATATTAGAACGTCTATCAATAATAGCTTTACAATCACGAAATACGATTATGCAGAATGTATGTATGTAATCTACTCCTCTACTAATGAATATCATTACAGTAGTTTACTGCTAAGCTGTTTGATAAGATCTCTGCATGACATTTCTCATTAGACTTACATTACAATGATTCAATTACAGTTATGGGACTAGTAATTTCTACAATGTAAGGAAGCTTAAAGCTCACATCAATGCGTTATTCTTAATGTAACTGATTGTAGGAGATACACGTAAATTTAGAGAATTATTACATTTGTCTGCAGATTTAAGTGTAGACGTTCGTTCCTATACATATAAAATTTAAAAAAATATTTATGATCATTTAGAAAAACTAAGTCTTTTACACTATGTTTGTTGAAATTTTCTTATATTACCACGCACACACACACGCGCACACACACACACACGCACACACATATATATACCGGGTGTTTCAGACCACATGGACACTATCTGTAGCGCCTAAACGAAACCAGATAAAATTTTCCTTCCAATTAGGACCCACCTTTTTCGACCCCAAAGAATTCGGGAAAATTATTTTCGACGCTCCTCAATGAACCAAAAGGGCACTTTTGGAGGTCAGGGTGGTGTTTTGGGAAAATTTTCAAATAGAAACATAGGTCGTGTGATACCTCATTTGAAAAGTTTCTCTTTTCTGAACATTTTGGAGCAAACAAAAATGTGTTATCTTTTCATTACTGTACAGGTTGTAGTTATTGGTTTAAAAACCGTTGTCCGTTTCATTCGCTTAGCTCTAAACTAATACATTGCTATTTGCAACAGTACTGACAACGCTGAAGACTTAATTTATTAAATCTTTAAATCATCTTTGAAATTAGAAACAGTCAACTGGTCTTAATTCCACTGTTGCCACCAGCAGGAGTTGAAATGGGTCACGGATCAATAACCTGTTTTGGCGATGCCACACACAAAAACAAAACTTTTTTAAAATATGGCCGTAAAAATAGAAGGAAACTTACCAAACAGTAACGCTCTTTAACAATTATAACTGAGATGTACATTATTTATGCCTATTGTCTACTAAAACTAGTTGATCTCATATTTCAGCGGATATATTGACTTTCATAACAAAATGTGTCCATGACCTGAGTTTCACTAAAATTGCTAACCCACCTCAACCATTCCAGTGTTAACGTTTCAATATCTTTTACTATTTAAAATTTTAAATACCATTATGTAACACAAAAATATCCCTCTTACATTCATTTTAATTACCAAGGCTTACCCTAGTCGTCCACCAAAAATACAGCTAAACTCTTAAAAAAAGAGTTTTAATAAACTTATTGCTTTTAATAAAATTAGTCTGAATATAACAGGGCCTTCAATCTATCACATAATAAATAGGACAGGCTACGTGATATGAAGTTTTTGACAGTTTTATAATTAGTTTTATGCTTATAGTGGTGGAATTTAATTTAATATAAATCTTGGTAAAATGACAGCAGTTATGGTGTGATTGAGTTTGTTATCAATGCATTCCCAACTGGTATTTTTATATAAACTATAAGCTCCAATTATTCATTATATTTTTACCATAATTATGGTAGACTTATTTAAATTATAAATTCCTGGTTCAAGGTCTTTTAGGAAACAGAAAAGAATGTTTTTCTTAAATTACCTTGTAATCTCAACTTTTTGTTTACACAATAAAATTATATTTTACATAATTTAAGCAACATCTTGTCAAATCAAATCTCTAAATGACACTAAAAGAAATAAAACACTATTTAAAACATATCAATATAAAATTTAGTGGACATAAAGATCACGCTATTAGAAATAATGTGTAAATCGAAAATAGCCGAAATTATTTCGGAGGAATATCATAAATTAAATTATAGGAAGCAAATATAATAAACCAAAAATAATTGAAGCAATATATTAAATCAGATAATCTTATCAGTTCTACCAGATGTGACTGTCATCTATTATATCTTATTCTCGTTTTTGAATAATCGTTGTTTTCTATTAACGTAGAATGTAATATTTCTTCCATTCCATTAGATAATTGGAGTAGAGTATTTAAATTAATTTCACGTTAGTCCATCAATTCATTCAATAATCTGTTATTAAAATATGTGCCAATGTATGATAATATTACATCCTGTATACTATGTTGAGAAAAGTAATTTAATAGTTTATCAACTATAACAGCTGCTTGTGTACTTGCAATACGATATATTTGTACGTATCTAGAAAAACTATCAAAATACTTGAGAATCGGGATGATTTGAAGCTGTAGGCGTAAAATGTCCAAGTAGGTATGCATTCGTATTTTGTTCTCAAACTCAAATGTTTACATAATAGTTATTATAATTAGGTCTGTTTGGCCAAAAGTATTGTGTTTATGTTTTTCGATAGTTAATATCTTACTAATCAACATTGAAAATTTTAATTGAAATAATTTCCAAAGTATAGATGGTGTTTTGAGTTCGTTTACAAATAATAAATTTTACGATATCGTATCAAACTTATTTTCATATATTTATGCTATTAATCTTGAATTTTGATATTTATGAATAATTTTTGAACTTTTACATTTCGGAGATCATACCTTACTAAAGTGAAAATAATTTATTTTTTTCGAAATAACTGGTACCAATAAAATTGCATTTCAGCCGTGGTTTTTTCCTCTACATTTGAGTTTACAGTGTAGTCGCTTTCTTATTGTGTTTCTGCTTTTAATACAATATTCTCACTTTCGTCATCTATTGTCTATCATATAGTTCTAAAAATATTGGGAAATTCTTATACTACGAGAAAGTCAGTTTATATTTGAAGGATTCTTTTGTAGCTGTTTGTGTGTTGTTTGGGGTTAATTTCAGTAACGTTTAGTTGTATTCTTAAAGTACGTCAAAGATCTGATATCATTTATTTTTACAATATTTGATAGTTATATTCTTATACATTAAACCATCAACTAAGGAGTTTTGAGTTTGATTCCTTAACGGAAAATAGCCACCTTAGGTGTTTCTAATCTGAAAAGAGTTTGATATTCCTTCCGCAGACGTAATGCCGAAATAATGTTGTCCATATCATCTCAAGTATTTCCTTTTCAATGGTGGAATCGCTAATCTTGGCATGATTCATAGTTAGACTTGAAACATTATGAAACTTGTGGCCTCAATTTAAATTAGTGTATGTAAAGAAAACAGTTCTGGTGTCCTCATGGCTTCCGATTTCCATACTATGCAATTAATAATGGTAACTTTCTCATTTGTGTTTACTGAGAGTAGCTATTATTAGTTACATAAATAATTTATATTTGTCTCACGATAAATTTGTTATTACACATATGCACTAGTCTACGTGTAGTTTATATTGTAAAGATATTAGAAATATTTTTTTCATTTTGTATATTTATTAGTATTAAATTAGGCTTATTAGGTTTTATTAAAATTAAAATAAAACATAAAATATATTTTAAATTTACTAAATATATAATTTGTTTTAAACATAAATTTCTTTTTAATAAAATAATTTAGAAATTTCTTTAGGAATGGTTCAACGTCCTTTAAACGACTTTCCTCCTTTTATGTCTTCGAGATGGCAACCGTCCAATAGTTGTGGTGGGGACTAATAAATCAGGGGTGGTTTTATTTAATTACAGAGAAATGCCTAGCATCCTACTTTTAAATCCGTTTAACGTTAACTTTATGAAGTTTAAATTACATAATATGTATTCATAGTATAAATTGGTGTACATTTTCAAAATATACTAATAATCCTCATTACTAGTTGCCTGTCTAGGTGAACAATTTTTGTTTTAGAGAAAGTTTTGTAAAACGTATAACACATAGAGCGTTTAGAAATAAACTGAAATAATAATTTTAAAATGAATTTGGAATAAGCGTACATGCACTTTCTCTAAGAGCGTATTAAGGAATATCATTTAATATCTATTGCCTTCTCAAGTCCAAAAAAATGTTCAGATTGGTCATGATCTGTAAAAGAGCTATTTGGTAAGGGTGAAGAAAGAATTAAAGACAGAAATATGTATGGAAGAAATCAATAGTAAGCTTATGAAAGAAAAATATTTGTAATGATTAGAGTACAGTAATTAAATAATATTTAACAGAAAAGTATTTTATATTTAAATTAAATAAAGTTAAACTACTAGAGTAAATATAAGAGAGTTAATACGGCAGAATGATTCCTTAAAGTTTATATCTAAGTTTACTTCAACGTAAGGTATAGTTTTTGAAGGAATTAATTAAGGGACACGAAGTTTATTTGTCCTGTGAAACGCTTTTAAAAGAGTTAATGTTAGGATCTTTATAAAGGACAGAACTAATTCTTTTGAATACATATTATCCGATTGTAAAGCTGGAGAGCTGTTGCTTAATACTTTCATGAATTTGTTACAAATAAAGTCATTATTATTACCATTATCACTATTATTATTATTATTATTATTATTATTATTATTATTATAAATTATTATTATTATTATTATTATTATTATTATTATTATTATTATTATTATTAAAGGATCACAAGTGTATTATTTTATAATTATTTTTCAAAATAGAGTATAAACGAAAATATATTTTTATGATTATTTGTAAAATTTTATGGACTATAAAGGTCCGTATCAATAACAATTAGAATCAACTACATTCTTAAATACCGATTTACAGAAAAAATACAGTGTTTGGAAAACAAAATCGTGATTTGTATAAAGATTACGTGATGTTTCAATATCTATTATAATTTTCCGTTATTATTTATATAATCACTCTTTTTATCTGTTACACAAGAGCGTAATTTTGTGGTAATATCTCCACTCTTAGATGGAACATAACAATAATATTTTCTAAGACAAATTAAATTTATCAACAGTACTTCCACCTTAATAAACGATTTTACAATAATACGGACTTTGATATTGTTATAAGGTTAATTTTCTTCTGTTTTAAAGTTACAAAGTATGTTAAAAGCTTAAAATATGGTTAAGCTTTATTTATTGCAGAATATATTGTAACAATTAAACAGATTGTACAGCTATATTTTCATGTATTTAAATATATTATGCTGCATTATATACAATATATTTGTAATGATGAGATACGAAAAATGTGTTGGTATGTATAGATATTGTAAAAGGTACTAATTTGCTGTTTTTCCTTTCCGGTTAAATATTATGAATTAAAATCTTTTTATGTTCAAGACAAATATATTTTAATATTTATTTTATTAAGATTATGCTGTGCATATCTATCTTTTTTAGTATCTGATATTTATTCTTATATTGTTTATTTGTAAATGTATTTCAAGGAGAAGTACTTTATTTAAAATTACAATGATATTGCTTTATTAAAATCACAGAAGTAGTTATTCTTTCAGATTTTAGGTAAATGGATTTAGGTTTGTTTAAGATTTGTTATTCGCCATTCCGAAATTTGATATATTAAATAATAAATAGATGTAAGACTCACAGTTCACAATATTCTGTTCGGTCGTTTTTATACGACGGCCGATTAATTATTTTAATAAATATTCGTTCAAAATCAGTGTTTGTGTTTGTGTTAATGTGTAACTATGTTCTTTTTTTAGTGTTCCGTGATAACGAAGGAGCTTCTCCAATAATAAACTTGATAATGGCTGAATAGCCGCAACGGACGTCGTATAAAAACGAACAAACAGAATATTGTGGACGGTGAGTCTTACATTTATTTGTTATTTAGGATTGTATTAATTAAATATTATTCTAATATAAAGGTAAAGGAAATTTGTTTGATATATGTTATTTAAACAAAATTGGCTATGTAATCTGTACAAACTCAAAACATAAGGAGATCTCATAAATTTGATTTTAGATTTGTCATATTTAAAATTAATATTATTTTACAAAATCTTTGAAAGCGCGAATGCGAAAAAAAGCATTAAAAAATATTTGAGGATTAAAAGAAAAAACTCTGTTGATTAATGTAAGTATACAAATGTCTCTTAAACAGCTATTTATTGCTAAAATAAATACATTAAGTTATCTATTAGTTTAAATAAATTCTAAAGCTTGATAACAGTTATAACCTTCCCCACGTTGTTTAAAATGACGACTTTCATAGCAGTATTGATTCTTACGATACAGATATGATAAAACGTTCTCGTCAAACCACTCAACTGTAAATTAGTGCACAGAACCTCATATATATATATATATTTAAAATAATAGAACGAAGAATATATCGGGTCGTAACCTCAAATAGATGTACGATCTCTTGCGGTGAGTTGTGCTTATTAAAAAAATTTAAAAAATCAAAGTTTTGTGAGGTCATTAAATTGGCATTTATTGTAATAATATCAAAGGGAATTTTGGTAAGAATTATAATTTCAAAACCATAATTTTTCATCTAGCGGCTACAATAATTTTTGTATGTGGTTGGGGTGTGAAAATATTTAAACGCAAACTTAAATAGTGCAAACATAAGAATATAATTACGTGAATGTTGATGATATTTATTTGTTGTGTTAAATATTGTTATTGGTTTTTTACAAAAATTACGTGGTTGAAGCTAACAAAAAACATTCAAATAGAAGTAAATTTCACTCCTTGACCACGCATCCATTATTTTATACTTAAATATTAACAGTGATATTGTGATTTACTAAAAAAAGTCTGTTACAATATTTCAAATTATATTTGAGTTTATATAGCATACAATTTTAATAAATGTCCCAATAATAACAACAAATGTAACGTTAACATAATTACCAATTTTATATTTTAATCCATATTGTATAATTTATTTTTTTAGTCTAAATTAGCCACGAAAGATTTTATATAAATTAAATCAATTTAATACAAGGAGAAAATATGTTAAGAATTATACGTACAGAAACAGTTTTCAAATATAAAATATAATAAATATACAGATTAACAACTTATATTAAAATCTTCTGCGCGCGAAGTAAATTCAAAATTTACAATTATAATTGAATTACACACAACTCTGCGTGAGGGTTGGATATCCCGTCATAACTGTTAATATATAACAAATCTTTACGGTGTCTGTAGTACATATATTGTATTTTTAAAATTTTTATTTAAACTTTCATAATTGTTAGGTAGTGTCATACTTTTTTCAATATGATTATGGTATTTTATACTGAATCAGTTGTAATGAAATAAATGGTTGTATTAACCAAATAACTGCTTCTTATACAAAATTTTATGAAAAATAAACATAATTATTCGTAATGTACTATGGAAAGCAAAACAAAATATTCAGTTTATATAAATAATGAATTAAAATATGTATAAATGATTGATATTTATTCAACTTCAAATAATAAAACATTTTGGTGCTTTCTTATCAAATTTATGAACACAAAGAAAACAATCATTAAAAACTTATATAGTTTTAATGATGTTTTTCCTTATCCAATAAACACCAAGGTTTAGGCAGATATAAGGATTATTAATTCAAAACATAGTTTAAATGTTTAAAATATCGCAATATCACCTCCTACCTTTAATTCACAAAATATTGAGTAGAGTATAAGTTTTAATTCAAAGTATATATTTATAATTTGCTGTTTACTAAATAATACAATTTGTTATCAGCGTCAATATGCTATGTATTCATGTATATACCAAACAAAAGAAAATAATAAACGCTGTTAATTTTCATAAAAAATTTATATAATATTATTTTGATAAAAATTACCAATATGCAATAAAGAAGGTGAAGCGTATGTGTGATGTTGCACTTATAAAATAGGTTTATATAATGATATTATGATATAATGTCTCTCAGACGTTGTGGAAGACAGATAAATAAAATATGTAGTTGTTTATGAATATTCTATTAATGAAATATATTATGATTCTGTAAAGGAACAGGAAAAATATTGTCTATGTTATAACTTTGCAAATTTGTTTTTTCAAGCAATGTATGAATTTATAGAAGGGATGGGATGGTAATTCCTTTATTTTTATTAATTGCTCATTGAAAGATTCGGTTTAAACAAAACATAATTAATTATATTTTATAATTTGATGTTACAGTGATTTATCTAGGGCAGGTAACTTTGGTCACTCATGCAATTTAAATAGTATCAAGATACTACTGAATTATGTCTCAGTTATTAGCAATACGATATTGAACTACACTGAAGATTGGATATTGATTTTTAATTTGAAATAAACTCCTCATTTATGTTTGTATAACAGAAATAGAAAACACATGTTAAAACAATTTGATTCCAAATAATACAAATCAATGTTTGATTTATGTTATAAACAAAGCATTTATCTTGCACTGCAAATAGCGAGTAAACAGTAAAGTTACAGAAAAAAATGTTATTTTGAGAGGTATACATTTTAAATGGTTTACTAATACTTTTGGTTATGATTAGTAGATCAGAATAGATTTGAAGTAGGTTGTATATAGTATGCATTTAAATTTTATCCGTGAAATCGCGAAATGGAAAAAAAAGGACATTGAAGGAAACTTGTAAGTGAAAATACGTATTATATAAACAATTATAATTACATTAGGATGTACGAGTCACTGATTCAGGGACACCTACTCTTTAAGCAACTCCTACACATCATACCTCCATTGTTAAGGATATTTAGCGACAACTGGACAGGTTCATTAAGAACATTATTTACGTTAGTAAAGAGAAACAAATGTGATCTTCCCATAGAGCAAGTTACGCTATAGAAAAGCTAACATGAGACTGTCACAACTGTAATTATTCCTTAACAAGAAAAGAAAAATCCTCTTGCAATATTGACAGCCACTCCATTGTTTCTTGTGTGTGACTTGGCTTCTTTGGTGTTCACATTGATAAACAAACTAAGTTCAATTCTTAATATAATGTTTTGTGAATTGGAAAGGCAAAATTATATCATTAGGATATAATATCAAGCAGAGATGTGGTGGCCTTATGAATATCGATTATTTGAGCAATAGAGATTTTATGAACAGGAAGAAATTATAATTTACTCAGAAAAATCAGATAAGAGATAATTAACGTTCATATACGTACATGTAATTTTCATTAATTTAGAATACAACTTTAGTGGAATATGTATAAAAGTTTAGTGGGTATAATTATATTACTACTGACTCTAGTTGCATGATTTATGTACGTTCCATAAAGGTGTGAAATGTTTTTTTCAATAATTTCTTTTATACCCTAAAGTGTTGTCGGCGGACCTCATCCAAGTTTAAACATTCTCTAACGAAAATTGTAATTAAAAACTGCTACACTAACTATAATATGTCAATAATAAATGAATATGTTCATACAATATTCTGATAGTCTACTATGATTAATGTTAACATTTGATGGAAGATATAAAACACTTGTTTTACATACACAAATACTTAAACTAAAAAAATCAAATAATTAATTCCGTAAACAATAAGCACAACTAGTGTTATTCATACAATATAACTTATGGCTAATAACATTAAACTTTGTAGATAAATATGGACTCGTTGTTCGTAAAATGTTATTTGTTCTCTGTTCTAATATTTACTGAGCTAATGGGTACGTAAACTTAACCTAGATCAATGTAAACGCTCTTCAACACGTTTATATAACTAAGATTGTTTGTTTTATATTAGTTTCAACAAAAAAGAAGGAAGTGTTTACTTATTGGGATGAAACAGTTTCCTGGACCACGCCTTCTATATCTGAAGTGGGCAGTGAAATAAAATGACATGACAAATAAATTTGATAAGGATACACTCATGTTATCTCATTAAATTAAAATTACATGTTTTGTACTACACAGCTTCGCCGGGATAACAAGATTTTAATTGCAAAATCTATCCATTAAACAGAATATTCGCTAAATATTTAGCTGTTTAAATAGCTAAAAGCATGCAGTCACATTTTTGAAAATCTACACAAAGCGGAATTTTAAAATTACTACGTAATATAAAGAAGTTATATTTAAAATCGGCACAAAAAAAAACCTGTAAATATATTAGGTTTCATAAAAATGAATTAAAATTATTGAAATACCATACAAGTGTTAGGATGATGTATTCGGATATCAATACTTACAGTTAATAAATTCTACATAACATTTTGGAACACATATATATTGTTGAAAATAATTATAGATCAGACCACATTAATATAAATAATCATTCACGATATTTATAATTTTTGTATTTACCACCCTCATTATTTTACAGTCCCTACGAATTTTCCATACCTTTTTATATATTTAAAAGCTGTTTATATATTAATGGCATAACTAATTATTCTCCAATCGTATTAATTATTGATATTTATTTATCTACTTAAAAAAGCCCCACACGATTCGAATTTGATACGTAAAATGGAATTATCAATCTTGGGAAACGGGTATAGTTTTATAATGGACAAATTAAAGATGTTAGTCCCTTAATTTTATGTTAATTACTTAATGTAAAAACATAATGTAATTGATTTTTTAGTACCACCTAATACATACAAAAATAAACATTTTCTTATAACTTAATAAAAGTTATTCACGGATAAAAATTTAAAACTTACCCTTAAGACCTCCGTTCTTGTAGGATCTTACATTTAAAACGTTTAAGGTGCTTTATATAATCTGGAAACAAAGAAATTTAACACAAAATCATGTTCTGATATCTGAAACTTAATCTATTAAATCTGTGACTTCAAGCAGGATGGAAGTTTCAAAACAGAACAAAAGTTTCTATACAGGATGAGGCAGAACACCCGTGCAGTATTTATAGCTGTCTTACTAACTTACTTCAACATTTAATTCTTTCTCATTTTCCCCTAATTTGGTCTTACAGAATCCAATAAAATTATTTTCAATTTTGAAAAAGGCCCCAAAAGGGCCCAATTTGGGTGCTTTTGAGGTTTTTTTTTAAATGTAAACATGGGTTGTGTGATACATCAATTTAAAGGTTTATAACTCTGAACATTTTGACGCAAACAAAGTTTAATTATCTTTAACGGTATGTAAGGGGTGTACCATTATGTTTTGAAATAGGATTTTAAATAAAGTACCGTGTTACCCTACCTACAATACGGAACAGCACCAGATTTTTTCCCAAGCTTATTTATTTAGCTATTCATTAAGCAAACGTGTGGTAGAGGCATTTTTCACTGGATTTTGTAAATTTATAAATGCTCAAACTTGAAAGATACAAAAGAGCCTAAAACTCAAAATTCTTAAATAGCAGCGTATTAAAATATATTTTATCAAATTAAATGTCTTTTCAAAACAAAGTTTTTGTATTTAATCTTTTTTCTATCTCCTAATTTTTTTTAAATGTCAGCTGTAAAACTTAATATATTGATATATTATATTATATTTTATATATATTGTATCTAAAACCAAAACAAGTGATTGTTCACGTTTTTTAACAAATATATGAATAATATTTCTAATTCTATAAACGAAAACAAATTACTTTGAACACATTTGGTTAAAACGTATATTCTGAGAACATAAACAAAATTACAAGTAAACATTCTCCTAGAGAGTATGTCGGTTAAAGGAGTAACGAATCACAGGATTCCTTGGCTCACCAAAAATAGTAACTATTTCAAAAACGACGATGTTGTTATTTTTGTAAATTTGTAGGTTTTGTAATACCACAAGTATTTAAAAATTAGGTTATTTAAAAATATTTTAATTTTAGTTTATCGTATTTTAGGTCTATTGATTACTTCCATATTAAATTTTGAAATTGATTTATTGTATATTTTTACTGTATGTATATAAGCCAATTACTGTAATGTTTGTGTTCTAATTATTTTTGATATTTGTAGTGTTGTTACAATAATAGTAAAGCTAGAAACAAGATGCTTACAAATTACTTGGTAAAAACTTAACCTATCACAAAGTAAAAGAAAATATGACTCAGTGTAACAAATTTAATACACAAACTCAACTTATTAAAATTTATGGTACAATATTCTATAAAACTAATATCAATTTAAACGTATTAAATATTATTCTCGCTTGGTTTTGGTTACCGAGGAATTTACCACCATTATTTTATTATTATTTTCTCTCAGGAAGTTGAATTTCTTTCGGTGATATTCATTAATAAATCATGACCTAGTGTTTTCACCTAGACGCTTGTTTTATTTAATAATAAAAGAACTCATTTGTGAATAAGCGAAATATTTTATAATATTCAATAATTTATTTTTGAATGATCAATAAAATTGTTGGATACTTAAATTATACATTTATCGACAATACGATAAATGATTTATTGGTATATTTATATGATTTTTTTTAATGTTTTAAATTTGGGGTTATTCATTTTGAAAAAATAAAATAAAAGTTTGCGTTTCTTATTGTAATGGACTTCAATGGATAACTTTGAGTGTCCATTTTCATGATTTATCCGTTGTAAAGCTTAATGTTTAATATTCATTTTGACTCTTTTTTGTTAAAAGTCATAACAAATTTTGTCACTCCCGTCCTTGATTTTCGATACCATAAAAATATAGCAACTTTATTGGAATATACTTTATTAAAAAAATAAATAAAAAATGATATAAAGGTTTGACAGCTAAAACAAATATCTTTTGGGTAGAGATTTCACTTTATTTATACGTTCCAAACAAGGAAATATACAAATAAATATAGATTAGGAAAACTTTATAGCACAAAAAAGCCAACTTGTGATGTAAACAATATTTTACTATAACTGGATTTCTGTTGAGCAAGTCAGTTATGTTTGTTTGAAATCCAACTAGTATTGGAATATTTTAAACAGGATAACAATGCATAGAGGAAAACACTTGATCGGTATGAATGATCTCTCTAAATTGCCAGCCAATAGAAATTCAAAATACAACTATTTTATTTGAGAGTGGAAAGGTTTCATATAACAAAACAAAAACAGTTTAAATGGAAAATTTAAATCTTTCTTCAATAATTATGGCTGAATCTGTTATTTTACAATAGAAAACAAGAGAGTTATCATTAAAGACCAAAATAAAATTAACGAAATGATAAATAGTCCTAGTAACTGATGTTTTAATAGGTTTTTATTGAAATGTAACATGTGAGATAAATTTTACTCTTCGATGAATATATATAATAATTAGTAATTCTGTGAACAGTTGGCCTGCCTACTCCAGGTAAGTGTAAACTGTTGTAATATAATATATATTCTAGCTTAATTCGTTTTTGCATAAGTAATGTTAAGTGAATATTTTAGGTGGAATCACAGAGGAATATGTAGTATTACTGCTTTGTACTTATTATATATATATATATTTGTTAAAATCCTACACTTAACTAAAACATACTTTAGAAAACATTTAGAAGACAACATCTAATATGTAGTAATGGAAGTAGTACCGGTAATTTTAACATCCGAGAAAAATACCCACAAGGAATATAGCATGGAGTAATAGATTACCTTCTGATTAACAGCTAATATTTAAATCATATTTTCAACGTCCACACAATGTAAACATACTAATTTGTTGGTACGTATATATATATAATGACGGACATAACAAAGGGGTCTAAAGTTTCATATTCCCCTCTTTTTTATCAAACTGAATACTATAATGATTACTTCAATGAAGAACAAATGTAGTTTATCCAAGAAAATAAATACAATTATACATTATTTATACTGTACAAAACACTCTTTGATTACGCCCGAGTCAAAAACCACTGGCCACTGTACTATATCCATGAACACCTTCATTCCCTGAATGTATATATTTGTATATGTTTATCTCGATGACAAGGATATTTATAAAATTTAAAACAGAATAAAAATATATAAATAATTTAACGAAAAAAAATTCACAATTGTTAAATAGGTATACAAATTTTAATAAAATGTACGACTAATATTTCGTACGAAAAATACAACTATGAATGTGATCAAGATATTTTTGTCTGTTCTGAGAATGAAATGTAATAAAATGGTTCACTTATTTTTTTTCTTCTAAATAAAATAAATATAAAAATTGTGTAATGATTCCAAAATAAATATAATACATAATAAATCTATAATTATAATAAAAATATATACTATTTAAATTACAATATTAATAATATTGTTTACACGATTTATATCTTTATATTACATCTCCTGAACAGATAACTTTTGTGTACTCTTTTTAAAATGTCCAAATTTTTAAAATTTTGGATACCTTTTTAAAATGTGTTGTAATTTTGGTCTAGAATGTAAAGTAAATTCCAAAATGGCTCATAGCTATACATCGATAAAACTATATCCATAAAAAAAATTATTTATTTATTATAAGCTCCTAAGTTAACTTTAAATATTTGCAATAATTATAACTTGGCGTAATCAATTTAGTCATTTTATTTTCGAATTATAAATTATAGCTAAGGATTATTATACATACAAAGATATACTCAAATTTGAAACGTATTTATGATAACTTCCGTTGGTTCAACGTGGACTTCCATTTTAAAGTAAATATATAAAATACTCATACACGCTTTGTAATGTTTAATGAGCATTGTGGTATTCTCATAGTGCGTTAAAAGAGAACAAGATCAAACACATCTTTTTTGCTGTCATTTATAATGCTCCAAAATGCAAAATCTAGATTTTCAATACATAATATAAAATTGAGAAGAATATAATAATGTTTCGTATTTATTTAATTTAGAATTTGATAGTTTTATTTTGTTATTAAATGAGTTTCCATAAAACCTAGATCTCCCTAAATTGCTTTCACGTAACCGGAACCAGTGATTAGACCCGTCTCAATAATAACTTTAATAATGTTTCCAATATAGAATATACAAACCAACAAGATTAAGATACTGCCAAATATTCGAAGGAAATTATTTTTGCTTTTATAAAAGACGAACAGATTGTCAGATTTTATTTAATTAAAAGGGAAATGAATTTTAGTCACTATATTTCTTAACATTATATACTTAGTATTATATTTAATAAACTAGTTGAAATATAAAGTTGTGTAGGAATAAAAATTAAGTAATAAAGCCCTCAAAACTTCCGTGGTACACTAATTACTTATGATATTTGGTTCTGTGTCCTATTGTTTATTTATCTCAATATTAGTATCAATTTATACACGTCGCCACAGTTGTAGTAAATATAAATTGGTCTATATGTAATACCTACAGATAATAGAAATATATACACATTTTTATAAAACTTCAAAGAGGAATAATAAAACGCAAATCGTGCTGAATATGGTTAAAATCCGTGTAATGTTCGGCTTCTAGTAATATATCTGAGAAAATAAACGATGGAGTTTAAAACGTTAAAACCCTCAGATTTGTTGCACTTATAAACTGTTCATTTTAAACAAATGATAAGTACAAGTCGTTAAACAAAATTATAGTTGAACATAAAAACTTACCTATTGCACCCTTGGCAGTGATAACAAACTAGAAACCAGGTCAGGTCAAACTAAATACTATCAAAATTATGCTTTAGTTGGTCTTTACTAGATCTAGCTTACTTTTGGTTCAGTTAAAAATGTCCAGCTTGAGCCTTACTACGATGAAATATTGTGGTACATGTCTTGTAACCACGTTGTTTAATACAACTTCTAACTCATTACGTAATTGTTAGCTCATAGCTTAAAAATTATGGAAGTAATTATTTATATATACTTCTAAATACGTAATACCATGTTTATGATATAAATTGTTTTCACAGGAATGTGTGCAATCAAATAAGTGCATTTGTTTTGTTTTTAAACGTGACGTATATTGTCTTTCGTCTCTCGTGAAAACAAAAATATTTTGAGTTTCCTGAAACTAGTCACTCCGGATATTTTAAGGTTAAGAATAAAATTTGAATAACTTTGTACCCACAAGTCATCATACTGACACTTTACTAATTATTTGAATAGTAATTAATTCATTTTAGTGAATCTGAGTTTTCTTATGTCTCAGTAAATTAAAAAAATTAAGAACCATTAAAAATACAAGGGTAACTGAATGGTCGCTCACTTATATGAACATGTCAATGTAAAATTCAGATAAATTTAACATCCATACTTTGAGCCATTTGAATAAAAGACTTAAAACGTGATTAAATCCAGTATAAATGTGAATTACCATACCTGTGCCTTTAAATTATGATTATTTTTGTTTGAACAAACAATGATCACGTGTATTATGTTCAAAAGACCTAGAATTTCAATTTTCCTAAATTTTGAAAGTATGTATGTCGTTTTTTTTTTTTTTTTTTTTTAAAGATATTGACTTTACAAGATTTTATTATAATTATTATTCGTCCGTGTTGTATACTTATCATATAGAAAACATTAAAAATATCATATTTGTATAAATACTATAATTATAAAGACAAAACGTTTTGTTTTTGTTTTATATAATAAATATTTTAATATCAAAAAGTCTGTTTATTTTAAATATAATTTTTAATAATGACTACTTTAAATTACAATACCCATTAAAGTAAAACTATTTTGCCCTAATTAAATTACAGCATTTACGAATTTAATGAATTATGGAGTTCATAATCAAAGTAAAAATATTTATTTATTTATTTTATTTTGTTTGGTAACACCAATTTATTTTTTTCACAATTTAAGGCGTTACCTTATTACTATCGGTTAGTTATATTATACATTGTTACTTTAAATCAAGTAAAACTACTATTAAGTTATTATCTTTTGAGGTGGAAGTTTCACATTTCAACTGCATTAAAATATCCAACATACACTGTTATTAAGCTTGAAGGAAATAAATTATTAAGAATTTGTGCAAATCACCAACTATAAAAATATACTATTCTTCGAATATACAGAATATATAATATACATATTTGTTTCTATAAGACTTAACAATATTGCGTAACGTTAATCGTAATACAATGAAAGTACATCTCCATTTACGTTTATTATTTGCATATTAAAATGACCACTGATAATGATTTTACCATTTTGCTACATTTTTTACGAAACATCTTTATCGTTATTAATTAAATTTATTTGGAAAAATAGAAGTATGAATGGAATTCATCCATAAAATTGATGAAATTGAAAATATTTTAAGTATTCTTGAATCGTCCGTTGCATTATACGGGTAATGAATCTGTAATTAAATTTCAATCGAATAAAAAAGAAGGGTAATATATTATTCTAAAGATTCAGCTATAGAATTCAGGATAACGAGGATTACAATTTGTTCTAGTATGAAGAATTGTACAGAAAATATTTTCGTCGAGCACTTTTACAAGGAGTATAAATGGTTCTACACTCAAGAGAGTATGAGTATCATGTATAATCAGTCATCATATTGTCTATACTTTGTTTAAAATAAAGAAATTACAATGTTGAAAGTAAAATTATTTATAACCAATGAAGTAGTTACGAATAACAATGAAACTCTGGCTAAAGAGTAAGTATATAATTAATATACACACCAAAACCTTACTTATTGGAAATAAATATAAAATTTAACAAAACTACAAATAAATTAAATATATCTTTACGTAACGACTAATAGATAAACGTAATCCAATAATCAAAAGACCTGAATGTTTTCTATGGAAGAAGACATGGAAGACGTCAATGGAGAAACATCTTACGTGGACTTTAGAAAAAAGTTGAAAACCCACTTAAAATCCAAATCATAAAAAATAGTTCCAAAACTGTATAAAGAATGCATAATATCTGTTTGAGCTATACTGGTGAGCAAGATAGAAGATGACGTAAACAGTTATTTGGCTTTGGTGAGAGATCGACAAAAACAAAACCTTTACACGGTTCTACTAAGAACATTTACTACCAGAAATAAAACTTGATTGTGTAAATGAAGTATCACAAAATATTT
Organism: Aphrophora alni; assembly: GCA_963513935.1. NCBI lineage: Eukaryota > Metazoa > Arthropoda > Insecta > Hemiptera > Aphrophoridae > Aphrophora > Aphrophora alni. Next base: position 113,623,591 of record OY740768.1, on the reverse strand, counting down.
TGTTTATGACATGTACGCTATGCACCAAAACAAACAGTACTGAAACTGAATCAGCTGTAGCTGCCTTCTCGATCAGCTGTATCAACTTAGATAGTTGCCACGTCTTTACAATTATTATTTCATTCATATTTGAGGTTAGTGTTTGCTGACATGGTGCTTACTACTCTGCATAGAAGGCTTTTATCGTTGACCATCATTTTTGCTCATAAGGAATTGGACGTGCGGGTGGGCCAAGTTTGTCACACACTGCATTAGGTTTTCAGGAACATTTTCACGTGCATGTCGCTGGCCCGGCCATGTCGGAATTTGTAAAAACTAATTATGCCAAGATTTAGTACCTATTTCGTACTATTTAGTACCTCCAATCAAAAAAATTAGTACCTCTTCCCTAACCGAGTAATCAAATTTTTTAAGGTGCCGGGCCAGCGACATGGCTCCCTGGCCATGATCGAATTTGAACTAAAAAATTACACCAAGATTTAGTACCTATTTCGTACTAATTTGTACTTCCAATAAAAAAATTTGTACCTCAAAGGTAACCGAGATACAGCCCGTTAAAGGTAAAGGTCAATGACCTCTCTGCCCGGCCATGTCGGAATTTGTAAAAAATAATTATGCCAAGATTTAGTACCTATTTCGTACTATTTAGTACCTCCAATCAAAAAATTAGTACCTCTTCCCTAACCGAATAATCAAATTTTTTAAGGTGCCGGGCCAGCGACATGGCTCCCCGGCCATGATCGAATTTGAACTCAAAAATTACACCAAGATTTAGTACCTATTTCGTACTATTTTTTACTTCCAATAAAAAAATTTGTACCTCAAAAGGTAACCGAGATACAGCCCGTTAAAGGTAAAGGTCAATGACCTCTCTGCCCGGCCATGTCGGAATTTGTAAAAACTAATTATGCCAAGATTTAGTACCTATTTCGTACTATTTAGTACCTCCAATCAAAAAATTAGTACCTCTTCCCTAACCGAGTAATCAAATTTTTTAAGGTGCCGGGCCAGCGACATGGCCCCCCGGCCATGATCGAATTTGAAATCAAAAACTACACCAAGATTTAGTACTTATTTCGTACTATTTTTTACTTCCAATAAAAAAATTTGTACCTCAAAAGGTAACCGAGATACAGCCCGTTAAAGGTAAAGGTCAATGACCTCTCTGCCCGGCCATGTCGGAATTTGAAAAAACTAATTATGCCAAGATTTAGTACCTATTTCGTACTATTTTGTACTTCCAATAAAAAAATTTGTACCTCAAAGGTAACCGAGATACAGCCTGTTAAAGGTGGGGGTCAACGACCCCTGCGTGCATGTCGCTGGCCCGGCCATGGTTGAATTTGAGAAAAATAATTATGCCATTATTTAGTACCAATTACGTACTATTTCATACCTGCAATGAAAACATTAGTACCTAAAAGGTAACTGAGATACAGCCTATTAAATGGATGTTTTAGAAAAATGCCAGAAAATTATGATTTTGGTTTTCTATCAATAACTGTATTCCTCAGCCTACAGAGCAAATAAAAATAACAGTAGTGTTATTACACTTTTTGCCCTAACTCTAGTTTATATTTTTCATTTGAATTTAACTTTTTTAAATTGTCTCTGAAAACGCCTTAAATCTTGTACTTTCACAACTTCTAACCTGTTAAAGATCGGGAAAATACCCAAGAATGTCAAATCTTTATATAATATGTTTTATCCAAAATCGTCATAAAAAATAGGGGTTCCCATAAGAAAATATAGAGCTGACCTCCATATTGAAAACCTGGTGGGTGGTATAAATAATTTATTAATACATCTAGTTTTAACTCAAAAAACCCTGGGGTTAACTTTTAAAATTTTATTACAACTATTGTACTTATAGAATAAAACAGTGGTACACCTGTTTCAATCACCCTGTATTTTACACCGCTAAACCCTAAATATTTTAAAATTGTTTAAACGTCATGTCACTCGAAACTATAATCGTATAAATCTATCAAGAGTAGAACTTTCAAAAAAACGAAAAAAATAGATTTATGATAAGTAAAATATGAAATGAATCTTTTGGAATCTGAATATCTATCAAATACAGCCTCATTCGAACTTCCCTACTGTACCGAAAAGAAATCAATGATGAGCGTCTTCATGGTACATACCCGTGAACATCTGTGAAATAACGTAGGTCAAAAAAAAAGTAAAGAAATACTTAGAAATACTATGGCTAAAACACATGTCCATATCAAAATAATCCACTAATATATACACTTTACAAACCACATACATGATTGCAAAACAATTTTTTTTCAATTCTACGAACATTTTTGACTCTTTTGACTTATTAGCAATGGCCATTAGTCCCAACGACTCCGGATGGGTCGACATTTCCCGTATATTATCTTGAAATTTTAAAGTTATAATTATATTTTATACACATATTATTGAATATATGTATAAAATATAATAATATACATATTCATATTATATTTTCAATTGAATTGACAAAGGTGATATTGTAGTACATACGTATACATATTAAATTTAAAATTCCAGATATTGTAAAACTAATTTTATTGAATCACAATGGGACTCTCATGGGACAAAAAATATTTATATTGAAACGAACAGCTTCATTTATTCATATTATATAGAAAACAGCTTCAAAATATACATCTATGAATAAAAATAATTCTGGATTACATTTCTCAAATCAATAATTATAAAATTGATTCATGTCAAAGCCTCTACAAGAAAAAATAACTCTTCTTTGAATATTTACTCTATATGAATATAATATGAATATATACTCTATTAGACCTTAGATCACAATACAATGATAGTTAACAAAGTACTGGCAAAATGATTCGTGGAAAAAAAGCGGCCCATCAAACGTTTTTTGGGTGTATGTCTGCTATACCGACGGGTGCCAATGCCGCGGTGTTTTTATGCCGCCGACAATGGGATACCGCTATCAACAAAGTTGTTTGACTCGCCGCTGCTTTGGTGATTCAATTACAATTTATTTTCGGAAACTCTCATCCAACCAGTACACTACGATGGTTAATCCGAGGCAGGTTAACAGAGGTTCTACTGTACTATAGGCCCGATGACACAAACCAAAACACATGAGACAAAAACCAAAACATTCAACAAAAACATTCCTTCGGCCAAGCAGAACAAAGCAGGAAGGTCGAATCAACTTTCTCCAGACAACCCCTAACAACTCGCAAATTACAGGGGGAAATTGTACAAACTACAAACTACGTGAAGTCAATAATTATACGAAATAAAAATTTGAGTTCAAATTCGATCATGGCCGGGGAGCCATGTCGCTGGCCCGGCACCTTAAAAAATTTGATTACTCGGTTAGGGAAGAAGTACTAATTTTTTGATTGGAAGTACTAAATAGTACGAAATAGGTACTAAATCTTGGCATAATTAGTTTTTACAAATTCCGACATGGCCGGGCAGAGAGGTCATTGACCTTCACCTTTAACGGGCTGTATCTCGGTTACCTTTTGAGGTACAAATTTTTTTATTGGAAGTAAAAAATAGTACGAAATAGGTACTAAATCTTGGTGTAATTTTTGAGTTCAAATTCGATCATGGCCGGGGAGCCATGTCGCTGGCCCGGCACCTTAAAAAATTTGATTACTCGGTTAGGGAAGAGGTACTAATTTTTTGATTGGAGGTACTAAATAGTACGAAATAGGTACTAAATCTTGGCATAATTAGTTTTTACAAATTCCGACATGGCCGGGCAGAGAGGTCATTGACCTTTACCTTTAACGGGCTGTATCTCGGTTACCTTTTGAGGTACAAATTTTTTTATTGGAAGTAAAAAATAGTACGAAATAGGTACTAAATCTTGGTGTCTATTTTGAGTTCATATTCGATCTTGGCCGTAGAGCCATGTCGCTGGCCCGGCACCTTAAAAAATTTGATTACTCGGTTAGGGAAGAGGTACTAATTTTTTGATTGGAGGTACTAAATAGTACGAAATAGGTACTAAATCTTGGCATAATTAGTTTTTACAAATTCCGACATGGCCGGGCAGAGAGGTCATTGACCTTTACCTTTAACGGGCTGTATCTCGGTTACCTTTTGAGGTACAAATTTTTTTATTGGAAGTAAAAAATAGTACGAAATAGGTACTAAATCTTGGTGTCTATTTTGAGTTCATATTCGATCTTGGCCGTAGAGCCATGTCGCTGGCCCGGCACCTTAAAAAATTTGATTACTCGGTTAGGGAAGAGGTACTAATTTTTTGATTGGAGGTATTAAATAGTACGAAATAGGTACTAAATCTTGGCATAATTAGTTTTTACAAATTCCGACATGGCCGGGCAGAGAGGTCATTGACCTTTACCTTTAACGGGCTGTATCTCGGTTACCTTTTGAGGTACAAATTTTTTTATTGGAAGTAAAAAATAGTACGAAATAGGTACTAAATCTTGGTGTAATTTTTGAGTTCAAATTCGATCATGGCCGAGAAGCCATGTCGCTGGCCCGGCACCTTAAAAAATTTGATTACTCGGTTAGGGAAGAGGTACTAATTTTTTGATTGGAGGTACTAAATAGTACGAAATAGGTACTAAATCTTGGCATAATTAGTTTTTACAAATTCCGACATGGCCGGGCAGAGAGGTCATTGACCTTTACCTTTAACGGGCTGTATCTCGGTTACCTTTGAGGTACAAATTTTTTTATTGGAAGTACAAATTAGTACGAAATAGGTACTAAATCTTGGTGTAATTTTTTAGTTCAAATTCGATCATGGCCGGGGAGCCATGTCGCTGGCCCGGCACCTTAAAAAATTTGATTACTCGGTTAGGGAAGAGGTACTAATTTTTTGATTGGAGGTACTAAATAGTACGAAATAGGTACTAAATCTTGGCATAATTAGTTTTTACAAATTCCGACATGGCCGGGCCAGCGACATGCACGTAACATTTTCACAAAAACCAGCTTAGCGATGCTGTGATTATTAGGGTTCTTCAAAAAATTTTAAGAACAGGTAGTGTGTTGACGGAGCAGAAGGGCTATTCAGGTCACCTAACAAATGAAAACCACCGAAGCGTGTTGCTGCAAGTGTTACAGTCACCGAAAAAAAGCCTAAACCAAACATATTTGAAACTAAATATAAACAATACGTCGTTGAGAAGAATGTTTAAAAACAATGGTGGTTGTCCATACACGTTTCAACCTTTGAACTATATAAAAAAAACAGTCAGAATTCAGTACTGAGCTTCAATGTTAACAATGTGATATGGAGAACTTGAGTTTCTGAGTGATCTATGGTTTTCAGATAAATGTCATGTGCACCATAATAGTTTCATAAACAAGCATTTAACACGTTTTCTTGGTTTTGAACGTCCTGACAGTGTTGTAGAGAAGCCACGGCATAGTAAGCGTGTAACCATTTGATGCGCTGTGTCAGGGAGAGACATAATTGTTGATCCATACATTTTAGAAGACAATAATGGAAATCCTCTTCCTGTATATCAGGACCGACATAGGGTCGCTCTTTATAGTTTTATAGGAGACCTCAAGAGATTTTGCCGTGCCCGAAACCTGTCTTTTCGTTCACAATGGTTCCAACAAGATGGCGCAACTGCCTTTACCAACATTGCTTTCCTTCAATAAACTTTTGGCAACCGCCTCATCTCCCTTAGAACAAACTTTACTCATCAAGCCCACTCCCCCGATCTTACACCATCTAACGCCTACGCATTGCAAATTTCTATGTAAAGTATATCTCGATTTTTCTCCACTAATAATAATATCAAATATTTTTACTGTAAAGTAATAATATATTATAAACTTTTTATAGTAAGATATTAAATATGTATATACTTCCTTTATTTACCAGCACTCTAATATCTTTGATTGTGTTTTACTTTATTGTTGAATTGTTGTGAATTTTACCTTCTTATGATGTCCTTACATTACTAAATTTTACTAGTGTTTTCAGCCTGTGTACTGCGATTCCGTATAACTGTCTCTAATAACTAACTAAACTTTTATACTCGGTCTATGACTCATGAACAGTATATCTAGTTGTGAAATCATGTGGATCTGTATTGTTTCCACATAATCTACAAAACAAATGTAAACCTACTTTCTTTAGATAATTTTCACAATTGTTTCATATTTAAGTTATGTGTTTTGTAAAGTGGTGCACATATTCAATGCAAGTATTGTGACCTACTTTTGTCTTTACTCTATCTTTCAATTCATTTACAGAATGAATAATCTCTATCTAAATCATGAAAGACATTTCTTCAATTCTAGATAAAAAATAAATTGATTTATCCTCTTTGAATGTGATACCATAATACATTTCAAAAGAAAATTTGTAAAATAAAATGAAAGATTATTTGAAACATATTAAAGTGTATACTTACTTGTAACAGCAGTGGCTCGTGGCAAAATAGTTGAGCGAAAAACATACTTTTTTCTACAGTTGTTGACAAAGTGGCATTTTATTCATTTAAATTAGTTTGGAAAACAACTGATTTCTCAACAGTTTCACTTTGCCCACTACTTTGCACACTACTTTGCACACTCCGAATGGCAACCGAACAAAACGAAATTTAGGTTAAGTTTATTTGAATTGATTTATAATATACAGGAAATGTCCCGTACGTAGGCTAGATTAATTCTTACATGTAAAATAACATAAATAAACAATAAAACAACGTTTTAAAGTTGCAAAAGGAAGTAATTAATGATGAAGATGATTGACAGTGTATGTACATGGAGAGTATTTTTCGTTTGCCGAGTTTTGAAGTTACTTGTAATGTTCGTAAATAACCTCAGTTTTGCCGTGAGGTTGAACACTATTGTATTAAATTAATGTTTTATTAAATTGTGTTACTGCTGAAGTATATGTTTTATTTGTCACAAAATAACAACTGTAGACAAAGTATAATGTGCAATTCGTGAGCAAAGTGTCTTTTTTAAACTCGATAAAATTGACGCACGAGGCAAGCCTCGTGCGTCAACATTTTTCTCTCGTTTAAAAAAGTGCCACTTTCCTCACTAGGTGCACACATAACTATTACCAAACATATAACAGTATGATTATAAACATATAACTAGTCACAGCTATGTGGTAGCCGGGTGCATACAAGAATATGTTATTTATCAAAACATTGTTGGAATGCACTACATTTATCTTACGAATATGTTTCAGCCCACAAAAGCGATATTATCTTCGAGTAAAGATGAGGTTTTAGTGATTTATTAGTATTTGAAAAAATTAAAGTCCAATTTTGATATTATGACGCAGTCCTTGAAATTAATAAATTAATGTACGACACAGTTTCGCAATAGTTGCAAGCCAACTATCTCAAATTATAATTATAACGTCTGCAATTATATGTATTAGACGGTAAGTAAAACAATAAATGTTTGTATAAGCGTTCCTACTACCATCTACAATCACCATATTTCATGAAAAAACCTTCCTTTTTCGACAGCTTTTTAATTATAGATAATCACTGTCCAAAATGCTATCAAATATGTAGATTTGTAAAGTTGTACACTACCACAATAAAAAAACAGAAAGAATTTGAAGCAATACTTGTCAGTGTCATGTCAGTTGTATTCAATTCGTTAAGATTTTTCATCTGAAAAAATTAGTATAAATCTTAAACACATTTATTTTGTAACAGTAAATAAAAAAATACTATTAGTAGTAGAAAATGAAAAATTATAAATATATATTTATTAAATGAGTCTAAATTAATTCTTCCTCTCCTATTGATTTTTATCTGAGATTAGGTAAATATTAAGCAATTCTAATCCATACAAGCAAATAATACCTTTTGTTATTTTTTTAACTTTTGATAAAACACAATCCTCCCTACCTAAATTATAATATAATAAATCACAAAATTACTAATATATATGCTTTAAAATATGAAAATAATTTTAAAACAAGTATTTTATCATTATCTATAAACATGTAATGTTTTCAATTTCAATAAATAAAATTTTCGACAACTATTCGTTTCGGATACATTTTATGAACTTTTTTACAGCACGTTAAATTCTACATTTAAATGCTTCTGCGGATGATAATATATAACAGTTTATGTGTATAAATCATTTTAAAGATAACTATGATTTTTAAACCTGCTTACTTTCATTTTGGAATTTTTTTTTCTATTTAGAATATGAATCTTTTGGTATTTTTCGATATGTGTAAATCTTGATTTATTATAATTATAATTATACAATATATTATTGTATAGAAATCTAACTTTAAACAGACGCTAATTTTACTTCTGAAGTGATCCAATAAACATTGATTGTAGATATTTGGATGATATGACATGGACTTGTGACATGAAATATGTCATATAGATTACTACTCAACGAATATTTAGGAGTCCATTTGGTATTTGTGTATTCTTATATTTGAATTTTTAATTTGTGACATTTTTTTTATGAACTTACAAAATGTAAATTTCCTTTATTTATGGGGCTTTATTTTTCAGAATTATTTTTCTAAATATGGTTTTTATTTGTACTGTTATATCTTAATTGAAACTCTAAATTTAGAATAAGTTTATAATGAAAACTTTAAACTTGTGTAGGTAAATAAATTACACTTGATTAACCATGTTTAATATTAGTAATAATTTAAGTTAAATTGTATATATTTGCATCATCATTCTGTCATTTTCAGTATTAATTCTTAAATTATTCAAATTTGATAACAGCTTCATAAAATATTTTAATTGAACAGCTAGGGACATAATTTTAAATGAATTTTATTAAAACATAACTTTTAATATATGATATTAGCACATATATTTTCGGTCGCAATGTAATAACAAATATATCGTAAAAAAAAAAATTTAATACTACAGAGCATACTACTGTGTGTTGGATTGACGTATGTGCACTATCAATATAATAATCCCAGAGAACGAAGGTCAAAACAATCCCTTGTGAGTATTTAGTATCTCACTTTTGTTAACTTTACATTGAATTAATAATAAATGTATGCAATCCCTTATAATTATTTTTAACCCTAATTTATATGCATATAAAACTGACAAAAATTAACATTAAAGTTAACATAGGCTGCCTTGAAGAACTTGAATGTGTTTCTTCTCGTATTTAAAATTATATACCAGTATGAAATATTGACAATTATTTACAAATCAATTTCCGCTTCTTACATTAGTTCATGTTTACTTTTGGATAAAAATAGTAAATACATAGCAAACTTCTACATTGATAATTTTCCCTGTTATTTCTACTTTTCAGAATAAAAAAATAGTGTATTATGAAACCATGATTGTATAATGTTATTCTGTAATAAATAATTAAAGAACGTTTAAGGTATAAATGTTATATTATCTACTATCGGTTTTCAGTCTTATAATACGTTTCTTATACCAGAGCCGATGCATAGATTGAAACATGAATTAATAATGAAGGTTCAGGCCAATTATTCATCGTAAAACCTTCACGATATCTGAAGCACTGTCAAGGGACACATTGAGGTACACTTTGTTTCTCGTCTTTATGTATTATTTCACTATACTGTTGGTAAATTTATTGATTTTAAATAATACGAAATGTAAATTAGTATATTTAAACGGTTTTTATTAAATTGTTAATTGATATTATTTAATTTTTAAAAAGTAATACTGGGTTTATTATATTTTAACAAAAATAATTGTTTAAGTTTCCAACTTAATTATACTAATGTGTGTAATTTCAGTTATGTAGATATGTTTGAACATAAAATTAGATACATCATTCCCCACACATTAAAATATTTACTTGTCGTTAGGAAATAATATATACAAAAATTATAATATTTAAATGCCACACTGCAGATGGTATTTTTTTTTTTACAGTGTGTATCTTTAAGATCAAATTCATAATGTATATGTTCCATATCAATTGTATTTATATTTACATGCTATGTTTTATAACACTACCATGGATACTTTACTTAAAACGAAATCCAAAATAACATGACATTTAATAAATATGATTTTAAATCTATTGTTAGCTTCTCGATATTAGCTTCAATATATCATAGACGTCTGTACATCAGAATCATGATGATGACTTAATTTCAATCAAATGATTATGCTATTTGTTCGGTGTTATTTATTTCATAAGCGGAGGAAAGACTTAAGCAGAGAAAATGCCTCTTATTCAGCAGTTTATTTTTCTCTGTAAAGTATGAATAATTGTTTCCGTGATGGCGATGTAATTTTTCTGGTGACACGGAGTACCAAGAGAGTTTTTATTACCGTTACAATTAGTTTTTTATATATTAAATTATTTTTAAGTGTAATTACAAACATTCTGAAAATATCTCTAATTTAAAAATATTTTGAATTCATACAACAAATTTTAAAAGGAAAGTATATTTGACGCTTTTCCTACATACATTTTTTCTATTTATAACTCCTCAGCCCTAAACAGAACGTTTTGTAATCTTACAACTAACTCCAAACACACACTTTAATCATTGAAAATTGAGTATCTTCCACCAAGATCTAAAATAAGGTACTTTCACATACTGACCGCGAGAGTAAAGAAAATCCTTGCGCTGTGGCCTACCCGAAAATTGCAGGCGCTGACTTGAGTCGGCGCCTCGCTCCGTCGCTCACGTTGCACACGACATTCTGCGCTCACATTAACTGTCGCAAAACATGTAAAATGGCGAAGTGACATTTTCCTTCGTTGTATCTATTTAATTGTGTTAAGTCAATGCAATGATAAACGCTGATGCCAATCTTCCAAACGTAAGTGCTCGTACAACGAGAAAACTTATGAACGATCTGGGCTTTAAGTTTGTGAAAAGGCAACGCAGGTCGATCCTTAGTGAAAGGGAAGACATAGTGTAATGGAGAAAACAATACCTACTCAAAATAATGGAGTATAGAGAGCAACAAAAAAATATTTTCTACTTGTATGAAACTTGGTGTGCTGCCGGCCACACTGTAAAAATGCTTGGACACCCACTAACATAAAGTTGGCAAAACAAGCGTTTATGGTTGGAGAGACTACATTTATTAATCCCACATAAATTAATAATAATTTTTCAGTTTTGTCAATAACAATACTTTTTGTATATGCTTGTACAAGCAAAAATAAACCGATTTATTTGAGATTTTATATCCAAATTCACAGCATTTTATGACAAAAGTCGTAGTGATATTTGTTTTGTCAATTATTAAAAATTGTCCAAGCTAAATATTTGTACTGGACAAATATATTACGAGTCAGTGCCTATTGTCTCCCCGCAGGTCAGTAAGGTTGCCCCAACAATGGGACCCGGGCCCGGGCAAGCTAAACCGAGTAGTGCTAGTTGACCGAATCTCTGCCTCACTCCGACCGTTCCACAACTATAATTTCATCTGCGATGGGTCACTGAACAGCCGTTGTACAGGGATGTCATATTAGCAGAAATAAAACTCCTTGCGACACGAAATGTTTGGACAGCGCGGAGCCCAGCCCTCAAGCCGAGCGCCTGCAAATAACGTGCGGTTACAACACACTGATGCATACAGTCCTGGCTGAGGGGATTTCTTTACTCTCGCGGACAGTATTTGTCTCCAGGAAATAAACCTGGATCTCAATTGCAATTATAAAGATTTAAAAATTAGGTCTTTTTTCACAGAAAATACAAAACCTTATGAAAAAATTCAGTCTTGGTACACTTATATATATATTTTATTCACAAATATAAATACAAAATTTCCTTTCCAATAAATAATAAAGATGCAATTTATAGTAATATTTATAGATATTACAAAACTCTTAGTCTAATACTTCCTTTCCTATAAATTAAAAATTAGTATAAGAAATTTCAACAATAGAAGTAGAAATAAATTCAAACAAAAACTAATCAGTTGGATTGACCATAGGGCAGGATAATTGCAATTGAAAAAAGCAATGACTCTATTACTGGATTATCTTGAAATAGCAAGAAAGCAAAATGTTTTCTAATTATTGAAGTACAGATCAAAGCAAATTCATTTTAGTGAATATCAGATACGAATTTCCTAAAGAAAGTTTATCTTCTGGCAACCGGGTCTGTGCAATTATTTAAAAAATCCGAGATTAGTGTAATAATAAATTTTATTCCAGCCTAAAATTAAATATCTAAATTTCTGCAAAATGTGTTACCTAGATAAAAATATTTGATTTGTACTGTATTGAAAACCAATTTTGATAAATTTGTAATTCCAATTATTCCATACAATCAATTTGGCTACAATGTGTTTATTACATTCGATATTGTCCATAATTTAATATATCCAAAGTCGATAATGTGGTTGTTTGCTGAAACTGGGAAAAATCTACTCAACTATTTAGCTGAAGCCTAGTCAACTGAAGCTGGGTAATTTATAAAACGAAACTCAACGACAAAACATCCCTGGATGAGCCTCGCAGTCATAAATGTAACCGACACATGAGCATCAAGCTGACAGAAAAAATCAATCGACAAGTTATAATAAGTTCTGAACAAAACTATACAGTCACGACTAAAAAAAACAAAATAAAATGATATAATATTGATATGTAACATTAACGTTATAATAAATAGTTCAAATAATACAGAAAGATATACTAACATATCATTAAGGGTTTGTATTTTTCGAAGTAAAAGATGGATTTCCGTTTTATTGTGTTTTATTCTTCTGGCTCAGCTAACGTGTATAGTGCCCTTTTGACTGCTCCATCTCTGCTGCACACATATTCCTGTAGAACATATGCTAAAGTTAATTAAATTTGAGTAAAATAGCCACTATAGCTGTTAATCCAACACTTTTTATACCTGCCTATATGTCAAAATCAGCCTGTTGATCCGACGTACTATAATAATATATATAAACAAAATTACATTTATTATAATAAAGTCTGTATGCATATAAATATAATATATTTTAATAAAATGGATAGTAGTAATTCTATAATAATGTTCTAAATTTATTACGATGAGTAGACTAATTTTTTTTAATGAAATAAAAAAGACATCAATGAAATTTCTACTCTTTCTCGAATTTTCTTTAAGCTCCTTATCGTTTTTAATAGATATCACAACTATATTACATGAGAGAGTATTTTTTTAGTTATGAAATCATGGACTTGTGATGAATTGCTATTGTTGGATAAATACAATTGATTAACTATATATATCGTATACTTTTAACTTTAAAAAAATATTTCCTTTGGAGTTATTATATAATAAAATATAATACTATAAAAGGTGTTACAAACACTTAAAATTCATCAGTGTTTATTTTATGAGTTTTTACGGAAAACAAAAATAAATGCAGAATTTTTTATTTTATGAATTCTTTAAACAAAGAAATTAGTTCAAGTAACCTACTCAGTTGATTTCAATAAATGGTTTTAGGTTACACACAAGTCTTACGACAATGATGCAGCTAAACATATGTGTTCAGTAGACTGCAGTTATAGTGCAGGATAGTAAACAAACGTGAACACAATTCTCATAAAAAATACGCCGAAGTATCAGACGCGTTTCAACGACAAGGTCGTCCTCTTCAGTGATACACGAGCTACAATATTCAAACTATAACTCATAACTAAACAACCTATAACTATATTAAAGTTATAGTTTGATTAGTGTAGCTCATGTATCACTGAAGAGGACGACCTTGTCGTTGAAACGCGTCTGATATTTAGGCGTATTTTTTGTGAGATTTGTGTTCACGTTTGTTTATTATCCTGTATAATTTTATTCATAAGTCAAGCTCAACATTTAATATTTGCCGTTATAGTTATTATCTGATATACTATTGTACTAATGCACAACATAAAACTTGACGTTTACTCATAAACCTGTAAGAGGAAATATCTTTCACTATTAATATTAATAAAATAGAAATATTGCACTGTTTAAATAGATTGGTATCAAATGGGATGATATCAGTGTGATACACAAACCCTTTCCTTTAAGTAGGATAAATATATACTTAATCTAAGATGCTGATCAAATTAAAAATCAATTTGTTTACGTTGCACTTTATTAACAATTATTATTTGAACTAAATTAATAACTTCTTTATTAAAATGTTTTTAGTTAAAAATAATTATTAATATGTTTGAAGAGTAAAATGAATTCATTGGTTATTTTACTCTATGTTTGATATTGTACTGTAATATTTCCATTTATATTTGTATCTTGGAGCTATCTAGGTTAACGAAGGGAGATTACCTTTATCATTGATAATGATGAAATGAACAATCTCTTACTAATTAAGCATTATATAACAAATATTGTAACGTTCTATAGGGGGTGGAATGATACTATTATATAATCCTAATTAAGTATTAAATAAAGCATTGTCCGATGATGCCGTAATTCAAAACAATTATAGCTCATTTATATTATTATAACTATTTTGAAACTTTAACTTTATTGCATATTTTAATCCTTCATAATGGAGTTTCAACAGGAAATATCTGCTGTTACATTAAATATAATCTTAATTAGTTAAATTATATTAATTTAATAAAATTGCACTTATCACTTTAAATTAAATTTATTTCTTGTTTATTTTCCAAGGATCAAAACAAAATGTATTGGTGTCTATTTCTCAAAAAATGCTCTTCATGAGTTTTGGATATAAAATTATAAATCATGGTGGTTAAATTATATAATTTCGTAAAATCGGTCCTTCCGGTTTTAATGAACTAACTCTTAAGTGACTGATCTTAAGAAAATGTATTGTTTGACATCTCTTCAAAAGTATTTCCATGGATGAATTGGCAAATAGTTTACCAGTTATAACAGAAAAAAATATGAAAATGTGAAGAACTATTTCTATAATTTAATCAAAGTCATTTTCAATTCAATTTTTAGTCGACACGGTAATTCCATTAAGGTTATAAAAGTTGTAAATAGGGATGGAATGGATTCCATTCCAATATGAACAATAAATTTCGTACAGACTCCAACGTAAAAATTAGTCCAGTACAATGAACACAATTATTAATTTGCCACAATGTAAATGTATATTCCTGATCTCACTGTATTGTGCATTATAATAAAAGTTCAATTAGCATGATTAAATCTACATTGACTTTTTTCAATTTTGTAACATTCATATTGCAATATTAGATCAATATTAGGTACAGGTGATGCACTGAATAAGTAAGAAACAATAAATAGGTTCAAAAGTAATTTATGGATATATAAGTATATCTATATACACTTATTTATCCATAAATCACTTTTGAACCTGTTATATATGAAAGTATAAAACTATACCTGTTACTATAAAACTATAACTATAAAACAATTCCTGTTTTCAAACCAGTAAATTTAGACTAAACCAATTTAGGCTCTATTTGTCATTTATAAGTAGTATGGGTATAAAATAAGCTCTAGGTATTTCGTGTAATTATTTAGTTTAATAAACACATACAAAAATTTCATCTACGTTGAGTAAAATTGTTGAAAACAGTTACTTTGTTATGTTTCAATTTTATTATTATTGCTAATAAACAGGATGGAAGCCAATTAAATGATTTTTAATAATGGAACTTGAATAAAGTGTTGAACACTAATTGGTACCGCCACTAATAATATAGACTTATTTATAATCATATTTTGTTCTCTTTTAGTGTTCAGAGAGTAAGTCAATATAGTACTGCAAATTTGGGTTCATGTCAAGTGAAAAAAAAAAAAAAAAAAAGTTTGAAAGATATAAGGAATTATGAAGAAGGTTGATATATAACGTAATAGATAAATTAACAAGTAATGCATATACTATTACCGACATTAACCACATGTAAAACCTAGTTTATAAACTAAACAGCAAACGTTTTAAATCATTATTAAATTAAATTATTTTATTATTTTAAAATTTTTAATCGTAACTAATGTACTAAATGTAGGCTAATAATTTAAGTTACATATAGAATATGTATAAGTACGAAAATAAAGATTTTTTAAATAATACAGCAACCTAAAATCTAATGGAGATAACGTCGAACTAAACGTCAAAGTGAAACAAATGCACCACACCCAGCGGGTGGTCAAAAAGGCAGGAAATGACGTACTACTTATAAATTAATAACGTATTGTATTTATTTGATAAGTTGATTACTTTTGTTAAATTCCAATAAACTCCAGTAAGTGATATCGTTATAGCTTTTCCTTTCGTTTACAGTCAACAAACACACACACACACACACACACACACACACACACACACACACACACACACACACACACACACACACACACACACATATATATATATATATATATATATATATATATATATATATATATATATATATATATATATATTTACATCAACATATATATTTATGATGATTATTGCACAGCATTATATAATCAGATGCCATGTACTAACACTTTTCTCCATATATTAAAATTTACTTTTTGCTCCATGAAAAGCTGTAATGTTCGTAACGTATTTAAAATTTTACCTTTACACCAATAGAACAACGCCAAGTTGCAGGAATTTGCAGGAACCGACTATGATTACTGCTTCTACTGCAAAAAGTTGCCAACACAACTGATGGCTTTGGCCATTGACTATTCTGTTTATCTTCGAATATGTAGTATTACGAAGGCAATTGTACTTATGCTTTGTTTTTCCGTACTCACAATCGTGTAATGTTGTTGGTTTTAGCTATCTAAAATAAATGTCTTACCTATCTGTTTAATCTATTAGAACTACTTTAGCTATTTCTTTTGAGATTTAAGTTGAAACCGGATTATTAGAAAGTGTTTGGCACATTCATATGCTACTAACGAAAACGTTCATATTTAACAAGTTCTATGAATATCCTTAGTATATTGAATGACAATTTTGGACCGGATCGCAAAACATAGTTCAAGAATTTGTATTATCTAGAGAACAAAAAACGTAATAATATGTCTCACATCTATGTATTTGCTTATGACACGCAATTTTCATTGAAACACATTATGTTGTTTTTATATCTTTTTTTGGCCAACTAAAGTGAATTATTTCAATAACATAGAAACCCGATAAACGTCAAACAATGAAAATATTCCTGAATTCTATACAGTAACTAATTTTTTTTAGCCCACCATTATAGTATAAATCTGGGAAAGTGTTATTGCAATACTTAACTTGCTATTCAAAACTTCTCGCTAAAACCTACAATATATAGACTCATAAAAATCAATATGTCATCTGTCAATGAAAATAATTGGCATAGTTAGAAAGCTGTCATAAATCGCTTGGAATACGAACATTTAAATACCCACTAGGTTAAAACTTATAAAATGTATCGCCTCAATTATTTCATATCAGTTAGATTTTTAGATATTGCAACGCTTTAGTTCAAACGGTATTGAATTATTAATGCAGTATGACTTTGTGTTACGACCAAACAAATAATGTGAAGTTTTATTAATGATCTAATAATCTTCAATAATGAATTTGCTCTAATTTTTACGGTTCAGTATTTATTACCCGTTAAAGTAAAGAAGCATAGTTACGGGTAAAATTATCTAATAGATATCAACTGCGATGAATTCTCAAGGACAAGGAATTATTGCTTTTATTTTGTGATTTGTGTAGAGTTTTAATTTAATCTTACCGGCACAAAGGATTGACTACAATATCAGAAAAAAATATCTGTAGTCCATGATTCTCTACCTTATAAATCCATAGGAATGAATTGAAACCCATAGTGTTCGAATTTACTAAACATTTTCAAATATAGTATATTATAAACATTCACATAATAATAGAGTGATGAAATATTAAAATATTCACTATATTCCTCATTCATCCCTGTATAAAATGAAGTGAATATCTTGAGAATGGCACCTTTAATGAATTAAGGTTTTAAATTTTGTGAGATTTTATGAAATTTTGTGAAAGTGGTAATGGAAATTGTTTCCGATTAGCCACTTAAGCGCTTAAGGGATCAAGAGTATGTTTTAAACTTTTCAGGTTGGCGGGAATACTGCTTTTTTATTAATATTATATATATATATATATATATATATATATATATATATATATAAGAAGAAGAAAAATGTGTGTGTACTTATTAGAGTGATCTAACCTCCTATAATGGGTTGTACTCATATATATATATATATATATATATATATATATATATATATATATATATATATATCTTTTATTTTGAGATTATTGAATATTTAAATGTTTTTTTTATATAAAAAAAACATTAAAATGACTTCGATTTTATTGACATGGTTAAAATCACGAAAAAGCAATCTTACTAACGTCCTAAAATAGGTAATGGGGGGGGGATAAATATTCCTAAAATCGTTCAAGTGTAAAACACAAGAGAATATATTCACCAGTCACGAGATTTAATTAATGTAATTATTTCAATCTCTGAAAAAAATAATGAAGTCGTCAGTTTTATAAGTCGGTTGCTTTTTAGCCGTTTAAACTAACTCTGAAGTAGATTGCCTTGAATTAAATAATGTATTAACTTCAAATTGTTCTAGTGAACATATCTTTAGTACTACTATGAAATATTCTGAATAAAAAATAATAACTAGGCTACGTTTCGCTTAAGTCAAGATTTTAGTTTCAGCGGAAAATAAAGATATCGTGAAATATTACCATTGTTAATTTATTAAAAATCCTGTTTAAATTGTGAGATTAAATAATAGCTGGTTCCATTTATTCTTTAATAATTTTTATCTTTAATAATAGAAATATAGAAGAAGATAGGGTCATTAACTTTTCTCACACGGAAGTTTAAAAAAAAAACTCTTCCTTACCCAATCATGTTCTTGCGGTTCCAACGCACTTTACCTTTGTTTCTAAAAGCATACGCCTAACTAGGTATCAGATTAAAACGAGATTTTCTATACCTGTCCGTATCTATTGTATATCCCCAATAAGGACATAGGAATTATACATACACGAAGAAAGTGTTCTTAGAACAATAGTCGGCCTAATTACAACTTGAGGATTCAGGCTCATGTTTTATCTTGGGGGCAATTTCAACAGACCTAGCATATTACATAAAAGATATTAAACTAATATTAGTGTCATTTATTTCCTGGAAAATAATTAACTTGCTTGTTACCAGAGAGATTATTATCTAATTATTACTATAAAATATTAAATTTTTTTAATCTTCCTTATTAACGCGAAAAACTATGAAATGTCAAAAGATTTATATGATACTATAGCAGTAACGTAGCACCATATTGTCAATGTATTTGTAAGAGTATCAATAAAGACTTTCCAGTTTTATTTTGCTCAAACGAGTTATGTAATCTCTTTAGAAATTTGTTATAAAAAACACATTAAATTTTAAACATTCCTTCTGATTTTTTTTACTGTTATACAATTTTACTGAGATATTCCGTTACTCAAATGTTACAAAATAGTTCACAATGTTTTTCTTTAAAATCATATCCGATAATACTAGTCTATTAACTATGATACGAGAGAAATAAAATTAGAGACATATGTTTGTTATTTAAAATTTTACCAATAATAATTCTAGCTTTTCAGTTGAATTTTTTAGTTAAGTGCAATTTATTACACAAGTTAACAATATTTAAATTATGAGCTTACATTTAAAAAAGTAGCCGAATGAAACATTCGTTTCATTATTTACGTCTCACGTAGAAGGAAAGACAATCACGTTAAATACTATTTAACGTGTCTAATGATTGCTAAATGTTATGATAATTAAAATTGTAATTACACATTCTTTTATTACACATGCTATGCTTTTGCCTAGATTGGTATTAAAATAATTTACATAAATTTAATGATATAACTTGATTTTCAAAATTTAAATAATATATATATATATATTCCAAAAAAATCTAATGTTCAAAGTGTATGGTTGAATAAGAAAATTAAATGTTTGGGCACAATTATTAAGCTTCTATTAATTTATTTTCAAAAAACTTTGGTATATAATATTATATTATATTCATTTTTCGACGTTACATTTGTACTATAAAATGGAATATTATTTTGTTTTGTCAGTAGAAGTGAAATAACAAGAAAGGGGAGTAACAAAACATTCTTTTTCTTTTATTTGATCTTTTGTGCAAAGTCAAAGTTCTAGACATTTTACGAGTGAGAAAAGTCAGACCATGAAATATGAAGAAAAGTAAAAGCAATTCCTTTGCGTAAACTACAAGATATACACATTTATTTTTATTGTTTTTTGTATCAACTTGTTTTCCGTCTTGTATCTTGTAATTGATATGCAAAGATCCTCCAGGATTTTAATATGAGAAGCATCATCCTATTGCCTCAATACGAAAATACAGGTATCAGCGATTGTTACTTATTAAACAGTGCTTTAGCCCTTAGCCAAAATATATGTATTTTCATGTGAGATTTATAGAATGTATAATCTGCATAAACCTAATATATTATCAATAAAGTATCTGAGTTTCCCTTGCTGATATTTCTGTATTTATTTGCTGAACTTGGTGCATACATATTGTATACAAATATATAGCTGAAGAAAATGATAATATGAAATTATCAAAACACTTTTCGAATTTATTCGATTTTGAAATTAAGTGACCATTTACATCTAATCATATTTTAGAATTAGAAAAACCGACTTTTTCTGCACAAATAGAAATACACGGTTTTGATATTTGTGGTATTTTCATTCCAATATCCTTTTTAATGATTGAACATCTAATGGTAAAA
The DNA here is from genome assembly GCA_963513935.1 of Aphrophora alni. Lineage (NCBI taxonomy): Eukaryota > Metazoa > Arthropoda > Insecta > Hemiptera > Aphrophoridae > Aphrophora > Aphrophora alni. The sequence continues at coordinate 113,602,892 of OY740768.1, read as the reverse complement.
GTTGTAAAAGCACTAGATTACCATATTTAGAACATCTTAATCTCACCCAACCACTTCTAACGTAGTATTATAAGGATATGGTATTCTCCAAACCAAAATAAATAAATAAATAACACAATAATAATAACAATATCATAAGACGTGCCTACATATTTATGGGACGAAGTTTTAAGTTTGAAGGAGAAGAATTTACTGAACACTCTACAATTAGGAGAGAATAGGTTGAATAATCTCCAGCGAGGAAAGTACATGACCGAAAACACAAGTCAAGGATAATTATAATTTTAATAATAATTGAGGTAATCCCGGTACCATTTGTAACTCTAGGTATAATTTAATAGGCTATCCCATACAAAGTAATACTAACAACTAAATTTAGGGCAATGATCTATTATTTATATTATTCTAAAGGTAAGATATGTCTTAATGCACTATAATTAGAGTTTCGTTTTACTTACACAATGTTCCCAAATAGGCTATGACCGGATAACCTACCTTCTCTCGTTTAAAAACCGATCTAGAGTGCTTGTAGTAGTGCTCTCGTGGTATTTATATGCACAGAGATGAATTCTTGTAGTTTAGTGTCCAGATGTCAGAGTGTCCACCTATATATGTCTATATATTTTCGCTTTATTCCTTGTACAACTTGACCAAATCCCTGTGTGAAAAGAACGAGGTGCGGTAAAGTATTGGTAACCGCCGATATTTCGAGATTGATTGCAAACTTCTGCCGCCGCCGTGAAATCATTTGAAGGTAACTTCTAAGACAAATTAGATATATGAAACGGTCTGGGAGGTTGGATATATGAAACAGTGCGTTGGAAAAAATTTCTGTTTGTCATTTTGTAGGGTCGGTATGCGTCAACATAGAGAGATTGATTACGATCCACCGCCGACTTGGAGCTGGACGATAGAAGCAATCACAGTGAATTTGGAAGAATCATTTTTCACCTGAAACGATCTGTGCGGTTCTAACTGTACTTAGAAGTATTTATAGTCTAATTCTAGGTTCGGTATGCGGCGACATATTGAGCGTTATTGCTAACGTTCGCCGACTTGGAGCTGGAATGTAGAAACATTCATTGTGAATTTCAAAGATAATTACTGTTTTGTACGCTGGATATTCTCCAGTGAGGACGAGGAGATGGTGAATACTCTCCAGCAAAACGTAAGGAGGTCCTGATTAGTCCATAGCGAGGAATTCTGTAGAAATAATCAATCAAAATTTTGGGGGTTAAAAATCAACTCGTTACAGCTTGATATTATATACAAATCTAAATGCCTTGTCTTTAGCTATTGTGAATTATTTACATTTTATTTTTATGTTTTTAGTGTACTTCTTAAATAGTGTGTACAATTATTAAATAAATTACTAGTACGTACATTATTGATAAATTATTATAAACATTTTATTGCGTATAATTCACCTCCTGTATTTCATACGATAAGATTTGAATAATATAAAATGTCAATATACTATAATTATTTAATATTGGTATCTCGCTTTATATATTTACCAGAATAAATTGTCGTTTATGTGAACATATTTATTGGTAAATACTTGACAAAACCCAGGATACCTTATAGTAAACATATTCCACTTGGTGACAGATTTTCATGAATAGCTACTTTCCGTAGGATTCCAATTTAGTATTCTCTTTGCATGAATGAAAAGCTTTCAAAGTACAGCTCGCATTTAGAGATTTATCTTTTCAGACATTCAACTAGTGTGCTATAATTGGAATGTGTTTATAGTATATATATTCTGTAGTTGTTATATCTATTTGTTCTAGAAAAAAAATATAAATTTGCAACTTCTATTAATGAATAAAAGAAAATGTAAATAATAAAATAAATAATTGGCATATAAAACATCGATTAATTCCAATATATATATATATATATATATATATATATATATATATTAAATTATCTCAGAACTAACACTAGTCTAGATATAAACTGTTTTAATACAAATAGTATCTTCGTCAGTTTCATTTTAGCATAGAACTATATTAAATGATAAACCATATTTTATTAGGGCGATACAACTAATGCAATGCAGTTGATAAGAAAATTTAAAGTTTAATCTTGGAAATAATTATAAGGAAAAATATTTTGTTTAGTTAACACTAATTTGTTAAAGGAAAACTATGGAACGCTGGTTACCACAGGAAGAGGGTTATCGTTACTTTTGAAGTATACTATCTTCAGTATATATATAGCTTAGTTATCAACAACTTATCAAAGTAACTTAGTTTAAATATTATGACTGAAATCCAAACTCTTCAGTTTATTATTTTTGTCTAGATAACTTTTAAGAAAACTATTATTATTTTATATATTTTTATTTAAACTATTTCCTTGGTTTTCGCCAAAAGATATTACATATAAGTTATTAATGGTGTCTGTTGACAATTCGTGTGCAGTAAAAGACAGATATTGAATAATAACTGTTAGTACATATAACGATATGAAATTGATCCCCGAATTAACAGAGGTAGTAAAACATAAATCGGTTCATGCGTTTGTACCAATAAGAACTAAAAGAAGGTAAAGAACGAAAGAAAAGTAAATTTTGTTTATTTACAAATGCAATATCTCAGTGATTTATTATAAACCAAAATATTTATCATAACTTTACCAAGATTCCGTATTAAATAGATAATTACAATATTTTTTCGATCTTCTAATACACTTATTTTATTGTGATTGGTCCCAAAAATGACATTAAATAGATAATTACGAAATAATAGGAAATAAATACTTTATACATATATTGAACAAACTGTAAATAAATATTGATATGTCTTATAATAAAAGATTTATAGAATAAATTTATGAAAGTTATAATTATAATTGTATCTGAGTTGTAAAATTACAATCGTTCTTTCATTCAATTACAAACGATATGTTTTATGCCCATAAACTTTTTTTTTTTAATTACGAAAAATTCAAATGTTTTCCAATATTTAAGTTTCCCTTATTGATTTACATGTTTACTCAATACATTATAAAATTCCTCCATTGTCAAAAATGCATTCAGGCTCTCAAAAGCATAAATATTGTAATTTAAAAATATTTGTTTATCCAATATTTTAAATTATATGGATTTTATCATTTAATTTTTATTTGGGGAATCGCTCTCTTCATTCTTAAATACTGTAAAATTTATATTACTCTTTTTCCATAGATATTGTATTAAACTTACTATACTATAAAATTGTGTAATTTCCTAAATCCATTACATAAATAGTAAGTTTTAGTTTATGTACAAACACTAAATAATACAATTCAAGAATTTTTTAATCATTAATAAAATATACTATATAACACAAAAACCTTGGTTATCCCTGCTTAAAGCTAATTCTAGGGTTATAATATAGTTTCTTATTTTACTTCTGTTAAATAAAATTATCTCATATCTTTTTTCCATATTTTCTTTCGTTTTTAGCTTCTTGAATTAATATATTAGGTCATCATATAATTTGTTATAACATATATAAAAGTGTTTTGTTTTGCATCTATTTGATTAAGTTCAAACATACTAATAAACCGATGGCTTTCAAGAGCCTAACGTGGTACAAAATGTCTTAACCCTTGCACTTGTAATAAAACATTTTAAAGTCAATTTATGTAAATCAAATCAAGAATATATGAACTGATTACCGTTATTCAGACGAGTAATGATTTTAGAATTACATTTTATAAAACCAACCTTATTAGTTTTAAATACAACAACGAGGGGTATTGTATAAATTCATGTAAATTGATAAACTTTACAGATGTAAAACAATATTAAGTGTTGGGGGAGGGGATAATTTTGGAGAAAATGTAGTATTTATCATTTTGTATGTTTATTTATATTTGCCTAAGGATAAGACACTGTTTTATAACATGTTTCAAGTATATTGATAGCATTGGTATAAGGAATATTCCATTCCTTAAAAGATATTGGAATACTTCTTCAAAAACTCATTTACTCATTTTAAAACAAAAATCCATATACATTTATTTGTTCATTTCGAATTTTAGTTTTATGTCTTTAATCCTGTTTCACAAAAGAAAGGAAACAATAATGTCAAAGATAAAACAATATTAATAAATTTTGATGAATGCTAGAATTGTTTTTAATAATTGGATTGAATTAACTTCTGACGTAACAGCTAAAAGGTTTTTTTTTTTAAATGAAGAGCAATATATTCCACGAAAAGGATAGTTTAGGCATGGAATAGAATTAGCAATAATTCTGCGTTTTGGACCCTATTGTTTTTATTTTATATTTAAATCTCGTCGAAATTTAGTGTACAAACTTCTCTTTACAATAAGTATAATTTACGAAAATTTGTAATTGGAATGGCGTCTAAACAGGGCAATTTGCATAAACAGGACACTACAGTTAAATTTATTATTAAACGAATCACTTATCAACAGCTGTTAACGTCTAATGATATCGGAAAACATAAGTAAAATCTAGATTTAAGTTTAAAAAATTAATATTACGTCAATTATGTATACTAATTAATATTTTGATTAGATATAATGAAAAGTAGTAGACAATTTAAAATTTCAATTGCACTTTACATTCGTGAGTAATCAAGACACTGTAAATTTCAGAATACCATTGATCTCCCTTCCTCCCAACTCAGCACGTTTCCTGTTGTGAAGATATTTCCAATTACCATCTCTGCAGGGGACAACAGCAAATCATTTCCGCTGAAATTCACTTGAAGTAGAAAGAATACCAGTTGTCCAATAACAATCAAATAACAAATCTATATATGCAATATGTATTTAAAATATACTTATTATTACTTATATATTTTCATTTCATTTTGATTTATTACTAATATTATTTTAAATATTATTATTGAAACAAATCATCCTATATTGATGGGTAATGAGGAAGGAGTTGGAGATTTTCTCCTTTTTTTCCTTTTTTATATCTTGCATTCGAACAAACTGTTGATTATATTATTACAGTTGATGATTATTGCATTTGATAGTATTTTAATTTTTTCAAAGACCGTAATATTTATTTATTTTTTTATATGTATGAGATTATCTTTATTTGTGTCTGAGATAAACTTTATGTTTACGTTTTTTAAATTTGCATTTATTATTATTTTTTACAAATAAAAATTGAGCTGAGTGAGATAATATTTGATAGAATAACAAAATCTCACAAAAATTAAGTTTACCTAATCAAAAGCGTTTCAACGACAAAGTAACCATCCTCAGTGATACATGATCTACAATAACTAAACTATAACAGTTTATAAAACTATAAGTTATAGCTTTGTTATTGTAGCTTATGTATCACTAATGATGGCGACTATGTTGTTGAAAAGCGTTTGACTAAGTAATCGTAATTTTTGTACGATCTTGTATTCGAGTTTTTTATCTATCTATTATTTTTTAACCACCACTAAACTTCCATTGACTGAAAATGAGTTTTGTGATAATATTCATAAAATACAAAATTAAGCAATAAAAGTAAAAGAAATTGCATTGAGAATAATTTTATTCACCACTTTGTACTCTGCTTTTCCCGCCGATCCTGCCCCTTAACCAGACTTGCCTTGCAGGCGTATGCGATCATCCTTGGTCTTCCCCACTCTCGGCAAAGCAATGTCTTGCGCCCAGTAGACGATATATCGGATCAGGCGAGTGAAATAACTACAGTAGTGCACTGGCCCCTTGTGAGACTCGATGTGAAGATAAACTTTGATATCTTTCTACCCTTGACCTTTATTTTCGTTCAGGTAATATTCCTTTTAGTTCACCCCCAAAATAATGCAACGATATGCCCTTTCGGAATCCTTCAGTTGACCCAGGGTTCGTTTTTGTAGTGCGTCATAATATTCTGAAACCATTTAATTATTTGAAAGGTGGTTTTCGGCTATTTTGGGCGAATCAACTACTATGCCACTATTATATTATTTTAATTTGCCTTTATATTAATTATAATTCCATAAGTCTAGATATTATGTAAATTAAGGTAGTTTTAAGTAGTCCGTCGGTCTTGGATGACTGAGCTGTTAGATTTCGTAATCTCAGGTTGAGAACTATATACTCCCCGAACCAAAACTCTAAAAGATGCACGCCTAAAATCACCCTTTAAAATCAAAACCGCTACCGTACGCCCCAAATACTATGAATACTTTTTTTAATAATTGTCTTTACGTGGGATTAATGGTAATGATTAAAATATTATGAAATAATTAATTAAAATATTTATAATATATAAAAATATATTAATACATTTATAGAAATTATATATTTGACTAATTACGAGTAAAATATTGAAATATATTTAATAGTGTACATATAAATGTTTCTGCATCTGTAATTTAGAAAATTTACAAAGAAAATTAGAAAATGTGTTTCGTTTGTATATTTTATTGTACATATTAAATAAAGATTTATATATTTTGTAAAAAAAGAAAAAAATGAAGTTATTTAAAATTTACTTAAAATTACCCACTAATGTAATTCGTTTTAAATGTAAATAATTTGTTAATATTTAATCATAAGAACGTTGTTTAAGAATGGTTCAACCATCTTTAAACGACCTTCCTACTTGTCTGCTATATGGCGACCGTCCAATAGTTGGGGTAGAGAATAATAAATCAGCGGTGGTTTTCTTTCATTACGAAGATATTACCAGCGTCCAATTTGTAAATAGCTTAAACGTTAAATTTATGTCAATTCAATTATATAATAATAAAGTACATTTATATATTTGTATATTTGTCAAAACATATTAAATATACTAACTATGAGTTGATCGTTTACGTTATCAACTTTTGGTTCAATTAAAGTTTCGTAAAACGTATACTAAATCAATGGTTGAACAATAACTTGAACTCTTAATTTTCATCTGAATGTGTATTTAGCTCACTTGCATAATCTAAGATAAAACTCAGAGATATATTTTCCTTCTTAGTACTGTAAAATTATCAGAATCACCCCGATCTGAAAAGGAGTTATACATTTGTAAGCAGTAATGTATTATATAATATTTCTCTGGAAATTAGTTAAACTACTAAAGAAAAGATAACGGAATTATTTCGACAATATGTTCCTCTATAGTTTAATTACAACGTTATTGAACCTAAGATTTTTTTTTTGAAGGACGGAAATAATTAGCGACACGAAGGTTATTTGTAAAATAAGAGGTATTCAAAAAAGTTAACGATAGAATCATTATAAGTCGGCAGAACTGATTTTGTTCACCAAATTATACATAACAAGATTTAAAAGTTGTTTTTTATGTATAATTCTTACGGGAATTTTTATCCACAACTTTATTATATTGAAAGGATCTGTACTGTTGTATATTAGAATTTTGAATGTTTCTGTAGCTCCAATGATATTTTGTATTTTCATAATAATATAAGCAATTTTTTTGTTGGATCATCAAAGTTATTTTTCTTAGAACTGGTCCAACTATTTCTTATTTCTGTTATTACTCACCAAATGATAGATATCAAAAAAGTTCCGAAAAAAACAACAACATGTTTTGTAGAAAGGCAATAAGACGTCACAGTAACTGTCATTGCATACATAGACTTTTTTATCGTGTAACTTTTTGATAAGATCTTGTTCTGGTATAGAATTTATAAATAATTATATCTATGGCAAATAATGTTTACCATTCCTTCCCCTCGCCAAACTCTTTATAGTAAGTTTATGTTGGGTTATTTTACAGTTATAGAGTATATTCAATGCTTAAAAGATAGTTACGCTTTATGAATCCAAATACAAACTAAAAAATTATTATATTCATCATATATCTTAATATATTCGACAGGGAAATTCATTGTTGTATTTAATATATTATATTTTACATATTTACTAAATAATATACAAAGATGATGGTAAGAAGTGTACTAGTTTGTTGTTTGACATATCTGGTTAAATATAATGAAATTGAATATTTTGTGAACTGGAAAATTTTATTTTGTGTTTAGTTTTAATATGATAAAAAGTATATAACAGAATAAATCAGTTTTAAATTCTTTAGATCAATGACTTTGCTTCAAATAATCACAAAAAAATTTATGACTTTAGTTTTTAGGTTTTAGGTACCGGTAATGTTAGAGATTTTCGATTTTAGTAAATAATTATGATTGGTTGATATATATTATTTAAAAAAATTCTTAACGTGATATGTAAAATTTAAAACATTAAAAATACTCTAAATGTGTTTATAAATTTGGCGTCATTCTAAACCATATATTATTTCGAAATTAGTATTAATTTATACGATCTTTGGAAAAAGGGAATAGGAAAAACCCTTTGGAAGTGTTTCTGAAGTTGAGAAAAAAATAATTGATGGATATTTAAGTTTACAAATATCACCAAGCCAGATATTTTTTTTGTAAATTTAAATATATTGTTATTATTAAAACACATTTTGAAATTTTCAAAGTTATAATGTTCCTCGCTGTGTTTAAATGACGACTCTGCAACAGTAATTTATTCTCACATTTGATAGATGTTATGCTGATTTCTCGTAAAACCGCTTAGCAGTAAATTACTGCAAAGAAACTCATTAGTAGTGAAGTTGATTACACTAGTGTATGTGGAAATGTGTGACTTCAAGCTTGGAAATGTTAAATGCATTAGTGATTTTATATAATATAAATGAATATTAATTTTACTACTTTGCTAACTTTCTACACAGCGTCATATTACTGTATATTCTGATTAATGTAGATAATTTCACAAGGTGCGTTGCATTACAACCAATATTACATATAATTTTTAATTTTAAGATTAATACTGTTTTTAAAATAATACATAAATTATTATTGAGATTATTTATTGTAATAAACGAATTAATTGAACATCATAGGCAATAATTTACTTTAACTGAACGTCATACAGAAGTACGCCATTCATTTTATCTTCACTTGAGAATAAATTTAAAACAAGATTGTTTAATCACAAGTCAATGATTGTGTTGTGGTCCCATTAAATAAAATAATACAATTTTAATCGAAAAAATCTTCTGTAAACTTAAGACGTAGAATGTTGGTATTCGATTGGTTATTTTTTGTTTTGTACAAAGCTTTTAACATTTAAAGTAGAATTTGTGTTTCGTACACTAGTTGAAGTAAACATAATTTTTTGTAATAGAATTGAACTAGCACACAATAATATCGAATTACGTTATTTCATACCATAGACTCATTGAGAATTAATGAAAATTAATTATTATGATATTTGAATTGAATTTGAGATTATATAAAGCAATATTTTGATAAACAAAAAAAATAAATAAAAAAAAAACTATGACATAATTAGAGTGTAATAGTCTAAGTCCTAATCGTTTAATTTGTTAGTTAGGTCTGAATTATCAGTGTAAGATTTTACTTTAATGAATTCAAAACAAAAATTATTAAAATATAAAGAAAACATATGATAAGGTGTAGACACATTTTTTGACAACATAATTTTTTAGGTGCTTTGTGTAATTTAAGTCGCAAACTTGCAGAAATTCAATTTTGTTTACATTTAAATTATTTTAAACTTTGCTAAACATGTTCAAAGGTATAACTAAGTTGTGATTACTGTTAATATGAGCACAAACAACAATTACATTTTACATAACAAGTGGTTGTAAATAGGCTATCAAAAAAAGTTTTAATTTAGGTAAAGATTATTTGAAAACTAAGGAATATTGCGTTTACGTTTGAGGCAAATACGGGTTACAACCCACTTTATAACACACTTTGTATTAAACGTCTTTAGTGATCAAATTAAAAACAAAATTCGAATGGTTAGTGATGTTAACAGATAACAAATATTTTTAAATATTTAAAAATAAAATTATACTCATTATAGTTATGGATAGCACGATAGAAAATGCTATTTTTTTTCGTTGGATTTTTAGTTTAGGTTTTATAACCATTTTATACATTATAAACATAACCTACTTTCGATTTGTTTTATTTATTTTTTCTTTGTAATAGCTTTATTGAACAGGTTTTTGCTATATCGCAAATAATTACTCAGAACAACATTTATCTTTAAGTAAACAGAATTTATTAGTGCAATTATGATTGAATAAATTTATCATAATTTTATAAATTAGTATTCCTAATACAGGATACAAGCTGTGAACAGCAATAAACTAATGTTATTATGGGACTAGCCCAATATCTATGGAGAGTTTTGTATTAGAGGCAAGTAAAACGCCAAATCTTTGCTTAAAAAGAAATTGATCATCGATTTTATGTAAAATTAATTTAGTTAGATATTAATCTCAGCACATTAGAATAGATCTCCAAAAGAAGATTTGTAAGTGAAAAAAAAAGTGTTGTTTTAAAGTGATAAAATCGTGTGAAGTCTGAAAGCAGAGCAAGTGAAGTTAGTTTGTGAAGTGTTGTTTATCGCCGAGCCATTCTACCAGCTTAAGGGTGGAGATACAAAAATTTGATAAGTAAATTTTATTAATCATTTCATCATTAATGATTAAGTTTTGCACTTCAAATGAGCTACCAAAGATTCCACCCATGGGATTATAGTTAGTGCTATTTAAAAGCAAGCCGTGGAAATTATTTGAAATTTAAAAATAATTGTATGTGAAATTTAGGGTTTATAAATTGTTTAATTGTAAAGGTTATTTCATGATAAACAGGGAGATTTGTTCACAGTAAAAATTTGTTTTGTATAAAATTTCTCATTACATTTCAAAAGTATGAGGTTGTAGAAAGTAAAATTTCTTATAGTAGTGTTATCTTTAAAAAAATATTAATAAGATTAATCGTTGTTTAAATAACTTGAAGGTTGAAATATCGTTAAAAACATTTAACGTTGTGTAAACGAACAGAAAGGAACATTATCAAGACAATTCTAGAGCAGAATTTATATAAACATTTTATTTACCTTGTTAATAATAGTAAAGTTGTCATTTGTACTGGAAAATAAATTAGGTTAAAGAATATTTGGAGAATGAATGGTAATATTTAAGAATACCAATTTATAAAATTACGATAAATTTATTCAATAGTAAATGCAATAATAAATTAATTTTATTTAAAGATAAATGTTGTTCTGAGTAAATATTTGAGATATAGCACAAACCTGTTCAATAAAGGTATCACAAAGAAAAAATAAAATAAAACAAAGCAAAAGTAAGTTATGTTATTACATGTTAACGTGTTTGTAATTTCTTGTAATGTTTAGTAATTACAAGTGGACCTATAAGGTTACCGATTTCATTTTCGAACGATGGTAGTACCCTAAAACCAATGGTTAATGTACTGCATTATACCCTTTTGTTTATTATAACGGTTGTAAATAAAACCTTACAGTATTATTTATGATGTGCATTAGGTACTTTAGTAAAGATTTTATTTCAAGGTGTAATGGATCAAAGGATATCTACAAAGAGAGATATCTAGAGTTCTTGTCAGGTGCTTAAAAAATTGAGACGTTATGCAATTAAAATTATCACAACGTAGTTTTCAAAGATGTTAATAATAATATTTCAAAGTATTTATATAAATATTTATTGATATTTTTAATTGATACCATAAAAACGACTTATTACCGATTTTATAAAAATTAATATAAACATTTTACTTTTGGAATTTACAATAACTTTTAGAGTTAAAAGTACTAGCTGAAAATATAAATTTTGCAATTAATTTTGTTCAAAGAGACAGTATGTATCTTCTGTATCGATTTTTAACGTGTGATAAAATATCTCAATATTAATATTAACCTAACATATAATAATAAAACAAAAATATAGAAGCTCTAATTATTGTCGAAAACAGTTTTTACTATTTGTTTCTAATTACACTATCACGACTTTCTTAAAAAAAAATTATAATAATAAAATAAAAGTTAGGTTTAATATTTCCGCTTCGAGAAATGAAATGATTTGGAGAATGTCCAGATCATAGTTTGTACTTCATCTGTAAACGTTTATAAGAAAAAATACTTTGAAGATTTCCAAAGTGTAGAGGCAGTTCTTTAGTTGTAGTAAAGTATACAAAATATAGCTTGTGTGTTTGGAATTTTAAAGTAGTTGTTTTAAAATAACAAAAAATATAAACAACATCTGAAAAGACTAAATAAATTTCATATATCTCGATAATTCCGAGTATAGATTCATGTTTATTAAATCGATATTTAAACTATGTTTCATGGGTAACATTTTAGTGAATGTAAATAATTGCACAACTGCTCGAAGGTAATACAGTTTTACTGAATGTAAAAGATAATGTTGACAGTCGTTATCAAAGTTTAATTCTCCAAATATAAAGAATTGCATTATATATTAAGTAGTTTGTGGCAATTCATCATATTTTGCTTCGTTCGCGACTTATTTTTTACATCCCAAACTAAACTAACATAGCTCAATTGAGACAGGTACAATTTGGTATATAATCATATTAAGTCAATGTATTATGACGTTTCACAGATTGTCTAACAAACACGTTAAGATAAAAACGAACCTCTACCAGTCACATATTACTCCCATTACATTTTATTTCGCACGTAGTAATCGACTCGTGAAGAGAGTGGCATGATTTTCTTCCATTGTATTGATATCTGCTTTTATCTTGCTACATATAATAAACAGTATCTTTAATATCGTTATTTCCTCCTCAGTTCGTATTTTATTCAGCCGCACTTGATGTGGATATCCGTTGACATGACTGCGAGGCCCAATCGTGAAACCGTCAACTCTTGATTCTAACATGTATTGAATTATGCAGATATTTGGTGTTCGTCACCTAAATATTTTAATATTTAATAATATTATCCTCTTTTTTTTACTTAAAGTTATGTAACAATTGAATTTTTATAATGTTAACAAAATTTCACTTTCATCAAAGTATAAAATAATATATAAGTATCAAAGTATAATATATATATATAGTCTCCAAAACTATATTTTAATGAAAGTAACTTTAAATTATTTATCAAAAAATGTTCCCTAATGCAAAATATTATTAACTCTAAGATTTACACCGACCATTTCGTTAGTAACCAAACGTGACTACTACACGCCGTTAAATTTTTCTGTCATGCATGTTTTGTCGTGTTTTAGGCCGTTATATCTTCTCTAAATATTAAAATAAAAGCTTACATTTACAACAAAGAATTATTATTTTCTACGTATAAATTATTTATATTTGAAAAACTACAATGAACTCTCCAAAACGCTACCATTTTAAACAGTTTTGGTCAATATCTTGTGAGTAATTAAACAATTTATACTAATATACGTAAAAAAATACACATAGTTAATTATCCAAGATATATCAATTTTCTTAGAGTAGAAAATTAACGATATTATTAATTATAAAATATTATTATCAATATTTTAATTTTGAACTCTATGTGAAAATGTGATGCACCCCCGAAATCTCGGAATTAGTCTTGTTGTTCAAAGTAGTGGATATGAACTACTAAGTGGTGTGGAAGTCATTTATAGATATTGTGTATGTAACATGTTGACACCATCAAAGAATCCGCTTTCATGAACTGATATTAAAGGTAATTATTCAAGAATGATTTTTGTGTCTGTGTCTCATTGTATACAAAGACATCATCAGGATTTGATTTTATTTTATTTGCAGTTTAGGGATCAATAGATGTGAGTTTAGAGGGTCTCTCCATTAAATATCGCCGTAAGTAACAGGTTCCTGTAGGATGACTTCTTATTGCTTCTTCATACCTTTCCCCACGAAAATAGCTCTTTCCAGAACCTATTTCGGAAGAATGTCTAACAATCGATGATACACATCATGCATAACGTAACGTTTTCAACTATTACTTGGGTACTCCAAAATGCCACTTTTACACTTGGTTTCCAGTGTAAATCTTAATTAATTAGGATCATCTTAATTATCCTTTCATCTTTTAATTATCTTATAATGCCAATTCAATTAAGTGTTGTTATTCCATTTGCCAGACAACAGTAACTTTCGATTTAATTTTTATGGAATAAATTGTATTTTCTCCACAACTCCAATTAATTTCTTGAATACGTTTACTTCCCACGATACAGGTCTGATAATAATTTATTCTTTCCTAGAATCAAGGAAGTAGCAAATACTATAGACAAATGTTCGTAACATTTTGATAAATAATATATGCAAATGTAATATTATATTGATAATCTGTTTCATAATAAAAATAATTATACTTTTAAGATTTTCATGTTTGTAGATGTCCTTTATTAAATGATTAGTGGCCCTATTATTTTAGAACTCGATAATATTTGTATATTTATACAGAGTTTTTTTATTAATTAAACCTTGAACTACTATTGCAAGTGACATTGCACATTTTCAAAAAAATGTACATTCCACAATTGTTGTAAAATGCGATAATTGTTAGCTAACATTTTTGAATCCATCCATAACGCTGAAACTATACATAGATCGTAGTTTGCAAATAGATTAGAGAAGAACGAGTTAAGGAGATAAATTTAGGAGAACATTGTGTCTAATATCAATTGACAATCACTTGTTTTCTGTAGTTAATTAATAACTAATCATAATTTGCAGCTTTGTGTTTCCTCTTTTTTGATGTGGTACTAATATAAACATTTTATAATTGTGCCTCCGTAATATAATTTTTAATAAGTGTTATTATGGATTTTTAATTTATATATTGATTTTAATTTAATGCTTATGGTTTATTAACTAGTTCTGTTTTTGATTTATTTATTTATTTATTCTTAAATGGTTTATAATATTTCCCAAATCAAATCTATGATTTGTGATGTAACAGATTTGATAATTATGTTTCATCATTGCAACTAGATGGAAAATGGCAGAAACATGATGCATCGCTGTCAGGAGTTTTATTAAACAATAAAAGTTTGTTATTGCTTTTGTTGATGATAAAGAAATAAAATTGCTTTACCTGACATCATGCTTTTGAATTATTTGCTTGAGAAAAGTTGTTGTGTAAAATGGGTTCAGTTGTAGAGAAAATTTACATAAACGGAATACAATTATAACTTAATTTTTTTTTAAATACTATATAATTATACAAAATAAATTTATTAACTATATCGTAAAATTGTAAAATAATATGTAAATATGAAAACATAATTTCATATATTTTCCCAAATATTTCATAATTTCAAATATTTTTGAAGTTATTTTCTGTAACTTATAAATTCGGTTCATGATTGTTTGTTGCCACTCATGTGGATACAATGTTAACACATCTCTTTATTTTTATTTCTCATCCAAAACTATAATATGGTAAGTTACAATGTTGTTAAAAGAATTCTGTTTTATTTTACAAATTCTGTGTTTACCCGTCTCCCAAATAACAAATTTTTTTTTTAAATATCGTTATGCTGGGATTTGACATTACATACTCATAAATTATGATAAGAAACAAATAAATGGAAAATTTGTTTTTATAGAGAAAAATAAATTATTATAAGTAATAAAAATAAAAAAAAATGTACAATATAGGACAGTTGTTTTTTTGAAAAGCCAAGTACCACTAGTACTATCCATATAATTAATAAAATATTAACAAATGAAACAGAATATAGGTATTCAATTTTTTCATGAAATCAGGATTCATAAAAGAAGTGAAATATTTAAGCATGTTTTAGCTTCTTGTGTATACATTGTGTTTGTATAAAAGACATCTGATATGTCTCAGAATAAGTGTTTAGTGTTAAAAATAACAACTTTAAAATTGTAGTATATATCAGACGTTATATGAATTAAATCTTTATAAAATTCAATTATTTATGTTTATTTTTATTTAAGAAAATTTGAACCTTTATAGAATGAAAACTCCATTGACTTTTTGAGAATAATGATGTAAAAGTTTGATACAAATAAATTTAGAGAAATTTCGGATAGTAAACAGCACACTTAATTACGTTACACTCATTCACTTATTATGTGCATCAACATATTAATTTAACTTCTAAATTTAGAACTTAATATATATTAATGAATATAATAGTTTATTACTTTTTACATAATAATAATAAGAATTGTATTATGTATCAAAAACAATGTCTGTTTTGTCTCTCTGATCACCCCAGTGACTAAATGATATGAATACTTAACTGAAAATTTCTAGGTAATATAATTAGATTTACACCTTTGTATGTAGTCTTGAGATTGATCCCTCTCTCATATTTTCTGTCAGGTTTCTCTTGGTCAACTCTTGTCATCCACCCACCCCGATGTTATTCGTGGATTATGGTGTTTTACGTTACGTTATTTTTCTTCCTACTGAAGAGGTTTTATGCAATTAATCAACAAGAGAACGTGAATGATTATTACAGGAATATAAACGATACGTGTTAAAACGTATGTTGAAATTGGATAGCTCTTAAAATATAAGTAGCTAATAAGTACACATATTTGAAACTTTGTTCCTTGTACATATTTACATTATGTAAACAGTTGTGTTATATGTAAAAGAGTGGATGAATAGTTAAAAAAAATTAAAAGTTGAAGAAATCTATACTTATCACCTTGTAATCTGTCAGTTCGTTTTCAATGCAGTGTCCACTTCCAAAAAGAGTAGAACGAATTCTATTAAATCTGTTTTGTACAAATAATTTTAGCTATATACCAAGTTTCTTTATAAATGCTTTTATTCTACGAAACCCAAAATATTGGTTGATTATTATTTTCTATACGACCAAAGCACATAAAAACTTTCCTTCGAAATCTTAAATAACTATATTAATCAAATATTGATGTCTCTTAGCATCGACAAATTATTTACAGCTACCAGATATAAGTTGTTTATTTTTTTAATGTGCATAATATATGTACTTATATTATTAGCTAATGTAAAATAAAAATATATTATACATAATAACAATTTGAATATTCATAAATTATATATATATATATATATATATATATATATATATATATATATATATATATATATATATTTGACAAAATTATAATAATCTACCAATATTTATTAATTTTAAAATGTGAAAATATCAATGAAAATATAAAAATTGTGTTCATGTAATAACAATCGAGTAATGGAATAATTGAGATAGAGCTAGTGCATATTTAGTTTGAGATAATTAAAAAGAGATTAATATTAGTTGTTGTCTATTTAATTGAAAACATTAATAATATTCTCTTGCATATTTGATGATAAAAGACTAGATCTTAGTTTATATCGGAGTATGTGAAAACTCTCTGAATTATTTTTTTGAAAAGGTCAAAGGTATGGGGATTAGCATATCACTAACCCTAGGGATTAAGTCCACCATCGGGTTTGCATAAGTTGGTAGACAGCTCGGAGCATAGAGATACTTTTACTCATTCAAAAGTTATATTTCCATACTTTAGAATAAAATTTATTACTATATGTAATACTTGAAAATGATAGAAGTCATGCAGCATATTAATATTACACACTTAATAAAATAGTAATTTTTACACTCATACTTTCCCGCACTTAGAGTACGATATTTATGACTATGAAGACTTCACTGATCCCACCAAGTGACGTATTTTCACGCTATTTTGTGCAAACTATACATATTTTTACAAGAATGAATTGTAGAAAATATTAAGTTTCTGTCAAAACGGAAACATTTAAGCATATCACTAGAAATGATACATATTTTGAACCGAAAATTTTTAGAGGTGACGAGGAAGCTTAATTCCGCTTTCATGGGATTTAAGATTATCTCGGGGAGAAATATGGCAATGTAATTCATATCAATATAAAATAGATTTATGCAATTATATTCTCACCTATTACCATAATATATGAAGAGATATCTAGGTATAAAAAAATGGGTTAAATAATCTAAGGAAAACCATGAACAATGCGCAAAGACTGGCTCGTGTATACCTTAGTCCTGATGACGCCAAAACAAAGTGTAAATAAAACAAAACTTTTTTTACGAATGAAGCCCGTGGACATGAAAAACATTTTCATGTAACTGATATAGTATTGTGTGTAAATAACTCAACCTTCATTCATCTTTCTGAAAAAAGAGAACCCCTCTTAAAATTATCTCAAGGGTAATAGTCTCAAAACCCCAACCAGCCGTTAAATAATGTTATTTGGTCCATTATTCCAAATATTCCATTTGTAGCCTTACCTACATTGAAGTATAGCGTCTACTCAACAGTATATTGATAAGTTGATGGATTTAAAAGTAAAGTGGAAATAATGGAACAGTTAAACTTACGGCCAGGAACAATTATGAAACAACTATAACAAAACTTGAAATATCGGGTGTTCATGACTTCCAAAAGTAAATAAGAAATCTTAGATATTTGAAGAGGAAGAGGCTACAAGACCTACTGTATATGAACAGGAAGAAGACCCTGATAACCCAAACTACAACTCACGACGTTACAAATTTACACCACTCAACACATTTAGAGTATAGCTACAACAATAGCAACACATTAATTGGTAGTCGGTTTAAGCCAGTCCTTCTTTTTCAACATCTAGTATGTTATTTGATATAACTAAATTCTATTTACTCTTATTTCAATATAATTTTCATCATCGTATAAATTTCCAGAGGTGAAACGTCTTCGATCATTCTTATACAGCTTCCAACTCACATTGATATATATAAAATTAGAATTAGAAATCAATAATATCAAACTAAACCTTAGTTGCAATTACTTTTAACAAAGTGTTAACGCTACTTCTGTAAAACAATAACAATAATAAAAGAGATTCTCTTGTTGTTCCCTAAAACTAAAATACCCTAATATAACATGAAGAATATTTTTTTAAACTTAAATCTAGGTAAAACAAATTTTAGCAACTATAATTGTAATCAAAAGATAAGCTATTTACAATCTTCCTTAGTTCAGAATTAGTTTAACCTACAACTAATACCTTGATTTTTTTAAAATGCATATTTCAATTATTAATACTTAGACAATGCCTTCTTTGAGTTAAAAGTAATATATTTTTGAATTTATTTCCCTCATGGTTCATTGAAATCTCCCGGCTATTGTCATTAGAACAAACTATATTATTTAAATTGTTGTAATGTATGTTTAGATAGTTTAAACATGATCACAAAAAATTAATTACTCCAGTCGTCAAATAGTTTGCCATTGTTTATGGAAAAATATCTGTTTAACAAATTAAACATTACTAATAAATTTCGAGAAAGAAAATATGTATTTTCCTGAACAATGATACTATGGAAGGATTTAAGTATCCTTCGGTATCAGATAATGTTTGATTTCTTAGTGTATATAGATAGATCCTACGAAGATTTAGAAATTTTATATATTAAGAAATAAAAACTTTCGCCCAAGCAATACATTCAGGCTCTTCAATATTTTAGTACGAATTTAGACTACGTTTTAAACATACTTTTTGTATAATGTACTATCACTTCTGGTCGACTACTCTCTGCAGTAGATGCAAGAATTTTAATTTATAATAATGTTCATATATAATTTGAAACCAATTTATTGATGGGAAGCAAAATGGAATACTGAGTTTAGAAACTTTTAATGATTATGAAACACGATACAGAGGGTAAACTTCACAAAGGGCAGTCTATATTGCCTCAGGGTTAGATTAGTTTTGTAAAGCCAAACACACAGAACAATATAATTAATTCTCGTGATATTATCAGACGCAATCATTGATTTAGTTTGCCTCGAGATTAGATACGAATTCGTCTTACCGGCACAGATTTATACTATAGTTTTTCGTACGATTTATTTCTCTAAATCATGTATATCATGAAACTTATGGATTTGAAATGATGGGCTAATATGTGTGGACTAAATGTGTAGTAATTGTCCACATGAAATCCATTTCATTTTTTTAAAATTAGTTATTAATAGACCTATATGAGTGGAAATTATGCTCATTAAAATTAAAACACTTTTGTAACCTAACCTCTATTTATGTGATGTTACAAGTACGGCTAATTTTACAATACAATTGTCAAATATAAAATCTATTTAAAATATATTCCAAAAAAGTCTTACACTGCCATAGGTAGAACTTATCCTATATTTGTGTTTAATTATTAAGCCTTATAAACGTAATAACTGTTTATTTTAACGTGTACTGTTATATATATATAAGAGTTGTCATAGTGTATAATAATATGTAACACTGTTGAACTGTCTGACATATTTATCATCAATCATACAAAACACTCAAATATTTCGCAATCTAATGTTATCACCATGTATTCTCCTACACTTTCGTACCACCTTAATTTAATACTTAATTTACTTTTTCATTTCTCTAAGAAGCCATTACGAAGAGAGTAAAATATTTTCAAATTTTACATTACGTTTCAGTTTCTGTTCTATTAAAATATTATCTTTAAAAAAAATAATAATAGTACAATTTTATAACTTTTCTGCATATATTTATTTGTCACAAATAATTTACAGTTAGGAATAAAAACCCTCCAACACACACAAAAAAAACAAGAAATGACAAAACAAATAATCGAAAATGTGGTGTCCAAATATTTTTGGATTCTAACTTCAGTAAATGGTATTCATCTCAGTAAACGTAGAAGTTTTTTTTTTTTTAATAAAAAGTTTAATTTCTGATTTATTTGTGTTAATAACATATACAATATTAGTAAACAATATTAAGATACTGTAATAAAACTGTGGTCTATCTCTTATGGGAGGTGAGAAAAATAACATATATTAAAATAGTCTTTGATAATATTAAATATATTTAGTAAGGTGTCTTTAATGATAACTTTCAGAAATTATATTTTATCCATTTTTTTTACAATCAATGGTAAAACCTTTTTACATCTCTGTCAACTTTAGTCCTCATTAGAGATGGATGAAGGGGAATTTCTAGGGTATTAACCCAACATTTTTCAAGTAGATATTATTATTATTACACTTTTAGTTTTATTCTTTCTTTTGTTTTTACACCAATTTTTATTTATTTTTTGCAAACAAAATTTTTTTCTACCAAAGTTGTTTATGACAATTTTTTTAAATCCTCTCGTAAAGTAAACCACAAACAATTTAATTGAATTATTTTAATGTATAATATACTTACAAAAATTCAGGAGTATACGTAATTTGTGTCTTTTTTAATAATATGGTAACTAGCTTCAGTAATTCAAAATATATTTTTATAAACATTAGTATACGACTACAACCAAGTTTAACCAAGTTTTAAACAGCAATGATTACTTTTTAATGTACTTATTACTCGAAAGTTCTATTATCTAAGATTACGATATTTCGGGCTTGGTAGTTATTTAAATATGATGAAATTTTAATTTCACTGACATTTAATAGTAAGTATGTCAGATTTAGGTTTCAAAATCTGGATCGATTAGACCTTGTCAATACTATCAACCTATTTGCACTATAGATGTATATAGTAATTTATTAAGAAATTATGGAATAAAATAATACATTTTTTTTTTTTAATTTCAAAAATTATTTGTTCAATTATTACAGTGTCATTGATTTAAAACATAAGGTAAGAAATGAATAAAAATGTATATATTTTAGGTCAAAAGCTCCTATGAAATGGAAGGGAAAAGTATAGACGTAGTATAAAATTATCAAACGCTACGCTTGGGGCGAATGAACCTAAAGTTGTAGTTATTTTGGGTATTGAAACAATGTTGTTACCAACCACACGACTAAACTTTCTTGTCCTTGTTAGTCGACCGACCTATTTGTAAGCATAACTTATTCCATCTTCTTCTTAATTAAATAATATATTTCACAAATATCTAAATAGTATAATAATTTATAAAATAAACAGATATATTATTTTTCATATTATTCTTATTTTAGGGTATGTGTGCCTGGCGGATTATCAAGCGGTTATGTATTTACGGGTGTTTCAAAATGAATAGCGGGGTTTTAACGCCTTATAATTTTTATTACACTACAATTACAGCTATAAATGATACATCAAATGAAACATCAACTCAAACAGTTTTGTTTGTGTGCACCAGTGCGCATGTGCACGCAATGTTTTCGCCGCCATCCGTTAGAAAGCGCTAGTGGCAAAGATGGCGACTAGTGAACAGAAAGCTCTTTGCTTTGTCTTTTACGGTTTGCAAAGACGGAATCTGTAGTAACATCCGTAGATGGTATCATCAGTTTGAAGATACCGATTGCCTTTGTAAGGGGCAGAGTACGGGGCGACCAAGAGTTAGTAAAGAGAGCATTGAGCGAGTGCGAGAGTCGTTCACGCGTAGCCCACAGATAAGGCTAGTCGTGAATTAGCAAACGACTGTTTGGAGAATTTTCCGTAGACGCTTACAACTACGTCCTTATCGTTTGCAGTTGTTACAGGCTAGCCTGCAGACTTTTTCTAAAGCCTGATTTTCTGGATAGTGTCGTCTTCGGTGATGATTCGACTTTTCACTTTATTGGATATGTGAACACTCCTAATGTGCGGATTTGGTTCTCAGGAAAACCTCACGCGATTGTACAAGTGCAACGCGACTCCCCTAAATTGTGTGTTTTTTTGTGTATATCCCGGCAGAAAGTTTATGGGCCTTTCTTTTTTGGCGAAGCAACTGTAACTGGTACTTCTTATCTTGATACTCTACAGTTATGGCTCTTCCATCAGTTGAAAGATGATGAACAAGAGAACTTTATTTTCCAGCAAGATGGTGTGCCGCCTCACTGTCACAACGAAGTACACGATTGGTTGAACGTTACTGTACCCGACCGCTGGATTGGCCGCAAAGGGCCCAAAGAAAGAGTTTGTTTCGCATGACCTCCACGGTCACCCGATCTGACGCCTTACGTTTCTACCTTTGGGGGTTCATAAAGGATCGTGTGTATGTGCCTCCCCTACCAACTGACCTTTACGAATTAAGAAACAGGATTGAAGCAGCTGTTACAACAATTACTCAAGGAACACTAATCAAAGTTTGGGAAGAACTCGCATAACGTCTTGACATGTGCCGTGTGACGAATGGTGCTCACATTGAACACTTGTAGGCTTTTCTGTAAAACTCTTTGAGTTGCTTTTTCATATGATGTGTCATTTATAGCGGTAAGTTTAATGCAATAATTGCTATAAAGCGTTAAAACCCCGCTATTCATTTAGAAACACCCGTATTTGAATTCATATGAGCAATGAAAGACTTAAAATATTAAATCTCAAATAAGAAACTCAGTAGAAGCTTTGTGAATTTTATTATGTTCTTCATCCTAATCGTTTATTTAGATCACATACTAAAACCAGATTTATACCCATACTATGTAATTGTAAGTTATAGATTAGTTGGTTTTGAAAATGTATATTATAATAAAACTAAAAAAATTCAGGCAATTATATAGCACAAGTTTTAATAAAAATTGTTTATAAATTACTTAATTCTTATTACATATTACACAACTAAGTACAATTTCATTCCTTTTACACTTAAAATATGAAATATACATCTATTAGATTTGTTCTTTTAGGATCGAAAATAATACATTTTTATATATTTTACTGTTATACAATAGGGTTACAAAAGAGCTATTAAATTTAATATTTTAAAAGTTGATTAGAAAAATTGATATTTTGGGGTTGTAAAAATTCATACATATTTAACAATAACATACATATACTTCAATAAAGAAAACACTTGAAAATCCTAGGTTGGACTAAAAAAAAAAATAAAACCATATAATTTATAATAATACCAATAAAACAATTAATAAATTAAGGACGCTAAATAAAACAAATCATTTACCAACTAAAATATGAGAATTAAAGAGAGCAGTTTAGAGAGAAAAAAAATAGTTGACAACATAAAATATAAGATCAATTTTTATTTTATTTTACGATAATATCTAATCATTGTAATTTTTTTCATACTATGAAGCTATTTAGAATATGAAATTGCATTGTACGGTTGTCTCATAACATAAACATATGTATTATTGAAAGTGATTTATCACAAATAATACAATTACATTAATTGGGGGGGGGGGGGGTGGAGTGGTTGTTACTAGTATTTGTTTTTTATTGTTCTATCAAGTTAGGTGTTAATAGTTTTATTAACCTATTTATAAATTCATTGATTCGTAGACTTTTCCAGAATGAAATAATAGACTACTCAGAAAATCAAATTTGTTATTATTTTCATTGCGTTCGTATGCTATTATTTTAAACCACACCACTCCCACAAAAAAGTAGTTAAATATTATATTGTTCATCAGCATACGTAAGTACAATTGTTTTCCATATTTAACGTTACGTGACCGAAATGTAAAATCTTATAGTAAGTTCCACACGTTGTAATAGTAAAAAATACGATCATAGACTTTGTTTTGTAATTTAAGGTGTCATTGTAGGCCTCACTCATATGGTATAACACAGTCATAGTTTTATTATAAACGTATAATTGTTTATTTATTAATTTATCCATTCTTAGAATCAACTTCATTGTCATAATATAATCTAGACAGAAACATAAGTTTTTGGGATAAAGGAGGAAGACGTTTATTCTGCTCTAAAACAAAAATTCTGTATTAAACAGATAGATCATTTTGATTTTATATATCAAATACTATGTATTTTGATTTTAGTATTACTATTAATATTATCTAGTGTTATTTAATAATATCTAGTGTATTTAGTGAGAATGTAATATTTTATTTTTATTTTTATTCACGTGATAAATATCTGCTTACGTTTCACAATTATCAGTAGATCAATTATATTCACAATATAGTTCCTTTTAACTGTTAGAATAGGGCACTGTTAGGAATTAGGATAGTTTTAGTTAGGAATATAGTCTAAGTTCTTTTTAGGAACACAGTATGACAACAATTATTGTGACAGACCTGAAAAAATGATGAAATTGCTTACTTTGCAAGCAAGGCAGACGTCATTGATGCTACAAACACATATAAACCCTTGGGTGGGAGAAAACTTGGTCAGTGGGCCAAGATTAATCGAGGGAAGTGCGGCAGGAATTTTTGAAGATAGCCAGACGGACTTGGCGAGCAAGAGAATCCTGGGAGCATAATTCTGGAAGATAGCCAGACGGACTTGGCGTATACGAGCTACCTAGGAGTTTTGAGACTTCAGATGAGCATCCATGAATGGCAAGCAGGGTGAGCAAACTTCGTGTCTAAACCTTGTAATTATTTCAGACACAAGTAATAATAAAATATAAAGTAGAATCAGATCTGTGAGTCACAATAATTAGAGTCATTCTGGATTAATAGTAGTAATAAAGATATTGTATTATTGTAATAAGTTAGGAGATAGGCATTGTTAATAAAAATTAATTAGTATACTGAACCACTGATTTGAGGATATTTAATTGAAAATAAGAACCCAGGCATATTTTTGAGGGCCAATCCTAACAAATGGTGCATCGGCCGTTCTTTTAGTTTTTACTAAAAAGTTTTATAACCATTTTATGAAATGTTGAGTTTTGTTGAATTCTTATCGGTCATGGGTTTAGTATTTACTAAACACTTTATTACTTTATTTAATTATTTGTTGATTTTATTAATTGAATGTAGACTTGAAGTTGATTTACTTGATAAACGTTAAAATGGAAAAATTGGTTATAGACAATTAATTTATCTGTATTTAGTGTTTTGTTTCGTTATTTTGAAATTTTACTAATTTCATTTACTAAAAGATTACTATGTTATGTTAATTGTTTAATTTGTTGAAAAGTTGATTTGTAAATAGTTATTATAAACTTTGAGAGAAATATTATTAAGTTTTGAAGTAACATTTATATTCAATTTGTTCTACGCTTTTAGGTTGTCAAATGTTTGATATTTCTGAAGATTATTAATCCCTTTTGTGTAAATGTATTTAATCTGTTGATTTAAGAATAATTTATTTATTATACAGTTTGAATTAATAAATTTTGAATGTATATATATGGTTGTTATGCAGTTTGAAACATTTGATATTGTCAGCGTCTATAGTAAATAGTTTAAATTAGTCTTGTATGTTTCATAGGCAATGAACTGCAAGAAATACTTAGGTCAGGTTTATTGTGAATGAAGTGTAATGTGAAGATTATATAACATGCTGAGTAGGGAAATTCCTTGGAGTTTGATTGTTTATTTCAGCATACCTTTGGCAAGGTGTGCAGTGTGAATGCTGATTATTTTACAACAAATTAAAGTGTTATGCGATTTCTATGGCAAATAATGGTTTACGACGAAAATTTAGACATGCTAAACCAAAGTGTGCAATTTATCGCAAAAATGTAAACCATTTTAAGAAATCGCATAGCTATAGAGAATTTGTTCCACTAATGATAAACAGTTACATAAACAGTTACATGTCAACAATTTACATTACACAAGGTCGCGGCGGTTAGATCATAGACTGCTGACAAGTCATTGTTGCTAATTAACATTGCTTCTTACTTATTGCGTCAAAAGTCTTCTCGGAAATAGAATTCACAACTAACTTGACATACATTTTTATCTTGTTTTCGGTGAACTAAGTAGCTGAAACGGATATTTATGGGTGTCAGGTGTTGAATTTTTCTTTGTTTGTGTAGGAACACCAATAAAAAATAAATAAAATAAAATAAATAAATTTTTCTAAAGAATGCATAGTTTAGGTTAAAATTATAAATATTTTGATTGTATGTGAATATAATTAAAAGAAAGTTAGTAAACATTAAGATTTAGATAAATAGGGAATAATAAATAATAAACATGTTAGGATTTACTAAAATAAGAAGTTTAGAAGGCAAATTTGAGGTTAGATTGATAAATTACTAAGGTTTAAATAATGTTAAAGTTTTTTTTTACTTGGAATAATTAAATAATAATAAAATGGAACAATAAAGTTTAAAATATTGAAGTATCTGATTTGAAATATTGATATGATTAATAAATAATGTGATTTTAAGGTAATTTGAGTAAATTTGAAGTAAAATGATTAAAAAATGAAATAGATGAACAATATAAGTGGAGGTTTAAAGATAAAATGATTTATATAAATGAATTAATTGTCAAGAGAGTTACTTGTGCCTAATGGACATAATTGGTTTGCTGGGAATAATGATAATTTAGAATCAAGGTTTTTTGAGATAGTAAGATTTTATATTTTTTTTAAATGCAAATAAAGTAATATGAAGAGATATTTTAGGTTAATAAAGGAGATATGGAGTTTACAGGAATATGATAGGGTAGTGTCAAATAGAAAAATGAAGTCTATAAAGAGGTTTTCTTTGGAGGAAGTAATTTGGTTGCATTGAAAGGTAGTTTTTTAAGTTTACGAGGTTTCTTCGATGATATATGAATTTGCGACGTTTTATTGAGGTTCAACGAGATTTACGACGAAATGTGATAGGAAGCCAAGGGGCACTATACACATAATTATTGAAGTTAATAAGATTATTAATGAGTTTCTACGAGGATATATGAGTTTTTATTGCGACGAAATATGACAGTAACCAAAAAGTTCTGCATATAAATAATAACAATGAAGTTTTTTTTTATAAGGAGTTGATGCAACCTGGTTATTAAGTCATGAGAAGCCTATAATAATGATGAGTTTTGAGATGAGATACTATGATGTAATATTAATGTAAAAGGAGTTTTTGAAGACAATAGGTGATTTTTTTTTATTTTAAAAGGTAATGATATAATTTGAAATGTATGTAATTAAAAATGAAGTTTGTTTTTGTAATAAATAGTGTTTTGAGAGCATATTATCCCAGCAAACCAAACAAGTTGAGAATTTTTTTAATGAAAAAGGAAGGTTCATGAATAATAATAACTTAAGTAATGAGATTTTAAAATAAATGATAATATAAGTTTGTGATTAATGTACAATACAGAATGACTCTAACCAGGGGGGTTGAATAGTGCAATGATTTTTAGACACAGAGGGTAATTATTATTTTTTTTAAATTACAAGGAAATTAAAACATGACGTTTGCTCAATGGTAGCAACCCGTGTGTAGGACTGTTGTAAGATTGATAACTAATTTTTTTGTTACTGCTTGATAGTTTCAAGGCTAAGTAACATGTTGGCAACTACGAGGCCATTCTCAGAACCACATTCAACTGCTGATTCACGTCATGAAGATGGAGCTGATGGGAAGGATAAATTGGCAAGGTGGCAGCAAATAATTGACATCATTGAATTTGTAATAATGATTGTATTGTTCGTGGTTTGTTATGAATTACTATGTATATTATGGTATGTGTTTTAATATATCATGTTAAACTAAATTATAATTTCAGAACACCAGTTTGTTATATAAATAGTTTGTTTTGAAAGTATAAACATTAAAAATGTGACATAAGTTGTTTTAGAATTATGAAAATTGTTACTAATTGTAAAAATTTATTTTATTTTTGAGATTATTTGTATGAAGTGTATGTAGGCTATGTCAGTTGTGATGCAATATTTAGGTATAGTGGTGATGTATTTTTGTATATTTTGTTTGTTTCTAGTTTGAACGACTAAAGTGACATGTTTGTTTTTTTTTTTAACATCGAGACGATGTTTAGAGGGCGCCGGTGATGTTAGGAATTAGGATAGTTTTAGTTAGGAATATAGTCTAAGTTCTTTTTAGGAACACAGTATGACAACAATTATTGTGACAGACCTGAAAAAATGATGAAATTGCTTACTTTGCAAGCAAGGCAGACGTCATTGATGCTACAAACACATATAAACCCTTGGGTGGGAGAAAACTTGGTCAGTGGGCCAAGATTAATCGAGGGAAGTGCGGCAGGAATTTTTGAAGATAGCCAGACGGACTTGGCGAGCAAGAGAATCCTGGGAGCATAATTCTGGAAGATAGCCAGACGGACTTGGCGTATACGAGCTACCTAGGAGTTTTGAGACTTCAGATGAGCATCCATGAATGGCAAGCAGGGTGAGCAAACTTCGTGTCTAAACCTTGTAATTATTTCAGACACAAGTAATAATAAAATATAAAGTAGAATCAGATCTGTGAGTCACAATAATTAGAGTCATTCTGGATTAATAGTAGTAATAAAGATATTGTATTATTGTAATAAGTTAGGAGATAGGCATTGTTAATAAAAATTAATTAGTATACTGAACCACTGATTTGAGGATATTTAATTGAAAATAAGAACCCAGGCATATTTTAGAGACCCAATCCTAACAGCACCTTTAATAATACATGAACCTGCTAAACATCGTTCTAATCTTTCAGATCAAAAACAGTTGTTTTAGATTCGTTTTATCTCATACAATAAACAAGCCCAAGTTTAGAGTATCAAATGTATTTGTCATATGTAATACCGTTTTCTATGCGAAAGGAAATAGTTTTAATATTAATAAAGAGATTCTATATTTCTTTGAAAATACTTCATAAATTTAATAATAATATTAAGTAACCATTTTTAAATATTTTAAAATTCATGACTGTTTTCGATGTATACATGTTTTGCAATTCTCGTAATATACTAACACTTAAGTTGTAATAACATTCACTACTGCGCTGGACAATAGAGAGTTTCCCTATAGCTAGATGATTGACCTTGAGACCTCTAAACAATGGAGCTCAACTTTCATGTAGAATGTGTCTGTTATATATTGCGTCTGCCGATTGGATAAGTAATAGAGTAATATTATCGGGTAATACGATATCGTACGTTTTATTATAGACCAAAATATAACAATTATCGATCAAACATAAGCCAATTAGTTATGGTAATTCACTACAACGATTTTAAAGTAATGATTAATTTATTCATAAGTCGTAACATGTATTCTTACCGGATCGTATAGACTCAATCTATATAAATGAAATAAATAAATTTTATGATTGGTCAGTTTATGTTTCTAACTACGTATCGATATTGATGTTCGCCGAAAATAATTAAATTATATCAACAAAACTCGAAAACGTGCGTTAGTGGTAGAAGGAATGATCCATCCCCTCTATTCTCCATGGTGTTGTTTTTTCTTCTTGTAAGCCAATTGTTGATTAATTGTGTTGATGTAGTTAAATAAACGTCAAATGCTAAGCTTCATAAAGTTTCAAAGAGATTAAAGTTTTATCCTCATTTGCAATGTAATGAAACAAACATGTTTAGCGAATTAATTAAAAGATACTACGCCCTAGATTTCTATGAATTTTCTAAAGTGAGGTACTTTCCTGCAATAAATAAGCTATTAAAACCTTTAATACAAGGATAAATAGCCACCCTATTGCTATAGAGTAAATTTAAGTAAAATCCTTTTTACGTTTGTACATGTTCATCATATAAGTAATAGATAAACAATTCTATATTCAATATATCGTTTGTTTGAATTTCACTAACTAATAATTGAATACAATGATTTACATTGATTGATTTTCCAATTTTTGATTTTTGTAATTTTTTAATGATAGAGCAGCGAAAATTCAGAAGAACTTGCTTAGGTGTCAACCACTCAAACTAAAATTGTAACATAATAAATATACATCTTCATACAAACACCAAAGTTACAAATTTACACATACACATAGACTAAACATAACAATATTTAAAAAATTCGGAGTTAAAATCATAAATACAATTAATTTATTGTTATTATTGGTATTTGATCGCCTATAGAGATAACGGAAATTTGAAGGTCAGTGAGCTAATAAGAAAACTACGTTGAGTTCTACTCGGTTTATTTCATAGTATTATATGTATTTCATATATTTTATATGTATAAGTTTCATGTATTTTAAGGGTAATTGTAAACTTATGTGTTCTGTGTTTTGTGTAAATGTGTAAATTAAATATATGTGTCTATTTAGGTTTGGAGTTTTATAAACATCAAGAAACACAATAGACTTACATCAAATCAATTAAATTAAAATATTTGTTCCGTTTTCAGATCTTTTTATTTGTAGTGATATACAGTTCATAGGAGTTTACAGAATTTTATTAAATTTCGATATGTTGGCATGACCTTATTTGTAGCAAGGAAGTTTTATAGTTTGTTAGACAGTGTTCAATTATCAATAATTATTGACTATTGTTGGAGTTAACTATAGATGAAAAAGATTATTTCTTTTGGCTGACCACTAGACAAGAGAAAACATTCTATAAAGAAATGTAACACAATATATGTTGTTGCATTAAAGTTGTAGTATAAATCAAAATATTTTCAATATTAAAGACATGTTTTTATATGGTTCGTTTAAAATAAAACTTTAACTTGAAAACCCCCATTGAAAAATCTCATGTTTATTTTTTAACAAAGTTACCTTACATACCTCCCCACCCTTAAATAATTCTTTTTTATTAGTTTCAAATTTGGAAAAATAAAATATAATTTATGAATCGTTATAAATGTAATAAAGAATCTAACCTTTAACTTTTCATGGCGTTTCTATGAGTTTGATTTGTGATATATAAACATGTATGAATATAACTAGGCCATAAGCATTTGTTATGATTATAAAGTACTACAAAAAAGTCACGAGGAACTAATCCGTCACTGAAATATTACATAATATTAAGAAGAAAATGATTGACAATGGAATTCACTAACTGGGTATTTCTTTGATCAAGCCTTTTGTAAAGAATAAGGAACGAACTTTATATAAAACTCTTTCACTTTTAATAATTTTTTATCGAAAAATATTTAAAATTGCTTTGATGCAGATAAACTCAGTAATTGTACGCTAAACTTAATTAAGTCTTATTTCACATAGCTTTTGTTGTATTAAAGTTATATACATAAATGTTCACGTATTTTTTATTTCTACGCAGTTATCATTTCTATCACACTACACTACTATACTTAAATTTAGCAAATTTTATAACGAAATCTACTCCAAATTATAATGGGCGCATAAAAATTAGTTAAATACAAAGTTTATATTGTTATATTACAAAGATGTTTGTTTCTCCGTAATTTTTGAAAATATAAACATATAGACAGTGACTTTAATATGTCACACACAAAAACACACACGCACACACACGCACACACACTCACATATTCCTTACAGAATTGGACAACATTTTCACAACATATTTCTACGAAATCTATCTCTAGCAACTAATTAATTTATCATATGGATGAGTTTTCTTTCAACTATGGTTGAACAAAAATTAAAACTGTAGGTGTTATTTAACAGGTTTATAATGTTTAACGATCCTCAACATTTATTAAAATAATTAGATTTCTTATTTATACTCTAAAATGTCTAATTTCTTGGAATTTAATAAATTCTTTGACTAGATACAGTTACTTGTCTGTTTTCATACTTCATCATCATGATACATATTAGTTCGTAAATATAACTTAACTAAGTATAAACGACCATAAATACAATTGATATTAAAATATATTGACACAAAGCTTTTTCCACGTAAAATGAATTTAATAAAGACATTTTATGACTATTAGAAGAGATGTAAGAGGTTAGTGTCATAAATAAATAATATAATAATTATTTAGTTTTTGGTTTTGTGAATGAGTGTAGAGAGTAAAATCTAATTGTAAACTTTTGATTATAATAATTATATTATTTTGTGTAGATAAAGTGAATAATTTGTAATTGGTTTGGAAATTGTTTCTTTTGAATATTTGGCTATTTTGCATGATTGATCGTTTTCATCGCAGTAGAAAATTCCAATTCATTAAATTCTACGCTGATTGAGTTAAATTTCAATATTTTTTATCAGTTATTACCTATGGTTATGACAAATATTTAAAAAGGAAGACATAGTTGATTTTTTTTTTTTTTTTTTTTTCAATATGAAACTTATGGGAGACAAATAGTTGATGTTAAATACTTATATTCATACTGTTAGCTTGCCAAAATTATATTTTTTTTTTGTTTTTGTTTTATTTGGTACTTCTGAAAAGAAAAAAAAATATTACTATGATCAAGATATAATATACTACTGTACAAAAATTACTGTTTAGCTGATTATAAGACTCACCAAGAGAGAGATATTCGTGTTGTAAGCAGTAGGGGAGGAAAGTCAACACCGATATTTGTAAATTTATTTGAAATAAATATGCGGGATTCACTATCTGTCTATATGTTTGTTTATGTTCTATATTATATCAACATTTAGTTTTAATATTTGTATTCTTTATAGGAACGAATATATTCAACATGATTCTATTTTACTTTGGATTAAACTCTTAAGAGTTAGATTTGTCAAAACATTAAATCATTATTTGTCTAAATTTGATATCTATTGATTATGCAATTATTTCTAGTTGCCTAAAGAGTTTAATTGTGCTGTAAAATATAAAACAAAATTATTAATTAATCATATCTATCATTTTAATAAATTATGATGTCCAAACAAAAATCCCAAGCCCGCCATCTTGGTTAAATACATTTACCATAATTCTGAAATATTTATGTATGAATTTTATTTTATTTCAATGATGCAACAAAGCAAGTTTCTGCCAAATGATTATTTAAATTACTTTATCTAAAACCCTGATAAGGACAATAACTACTCTTTAATATTTTCAAAATTTTCGCTGTATAATCTTTTAAAACATTAAAAAAATATGTCTTATATTTTTTTAAAAATTATTATCTGATTTAATTTCGATATATATATTTTTCAGAATACACCTTATTGTATACAAATAAATTTTCTGTTCTATTTTAAATTAAAATCTTACTTAACATATATAAACTTTTGCTTTTGATAACAGTAATCTGGTAAATTATACATTGATAAATATTATAGATGTACTTATAAAAAATATCATGCACCAGAAATAATAGTTGTGGATATTTGTTTAAAGACACTTCTAGTATGTTAATAATGAGCATATTCATTTAAATAAGGAAATCGCGGTGGTACCTCCTGGGTGAAAGGAAGGGAATTGGTGTCATTTGTTTATTCCCTAAAATCATAAATTATTTGAAGTATTATGTAAGACGTCAGTAATTTTTTGACTTTGGTTTGGCTCTATTACTCAATGTCATAATTTTATTAATTGTAGACCGAAAACCATAAACTAAATTTTTAAGAACACTATTTTACATTTATCATGCATTTTAGTAAGAGATGCTTGGTAAATATCTATAAATGTATTAAACAATGATTTAATATAACTAGAAACAACACTATTACATTTCAAAGAACTGTGTAACAATATAAGCCAGTAATAAATTGTAGCTAAATTTACATATTATACATAGTGAGAGTAAAGTATATTGTCCGAAAAAAGAAGATTTATTCCATGTATACCTATAAAGGAGGAAATCACTACGTTATATAATACAGTACGATATTTATTATCATTTTCACACTATATGAGGAAGATAATATTTGTTGCAGATGTCTTTATTACTGAAGTTGAAATAGTTCTATGCATTGTTTAAAGAGATTATAGAATTATCAACAGTAACATTAATATATATGCATTCAACCTAATATTTCAAACTAATCTATAATTAACTCATTTAAAAACAAACATATACAGTAATTTATAACGTCAAAACATTAAATATATTTCCAAATAATTAAACTATTATATACATACATATTTTAACACAAAATAATCTAAGATACGTTGGGAAGTAGAACAATATCTCCATAATTAGGAATATTTAAGTGCATATTTCAAAATGTGTTTATGCGTATGTTTTTGAGTATTACACAATAAAATATATAAAATGTGCTAGTAATATGGAGTTGGTAAAAGTGATTAAGTGTATTTTATCAATTATTTGGAACCTTTTGATTTGTGGATTTTCTTTTGTTAGTAATGTGCTAAAAAAATTTACTGCTGAAGATTTTGTTTTAAGTATCTACTGTATTTACCCATAGCAAAACAAATCACTTTTTATCCTCTATTTGTTAGTGACTAATATGATATCAATTCTCATTTTTAGAAATCAGATTTGACTATATTACGCATTACTTTTACGTATAAATATAGAGTCAAATATTATGCAATATTACCTTAAAATGTTTATCAATAATCATCCTTTAACTCGAGTTTATAAATCGTGTGTAATACATAATAACTTTTAAACGAATCTTGTATAAATGTTGCTAAATATTTATTCAAAATGATGGATCTGTGATAATATAAACCAAGCGATTTTAGTTACAACAAAAAATATAATGACAATTTCAATAAACTTACTTTTCTGACTGAAAGCAGCAGCGTAATATGTCTTACTATATAATGTATAGAATACAATATATTTATTGAAACAGCACTCCAGCTAAGTATCATGAAATTGGTTAAAG
Source organism: Aphrophora alni (assembly GCA_963513935.1). NCBI lineage: Eukaryota > Metazoa > Arthropoda > Insecta > Hemiptera > Aphrophoridae > Aphrophora > Aphrophora alni. Next base: position 113,567,736 of record OY740768.1, on the reverse strand, counting down.
GATTTCCATTCATTGTATTAATAAATATATGTCACCGTTAGCATAACTTATAGTGGATTTGGACATGACACGATATCATAATGAAAAATGAGACCCAGATTTCTTAACTACCTTATAAATAAATGGACGGACATTAAAATGTTAGTTGCAATTTATAGTGGTTTATTAAATAAATGTTTCTAATATATCAAAGTGTTTGTAGTTTCCGCAGTAGATTCCAATAAAAAAAAAAATTAAAATATTACACACAATGTATTTAAAAATAGTCATGTACATATTTGGATATACGTATACACCATATTTGATAATTACATATACACAATAGTAAAATTTATAGTTTAACCTGAAACATGAATTTTCAATTTGTAAACAATACAGACATTGCGATGGTATGAATTTAATATAATTAAATATAATTTGGTTTAATTTAATTTATCGATATTGAATTTTGATAGTAATAATAATAATTTATATTGAAAACCTAACAGATCCACCTGGTTAATAATAATAACCAATAATGTTTATTGACTTGACCAATTATTATGGAAACTTTAAACACCAAAATAAACTTTCTATAGAAATCAATTATTTTTTTCCAAAATGATAATATTGAAGAATAATGTGGTTTCTTTTAGTATAGTATCGTGAGTGTTACTGTTTTTGTAACAAGTGACTGTAGCGTACATAGGTAACAGCACCGACCGCTAGTTTGGTTGGATACTTATCTTGATGATAAATCTACTTCCTAAAATGTAAACAGAACCTCAACCTTTCAGAGATAATGGAAGTAGATAATTGTTTCTCGTGGCAAGATTCGTTTTTGACATACCAACTGAAATACACATTTTCTTACGTATCCTTGATAATAAGGAAAATAAGATCAAATGCCCAAGGAGCATGTATTCACAATAATAAAAACAAAGATTCCCCCAACTACAAAAAAAAAAAAAGAAACAGGAAACAGGAAACAAAACAACAATAACAAATCCATTATGTTTATTATATTACCTTTATGTACATTTCAAAGACATAGGCCACATCCTCAGTGGTATACAGCTAAACTAAAACATAAACCTAAAACTAAAGGCCAATTAACGAACCCTCCCACTCTTAACCGACCAATCACATTTGATGTAGTCTTGGGTTGAATCCATCTTATTTAACTTTCTTATATTGACCAACTCTTGTTGTCTTCCAAACCTAACGCTATAGGTGTGTTCCAAGGCTTTGTTTTATTATTATTATTATTTTTTTTTTACTTTTTGCAAAGTGAGAGGTTTTTGGTTTAGAACTACATTTTTATATAGAAGAAAACAGTGTAAAAAATAGTCATTGAATACACTGACAGCGTATAGAAAAGAAAAGAAAAACAGTTGGTCAAGAAAGGCCAAATAGAAATGACGTAAGACAGGAATTTAAGTTAGGACTAAATGGACTACGTACCTCAAATTATCAATTGGTTTCAATGAATCACCAAGAATTAAACCCATTTGGGTTTAACAGACAAAAATTTACAAGTCCAAGACGGTAATTTAAAATTATAATCAGAATAAAATTAAAATAAAACAAGGCTATTGTTATTAAGAAAACAAAACAATATATTACTTTACATAACAGAACCAGAATTTTTCAATATAAAAAATAGATTAATCAAAAATGATATTCTTTTGCCTTCTGTCATAAACTGAGATATTTCGGTCCTTCAACATCTCACCTTACACCTACGCCTTCTGGGTCTGAAACAGAACAAATTTAAATTACAGAATGTAAATGAACGTGTTATTTACAATAATTTTTAAACAGTTTACGAAACAATTGCTGAATATTATATCTGTTGATATTATAAAGTTACATAATTCAGGTATGATCCTAAACAAACAGAACTCGCTTACGATTAAGAACGTTAACACACCTACTACACGATCTCCTTCTTTTTCTTGGACATGACTTCCTTTTCCTTGGACAAGATCTCCTGCGTCTGGTTATACATCTCCGTTTTCTAGGGCACGATTTTCTTCGCCTCCTCTTAGGACAACATTTATCATCAATTATATCATTCTCGTGGTTCATACGATCTAACGTATCCATATCTTTCTTTGTTATTTCCTCAGCGTTCAGTCGATACTTTCCTTCTTCTGTTTCTTTTAAGAGACCTTTGTTTAAAGCGACCTTAATTGCATTACTTATCCTCTCAGGATTTACAAGTTCTTTGTTGTTGAACATCGCTGAGACGTAAGACTCTATTCCGTGAGGATTTGATCCTCCTTGTTCCTTTAACGCCTTTACCGCGGCGCACACAGCAGTCACTAGTTGATTTGATGCTACCATTTTTAAAAACAAATTTCAAATTAAATTTTGTTAGACAACAAATTTCAACAAGATTTGAAAGAAATGTTTAAAGTACGACTGACATTTTGCAAATGAATGGTTACCATGGTTTTATTAACAATTAATTTGGAGAGACAACAATCACCAATTTTATATTATTGTTATTTTTAAATTGCTACTAGTACAAGTCTATTCAAGCAGTATTATTGTCTATCAAGTGTAGCGATACGAAATTTCAATAAAGGATATTCATCAAACATTCAAACTGTATGTACTTACAATACAGAATTTTAAAACAAAGTTAAAATACCTCAGCTGAAAACATTGTACAAGAAAGTCAAAACGAACCGACAAACTCCACATTTTGTCAAACACAAATAACTACACTTTTGTTTACTTTCTTTAAAAAATATTTTTGTTTATGTCAATTACGGCTGATAAAATTTTATTAGTGTAGTTATTAAAACGGATTCAAGGAAAAAAAATGTATATAAGAATTAATTCACAATGTAAAGCCCGAAATTTTTAATTACAACAATTTATAAATTCGTCATTAAAAATTAGGGTACCAGTGTACTATACGAACCCCCATTTTTTGAAACTGGAAACATCCTTTAGCGAATATATTTTCGGTTCTGTTCTCTCTCTACTAACGTAACAAGTAATAATAACATAACTGCAACTTTAGTTCGCCCCACTACAATATTATCAAGTTGGACCATTCACCCGGTCTAAACCGCGCCACTACGAGGTCTGTGATCCTCTTTTTTGAAATATTTAATAGCGGTTTTGTGTTATTTTCCTGATTTATTATTTAGATTGTTTTTAAACTGAATAATTACATAAGTCTATTTAATTATGTAACATAATCCAACCTATTCTAGATTTTTGTAAGCAAAAATGTATATCAGATTTGTGTTAGCTAGAGCCTCCACAAATATGTTATGTTAGGTTATATATACTAAAATTGCAGTATTATTTTAAGTAGTTACTGTTTGTTGTGCCGAAAGCGCCGTCCGTATAAGTACCAAATTTTAAATTATCATAGGGTTAATGGTAAACATTTTTATCCCTTCTACTTTTTCTCCCTCGTGTGTTATCTTTTTGAATTTTGGGTGGAAACAACTGACTGAGCCCTATCTAACTACACATCAAACGTTAAAATTTGAATAAAACTGTTATAGGAGTTGTACTCACAATAAACCCCTAACCTATTAAATAAGTGATCTAAAATGTGTAAATTACTTAGTTTATTAATTTTCAATCATGAATATCAGGTTAAGCTGAGTTTCCCCCATGCACCATATTATATTTCACAATTGACCTATTTTTTGAATTTTAATGATTCATTTGACATTCGATGTTCAACCATTACACCCATCAGAACTGAATCATCGACACATGTAAGGTGAAATACACAATTATGCAATTTGTATGAAATACTCAAAGGAACAGGAAGCTTGTAGTTAGATTAATAATCCTTGACTTGGCAAACCACAAAAATATTCATCTATCTTGATGAATTGGAATACCCGTAACGACGTTGTCGGCTTCAATTTCGGTTTTCAAATTACTCATTAAACCGTACCTATCTGTTTTATTTGGTTTGGCTCATTAGTCATAATTTTTCATCAAAGATTGATCAAAATCATTAATTAATTAATCATATATTTAAGCCTACTTTGAGAAAACAAATACAAAAAAAATTAAAATTAATAATTTGTGGATTTTAAGAATGTAAAGCATGTATGTCCCTCAGAGAGAAAAATTCATCCGCGGGTTTTATACAGCTAAAATTTTAGTAAAATTACTTCACCAATATTGTGGCAAATAACTTTATTGCACAGGTTCCATTTATCATGGAATAAACATCTTAATTTTTAGTGATTTAAAGCAGGCCTATGCAATAGTACTTGGAGCTAGATTATTGAGACAAAATTGACAGTTTGTTTGATTCTATAAGTATAAAAGTTACAAAAATTTGTTTAAACAAAACCAAGGATATTATGAATTAGAATTGGAAATATTAACAAATTGTTAGTAAAACTTTATTTTTCAATATGGCGGTCAGCTCTATATTTTGTTACAGGAGCCGTCTATTACATTTTGACGATTTTCAATAAAACACATTCATATTGTTTTATTTTTTGTTATCTTGTAAATATAAGTAAATGTATTAGTTACTTAAATAATTAACTGGTGCATTTATACAGTACATGTATTTTGGTAACAAATTTGGTAAAAAAATGTTTTGAACATATTTTTAGATGCGATATTAATTGAACAAAATATTTTTTCAGGAATTAATTTCACTAGTATTAATATTTAAAACATTTTTTTATTATTATTGGAGGATTATAAATCAAAAAGTCATGTTTTACTATTCAATTTAGATTTGTATATATTTTTATAAAATTATTTTGTATTTTGTTTACGTTTTAGAACATAAATATATGAACCCATACTTTAATATATTATACAGTCTATAAATATAGACTAATCTTTCCTACATAGCCTACACATGCCGACATAAAACGTACCTAAACAAAACGTTACCAAATGTTTCCACAAATGGAAACAGGGTAAGATGTTTAAACCCACATATTTAAAATTAAATGATGGAGTAAGGATGGATATATCACTTAAAGATGACATCACATTGTGCATATTGTATCACAGTGTGTAAAGCGTCATTAATTAGCAATAAGATCCCAGCAGAGAAATCACCTTTGTTGGTCGTCAAGTGTCATAACATTGTTCAACTGATTAACCTCTACATCACCTGAGAATTTATAAAACTATTTTTCCATAACTCTGGCTAAAACCACCTATGTACGTACACAATATTTGTTTAGCTAACTACTCCAAAAATATGAATATTAACTATGAAATACTTCATTCAATTTTCATTGTAAAACTAAAATTTTATTTACTTGTTATATAATTAGCATAGTACTTATTAAAATTCTGTCCTAGTTCTATCTCTACTGCATTCATAATAAAACTGTTTTTACTAAAGTATAATTATTCCAATGTATACGCTATCATTATCAATCGATTTCAAATATGTTTAGTCAATCAGACTATCTTTTTGTATAAATTCTTGAAAAACAATTTCACCTTACAGATAATAATTATTATAAATTTGGTATAAATGTAATAATGGGAAGTTAAAACAAAATTTTACCAGAGGATACATTTTCTTGCTTCTCTACAAAATACCTCGTATGCAAACTGTAACTGTTTATTAGTCAGTAGTAATGACTTATTTAACAAATAGTATATCTGAACAACGTATTATTTGTATGCAATGAAATTATATAATTCTGTTTTAGTGTATTTTTTTTATTTTTAAAATATTTATATTTTTAAACATTATAAATAAATTAAATTTGAAACAACCAAGTTAATGTAGGCCTACATACAGTATTCAAATATAAATAAATTATTTTTATACAATAAACTATTACTTGTAAATGAATAATTACATGGTTGATATTATAATATACTCTTACTCCTATTTTAAATTGAGAGTGCTGGGTTATTCATATATTATTGTGTTACACTGTAAAAGAAATTTATTAAATATGATGTGTAAATTATCAGACTAAATTTATACTTTTAATATAAGATCACTAATATTTATGACATTTACGACGGTATTAAATTCAGGTTATTTATTTTATTCAATCACTGACAAAACATTGAAATAGTGAGGGAACTTTGCTATGGTTGTAAATGGTAACAAAATAAAAGAAGCATAATCTATTAACCGAACTTTACAAGATGAACCAAAATCCAGTTTTCAACTGTTTCTATTTGACCATTTAGGTATTATTTGAAGAGCTTAACAAAAGGAATATCTTTAGTCAAACACAATGCCTTAGCAAAGAAAGTCCATCAAATAGAATTAAGCATCAGCTGTAAAGTCTAAACTGTTTCAGTTAACGAAATTAATACACTACAACTGACATAAGAGAAACTGAAAATCATCTTCAGGTTTTTGCTAGAGATATATTTACTGTAACAAGAACTAACATTGTAGAAACAGAAAGTTTTAATTGTTTATATCCTAAAACCATACTGTGTCTTTTAAGGAGAACCAAAATTATCTTATTGAAAAACTTCTATTTTTAATATTAACTTATATCTTAGAAAAGGAAATGGTTTTATACAAAAATTTAATGAATAAATAACAACACAATATTTTGTAAAATCCAATATTTTAATGACTAAATTAGTGGTTTTCACTATATATGAGTTTTTTTTATTACAAAGAAAATAAAGTCAGTATTCTAGCAAAATGTTTAATTATAGCTCATACTAGTCTTAAATGAAGGTAATAAAAATATCATACCCTACACAAAATACAACAAGCAAATTAATTAATTCAAACTTTCCTGAAATAATGTTTGGCATACATTATCCCCATTTACCCTATTTAATGCAATAATTTAGTTCAAAGTTTTACCATTCCATATCAAAATTATACTCTTGAAATTATTATTATATTGAAATCAAATTAGTCTTGAACATTTATCAGAACTCTCATTCTTGAAATATTGAGAGACAACTATACTGACGGAATTCAATCAGGAAATGGTCTACATGTTGGAAACTACTGGTTGGAAATGTTGACAACAAAAATACCATTTTATTTATTGTATGTTTTACTTTTCGGTTTTTAGCATCTAAACTCTCTCCTTCGTTGATTAATGTAATAAGAAAGTTTTACAAAATTGCAATTCGTTCTCTAATATGTAAGAAAGGATTCCATTTTTTTTATTTAGAATCAATATAAACTGAAAATTATTGTTTGGGATAATGTATCACTTAGCAAAACTAAATTACTTTTTAAATACATATCTTGAAATTTTATGATCCCTAATGATAAACAATGAAATGTATAAATACCTGAACGTCGTAAAGTAATTGCAACAATAGACCAAGTAAGTAGCTAAATGTTTTCTAATCTAAAGTTTCACATTTAAAATGACGTATCTATAGGTTACTCTTATTTCATTATTTAGGAATTAAATGAAATTCCAACACAGTTTGTAAAAATTAAAGTAGAAGCCATCCTCCTCCAACAATTGCTCTAGACTGGGCATAATATAAAATATTGAAATGTTTTTTTCTTCAACGATGAACTGATAAAGTGTATAAACATGCTTATATGCTAAACAAGTTTCTAGAATTGTCTTTAATGTATAAGGTTTATAGCTAAATTACATTTTTGTTTAAATTGTGTGTGTTACTATCGTTGCACAAAACTAGGTAAATTATAAACTTTATAATTTCAGAATATTAAAATACCTATACTAATGCAATATTTAGGTATTTATTAAATTGCTTTAATTCAGTATCGGATGAATTACACATCATCAAGCAAATTTAAAAAAATACACAACAGCCAATAATAATAATAATAATATTTTATAAGTGTAGTGTTTATATTTGTAATTACATTTTTATTTTCCTGATGTTGGGAGATTCAGTAGAAACTGTAGTGGAATTAAGTTAAGTAATGGCTTAAAAAAAGGATTAGTTGAAGATGTTTAACATACCGTGATAACATATCACTAATCGGAGGGCAAACAAAAAGGAGTTTAAAATCAACTTTATGCATTTTGAAATGAAGTAGAAAACATATTGAGACAACTGTTAACCTCTTTAAAAATATCAAAATACATTTTTCTACACTACAGTGCCTAAAAAAATTTCCTAAGAACCTAAATCTACTTACGGTAGTTCAAAATAGATTTGTTCCTTTTCGATCATAAATATCACTACAGAGTAAGGTAATTTTATATTAGCGTTTTATAAAAATGGCAGTTTTGATATTTATAAATGAACTTCTGCCTCACAAATCAGTAACTTTACATTTCAATAAGATAATGTAATATTGCAGATGGCTGCTGGGATTTGTTTTGGTTTTAGTACTACTGCCCCTCGGTAAAATAACACCGAATAATGTAAATACTGTATATTAAACGTAACCAGGATCATGTAATATAGACTAGAAAAAACAATAATAAATACATCCCATCAACATATTTATAGAACCTATTATATGAAGTCCTTAGTTTCAGGTATATTTCCCGTGTGACATTCGTATTTGTAAATATAAAAAGATTTTACGATGCATTTACATCTCTGATGTTATATATTTAACGAGGTCACAATGTGTTCAGTCAAAGTATACAGCACTTAACGAAAGACATAAATCATGTGTGTTAAAAATATAGGTTATGTCTCAAGAATCTAGGTTAAGTTAACATAACGGTGTTCACGAAATGAGATTGATATTGACATGTATATGTAATGCAGGAAAAATATCACTTAAACATATTTAAGTATACCTTAACAAAAATAAATCAAAGCGACAATTCATATTTATGTTGAGATATACGACTCGATCTCTAAATGCTCCTGTAACTTGTTGGTTTAGTCATCATTGAGTCCACAAGTCTTGCTGCAAAAGTCCACCTTAATATGGTTTCCACCTTGCTTGGGGATAAATAACGGCTACACTTCCCAAGTGTATTTACAAAAATTCAACCTGACCAATATTTTACCCTCTGCACCACATATAGGCATGTACCCATACACAACTCATAAAACGTCACCCCAAAGATAATGTATGATCTCTTCGCGAAGCAGCTTCTGTGAATACAAAAAATATTTCATGCAACTAGATTTTGACAATACAGTTGGAAAATATGGATATTTATAAGCATTGAGATATAAGACTTGCACTGCCTAAATAATCGAATAGCCTACATTAAAAACTTTTTTTTAAAATCAAAAGCGTGTATTTAACACTATAGATTGAAATGTACAAAATAAATAGTATAGAGTCCCTAATGCAATACTGACATATTTGACATTATCAAATTCAATTATTAACTGATTAAGACTTATAAATATCTTTTACAGACCAAATTATCAGCATTACAGGGAACCTGTTTGTTGCTAAAGAAATGGCGTACAGTTTTTGTAAATATTTTGTATTGCAATCACCCTCAATAAAGAATCCATACTTTTGATTGTCACGTGATACAAAGTTGACAAATATTGAAAAGAAAAAACAAAGTTTCAATTATATTTCACATATTTTTGCGATACGAAATGATCGAATATGTTTAAGCTTATCGCTTTTTTACGACATTATTTTATCAAAAATAAGGATTTGCTTAGAGCTCTTTTATATTACATAGTGTTTTTAAATTGTTTTATGACGCTTTAATATCCACGTATGCATTCAATAAATATTCAAAATTTTAATTATTTTGTGGTTTCTCTTTTAAAATTAATGTAAAACAGCACCACTGTTAAATGTAAATGTATTGAGAGCTATTCAATTTTTTTTTACGTAGAAAAACATTCTAAACCATTCCTTTATCATTAATAAATGTTTAAGTAATGCTGGCCTATTCGGTTACATAGCTTGAAGACCTTCAGACCTTTAGTTTTACTGAACAGACGTAACTGTAATAGTTGTGAAAACAACGGTTTAAATATTTTAAATTACACAATTTATTTTAACATGCAAAAACTAGTTGAAACTAATTAAAATTTGTTTAATAGTAATAACTTTAACAAAAGTACTGCAAACTGGTATTTAACCGGCCTTACTGCAAAGTGTTAAAACTAGACGTGAAAATAATGTTGAGTCCTTAGGTAACTAACAAACACTCTTAGCCAATTTATCAAAATTTATTAGTTCTACTTTATTACAATACTGCACTCTAAGTGATGTAATATTTTTAAATCCGATATTTGGTCTAAGCAAATGGTCTGTTCTAACATAAAGTCATTTTTCCTTGATTTTGATCAAGATAAACTCATTTCATATATTTTCCACATGATAATTATTTAGTCCATATTGTTAGTTTCAAACCTAAACAAAAGCATAATATGAATAAATGTATATTAATTTCTTTAACGGTTGCAATTTTTGTTTACATAAAACTTTCAACTTTTAACCGTCCATTTATATAATGTGTATTCTTATTTTATAAACACATATATCTTTTTCATACATTAAAACTAGACCAATCCTTTCCCTCCAGTTAAATAACAAATAAGTCTAAAGTGAATAGTCACTCCACATACATATCAAACAGGATTTACAAATGTCACTCAAACTTTATTCCTAGACTTTATTCACTTTGAAATGTTATGGGCTATGTTGAAAAAGCAAGAGGAAAGACCTTTATATATATATATATATATATATATATATATATATATATATATATGTATATATATATACCCAATGCATTTAAATTTGTCTTTACAATATTACACTATAATTTGAATATTTTAAAAAATTTCTCACTGTTATATTCATCAGAATATTTAAAGATTTGTGACATCAACTCTCTTTTTTTGTAATATCTAATTTAGTAGAGAAATAAATATAATTTCCGAGCACAAAAATTACTCTCATTACATGAACATAGAACAATCATCCGATTATATTAAGTTAATTCCTTAAAGTTTGAAGAAGAAAAACTTCTTGGTGATAATCGCCTTATATTATATAAATAAAAGAGTACAAGATAAAGACACCTAGGCCTACTTAATATTCTAATAACGTCTGGGTCGAAAGAGTGCAAAAGTTGCTTAAAAGAGACATCATAGGAGATTAAAGAGAAATGTATAAGCTAAGACTACGTGAAAAACGTTATATACCCAGAAGGCCCGTTGGGACTGTCAAAACGGTTCAATATTTGTGTACTTAAAAGAGAGAGATTTGATATAATCCTACCCACATAAAATGACAAATAATGATCCGTCTAGAAAGAAGTATTACTGTAAAAATAGACATTTTTAATTAATTAGTAGCACTGTCTTAAGTATTAATGTCTAAATAATTTTATGGTGGACTACGTCGATATTTATATTTCATTCCCTGCCCAAAATAGATTTGTGTAATTTAAGCATCGCTAACATAATTACATGTTTATCAACAATTTAAAAATCTGAATTTTAATTTTAATATAAATTGAAAAAATATATAAACTAAATGTCTTTGTTTTGTTTAAATATAATCTGCTTCTACCTCTAAATCACAAGGAATGACATGTGTCAGCAATATTTGAATTCCAACTTTACTTGTCTTGCTTTAATTGTTGCTTTACCTACATTTCATCAAATGCATTTCACTAGACTCCACCATACATTGGAACATGTTTTATCAATTATCGCTCACTAAATTTCAGATATTTCGTATCTTCTGTATATCCGTAAATGTTGCAGTCCTATATAATATAATTTTTCTTCATTTAGCCGTTATTTCAATACCCGGGTACCCTTTTGGAAAATCTTAGTTACATATCTTTTGAATATTACAACAAATTATCAAATCATTACAGATCCTCGTTATTTGAGTCTATTAAGATCGATTCCTATAAGTTTAGATATTTATTATGCAAAAACATAAATAAAGTTAAAATTTAAAGTAAAATACCCGTATACCCACATGTAAAAATTTAGTACGCCTACAAAATTGCAAAATAATACCTCTAGATGTAGTTCATTGATTTTTCATTTATGTTAATGTTGCCTGTGTTAACATCAACATGTGTTAAGGGTTTTAGAGTTTTTGACACAATCGGCAAACAAACTTCTTCACTACTATTATTTTAATGTATAAGTTTTTAGCCATTGACCTACATTAATATACCAACTAATATTTAAGTTAATACCAATAAAAAACTATTACAAAATTATAAACGTAACTTAATTACACTTTACATCCGTAAAATACAAAATGATTAGGTTGCTGAGGACACTTAACTGAAGACAAGGCACACACCATATTAGCAGCTGACTGATAACACAAACAGTAGCTGGCGAATCAGTTTAATATGAAAGGAGCAGTGAGTTCACACTCAGACTAGAAGCCGTTCACCCCTCGCTTCTCACATATTGGACGGTGTGTCGAAATGGTATATAGCTAATAAAATGTTGTTTCTATTGACCTGAGTATTTTTTAAAGTTTTAACTACTGGTTTCGAATATTTTAATTGTTAATAAAATATAAGTCAAGCCATTATAAGTTATATGAAATTACAAACAAATTTAAAAACCAAAATTTTATAATTGAAACACTGTATTTATTCAGTTGATGAATTCATGCTTCTTTGGTCTATGAATTACTGAAGACATAGGCTACTAGATTTGTTATCTCTATCCTGAATTTTATTTTATTTATTTACTACATACTAGTTTAATGTGACTTAAAATTGATTATATATGTTTGAAAAATTCTGTTCTAAATTTAGATTTATAATTTATTATTTATGTTGGTAAATATTAATAATTTTTTAACTGTTTAATACCATAACTCTATAATATATATGGCCGCCATTATATATATTCTTTCCGCGAACCTTCTAACGACCCATTACGAACACCTGGGGGATCGCGAACAACAGGTTGAGAACCGCTGGTGTATATCATCAGTTACTTTTGGCAAAATTAAAAACTCCTGATTTTCAAGGAATAGTATCGCTTGGATTGACTACTATTTAACTATAAGATATCAATGCATGTTGTATGAGCAGGGGCGTTCCATAGGTTTATTTTATTTAGTAATTATATAAATGATTTAGCTAACACGTTACGACATTATATGTTTAATTTTTATACTGATGACTTCAGATATATACATATTTATATTCATTTCAATATATTAGATTAAGATTTTCCTATGTCTAAATAAATGCTGATATTAATTTTATGGAAGATTAGTCCTACAGAAATTGGCTAACATTAAATCATAATGAAAATAAAACCACATGTATTTTTGTCACTCCAGAGTTATTAATAAAATATATCATAACTACCTTAGAAATTTTCTAATTTTAATATTTTTGTTGGTTATTCTGCATACAGTACTGGGGTATCTCTCTATTCGACAGGTAGGTTTGTTTTTGTTTCTAATATTATCTCTATTGACCCTTGACTGGGTCAATTTTATTAGTTAATTCAAGACATAGGACTGTAATAAGTCGTTTTATGTGAGAGGACCCACTAGCCTTTAGAACCCGTTCCCCATAAATATTATTATCGTCAATGACCGTACTAAGTTCAGAAAGTATTAAGTTATTGTTGTGGCGGTTGTTGTGTTGTAGTAAACAGGGACTATGGGTGGTTTTATGAGAAGGATCAGATGAATGGAAGTGAGGTCGGATAAATTTATGTGTTCTATTTCAATTTAAATTTAAATAATGTTTTGTTAATTTACTTCAAATAAATATGATTGTAATTTTGTTTGATGTAGATTATGTATATAGAATCAAGTTTCCCTTTTAACTTGTCTTTCATCTTGATAGTTTGTTTAGTTCTATTTTGTATAAAAACTTTATTTTTATTGAATTATACGTTATTTATTTATTTTGATAATGATTTATTTTGTTTTATAACTTCATATTTTTTTTCTCTAGAATATAAACTATAATTTACAGCATTCTTTTAGTGAAACGTATTGTTCACTGTAAAGTATCTATAATTTATCCTGGGATGGCAATCTCAGTCAGATGCAGTTCAAGTAACGTTTTAATTATCTTTCTAATTACTTTTTGTACTTTAATTAAGTTAGTTTTTAAACTGTAGTTTTATTTATTAAGTTGTGATCAGAATTAGAATTAAAGTAAAATCATTTATTTAATATGAATTTATTTGTTCGCATGTATATTTTGTTTTGATTAAAAACTCCTGAGCCTTACTTTATTTTTAAACAACAAATATTATGACTCTAAAATAAAACAAGTTGTATAATGTAGGCATTCTATAACAAAGCAAAAACACATACGTAAACTTATACATCCTATATAAAATATCTTGAATTTATTCGTCTTAAATTATAAACAACACAGAACAAAATTTATCAGTATTTCATTTATTTGTACTCATATTACAATACAAACAAGACGCAGAGTTATATTCGTATCTCTTTAAACACTAAGTAAACTACAATACTTTTATAGAAATGATATGGTTTTTTTAATTTTTAATGGACGAAGTTGTAAATAATCAAAACATATAATACTATATTTTAACGTCCCCCCCACCCAAATCGTTATATATTACCATTTAATCAAGAGGTAATACCTAAAAAATGCCGAGCAGAAATATTATTTGTTTTCAGTTCATAATACTGTAAAGGTTATGAAATCATGCAAAAGTACACTGAGTTAAAATAAGCCTATGAAGTCTTACAGTCTCTAAATTTATTCTCTCAAATAATTTATAATAATTATTATATTGAGAATTTTTTAACCTACATTAAACAATCGTTAAACAAACAAAAACACTGTTTTAAAATAAATTATATTTAAAAATTTAAATAAAATTGACTTATGTCAAGTGTGTTTATTACGTTTTAGGTTGGATTACTTTTTGTCCTAACACTGTGATTTATATCACAGTCACTATTTTACGTTTAAAGTAAAAGTATAACCCTTTTATATCACATTAAAATTTAGTTTATAAACCAGCATATAAATATTTCTCTAAATATCGCCCAAACATAACTAAATACTTTTCCTCCACTTAAGGATTCTCAAGAAGTAGCTTGATGAGGTGAAAATATCAAAATGTTATTATCTTCTGGGACGTATTATTGTAGCTTTCCCTTGGATCTGGAAATGCCACGCATAATTCGCACGAACATGATAAAATATATCCCGAAACATGTGGACATTGATAGTTGTCATCGATATGTATTGTTTGTGTACTTAAACATAAACCATTTCTCATTGGTTCAAAATTATGTAGTAGTATGTATTAAACTTATAGCCCTGTGTGTATTTTGAAATCAAACCATATTTGTACATGACTTGAAAAAAACATTTGTTGCAACAAAGCAATTGATGGTTTATTGGAATTTGTTGGCCCCTGAAACAATAGTCTACAGAATTTAGTATTATGTGTACATGTTTTCATATTTTCTTTTTTTTTTATCAAAGAAGACGAAGCTGACATTTTATTTAGTTTTTAGAAAAGCATTTGAAAAATACTTGTGTAATAATTGCACCTTTAGTGGTGTAATAATTTTGAAAATGTAATTATAAGACCCGATATTTATATCTTATTGTAATAATGTTAGTATTAGAGCAAGAAGTTTAAACTACAACACACAAGTTGTAATTAAAGTTAAAGTTTCAATTAAACTTTAATTGAAATATTTACAAATACGTAATTCTGAATTGATTGGAAATAATTTAAGGTAAAACGTATTATGAGAAACGTAGTTAGTTAACAGATATAAATTCGTATATGATAATTTTCAAGACTAAAAATATCAAAATTTAATCAAAGTTTAATGTAATCAAGAATGGAGATATAGAAGAATAATAATCATAAAAAGTCAAGACTGAACAACTTAGTACCGATGATTCCTTTCCGCAAAATGTATGAAGAAGTAAATAAGATGAAGCTTATAAAGAATAACAATTGTACTTAATATATGAATTGCTAATAAATATAATATATTCAATCAGTACAAAATAAACAATTACAGTAGACAATATTAAATCTAGCTTTGAAACAATCTTGAGTTACTTATTATTTATGACATTATTATGACTTGTAGAATAATACAACATATATCTCTTCGTTCTTACGGTATAACAATCGATAAAAATTTAAAATTTTTTTTTACACAGTGTTCTCGTGTACAAATAAATATGATGTTTTATTTAAATTAAAAACACGTTGATCATTCCTTTTAAAGTAAAAAAACTTAAATAAAGTGTATACATATATGGTCCCAATACATTACGAGTCGTATTTCATAAATTTATTAAATTTGTGATGTAATTAATGTTAAATTTTCAAGTTATTTTTTAATGTGAAATTTTCGTATTTTGAACTATTACTTACTTGGCTTATTTCCCCAGTGTTTTTATTTTAATATTGTGATATATTTAATGAACTTAGTGCTAACATTTGCATTATTAAATCATTTTGTTTAATACGGATTCATTATTGTTCTTAAGTTGTCTACGTTCATAAACATATTATTTTATTAAGCAATAGATTAAATGCCTTCCTTTCATATCTCCACAATTATTTTCTGTTTTTCTGTAGGTAAGTTTCCTAATTCAAGCAATAATCAAATTATAGTTATCGTTGAATTTCTAATATATAACTTTCTACTTTTCATAATAAATGATACGAGTTAAATTACCTTTATCTTTTCTTTCAAAATGCTATATTTGACAATAAGTATTTTTGTAATATCTGAGTGGAGAAACTTTAGCTGTTACATCGTGGGTTTTTATATTTAACAATCTCATTTTATATCTGTCCAACTATAATGTTGAATATAACAAAAATGTACCACAATAATTTAATATATAAACAAATGATTTATCTCTTGTCCTAATATTATCAACGTACCCTATTCTTGTAATGCGAAGTAAGAAGAACATGTTTCTGTTCCTGAATGGAAACGTTCACAGGATGTACATCGTGAGACGTTTAACAAATTGCATCAATCTGTTACTTCAACAGTCGTCACACAGCACTATCGCTCTTTCCTTTTTTACATTACTGAACAATACTTAGTTATTTGTCTTTAATATGAAACTATATTTCATTTAAAATGTGTATTTGTGCTATTTCAAAATTGTAATAAATATATAGTGGTTGATTTATAGTGACATAATATCTCGCTGGAAATTATAAAGAACAATATGTTATTAGAAGACGCCTTTCATATTTTGACATCAGATTTTGAAACACAAATTTACGTATTTTTAAACATTTGACAATTTTATTTTAAAGAGTGTATCTTATTCTAGTATCTTATGTACAATGTTCTACATCAAAACTATCTCAAGTATATTTATAGTTGCATAGCCACGTTTAAATTTTCACCTAAACAACAATTTTTGTTTATATATCTCTTTATAACACACTTTAATTAAGCTATAGCTCAGCAGGAACATGTTTTAAATGATCGAAAATTAAAAGCGAAAATGTCATGTTCAAAAAATTGCGTTTGTTTGAAGCTCAAATGACTTTATTGAAAAGGGGTTCTTTATATGTTATTTGTTTGTTGTAACTTACAAACATAAATGTATCTCGTTTTCGATTGAATATTAGTATATTTGGTGATTTCATCAACTCCATATAATATATCAAAGAAAATATGTAATAACGTTATGATATATTGTTAATAAATTATAAATTAATATGATCTAATAAACTATTACATACATACTAGTACACAATCTAGTACATTACTCTTTGAAAATTTCCACTTTTAACATGATGATGTTTTATAACCCCACACAACAGAAACATTTTAACCATTATTATAAATCGTTGTTTAGTTCAGTGAAGCTAATTTTATAACACGCAACGTTAGATTATTCATTAAAGAAAATATATACACCAGGATTTGAATTGAAGCACAACTCATATTTCAAGAACTATTATCCCACGTCCATTTATTTATTCTTTCACTTTCTTTTATTAGTAATTAAATACTAATAATAAATAATAAATCAAATACAATTTTTTTTTAACATACCACGTTTTTAAAAACGAACTAAAAAGTATTAAATAATTTTTCATGAACCTTCTACAAATTTTAGGGAGGATTGTTAGTGGCTATGGATATATTTGGAATAGTTGGAAAGAAAAACGTGGGGCGCAGGCAATATACGATAGTTAAGGAGGAGTAAATAAATTGAATTACAGTGAATCTCATTTCAGATTCACTGAAATTAGCTATGAATTCATCCGGATTGTCTACTTCTATTATTTACCTTCTGCGCCCCACTTTTTTCTCTCAGTGTATTCCTAATATATCCATAGTCACTAACAATCCTCCCTCAAAATTGTAGAAGGTTCATGAAAATTTATTTTATCCTTTTTAGTTCGTTTTTAAAAACGTGGTATGTTAATTTTTTTTTAATTTGATTTATTATTAATTCAATAACTCTCACAAGCCATGAAAAATTTCCTCATCCTAGTTCAATATTCCGGTTATCATTCAAAAGCGATTACTCGGTTAAAAAAATCTATCTCATTGGCCAATTGTTATTTTTTAAATACCTATTGTTTATACAAATGTAGAGACAAGAAACCAACTGAATATAGTATTGTCATCCAATTCTGACCTATGTTCAAATTCTCAGGTCTCTAGCTTATCGGGAAATTAGTTTAAACTCGATTGCAAAATTCCACCCGGACAGGCTGATTGATATGACGGAAAGTGGACTAATAAAAACGTGGTAAAATAATAAAATCTAATAGAATTTATTATGAATACTTAACTGTAAGTTGCACTATGAAAAAAGTTACTTCACGAATATGTGCTATCCGAAAAAAAAAAAAAAACCTAATTTTAGGCATGGTGCAAAGTTGCCAAATATAATAAATAATAGCTTCCGAAGTCGAGCATGTTATCTCAAAATTATTTTTAAATATAGCGATTTTTTTAGTTAATCTGCTTTTTTAACAATAAGCACATATTTTAAAAAATGGTAATGATAATTTCACTTTATTCACACATGTAAAAAATATATGTTCGTGTATTCAAGTGAATATAGAATGAGATAGAGTTGTTAACTTCAATAGATTTATATTTCGAATAAAGTTAGTTAAACATAACACTATTTTTATGTCTTAATTTTATATCTGCAAGGCAGAATGATTTATCTATGAACTATAGAATTATGAGTCTAGTTTGAAACGGGTACGTATTGAGCAATTGACTTCCACTTCCAAGGTTTATTAGGTTATAATATTTTAGACATCTATTTAGTACTAAAAGTTACATATTGTAAATACAGATTAATTAGAAAATATTTACATGTAAAACTGACACCCATTCAATATATGTTTTAATATTTTGCATGTAATTTGCATGATAGTTTATGTTATAATAAGTTTTAAATTAACAACTGTTTTTATTCAAAAAAGAAGGGACTGAGGAATCATAAGTCGTTTTAAGATATGGATTACATTTCTAACTAACCTTTACAAAAAGTTAAACATTTAGAATACAGTAAATGCCAAATAGAGATTTAATTATACTTCAATGTTTTGAGGGAAAATATATTTTTTAACAAAGAAGGTATGAGCCTAAATATTAACCCTCAACACATTGTACTCGATCAATTAATAAAAATATTCAAATTTTTTCTTTAAAATTACAATCTACTAACTTTGCTTTACGGGGCATACAATAGCCCGCATACTTTAATGAGGATGATTATAACACAAAAGACATCTTTACAAAGAACAACATGTCATTCCTTCATTCACATATTTCACACCAAGAATTATTTCTGCTTTTGTCTGAGAAATATAATCAAAAAATTTGATCAGTTTTAATTATTGGACAACAAATAAAACCATTTAACGAATCAAGGGAGTTTGTAAAAATGTATTTACAGTAAGTTATTAGTATTTATTATAAAAATTTAACAATAACTGTTGCAGAAAAAACCGGTTATTATTGTAAAATCAATAATTAAAATAATTATCACTTTCGAAAGAAGATTTTTGTTAATCTTTCACAAGTATTTCGCAATATAAAGCACTGTTATTCTGTAAGAGTAGTGGTTGCACCGTCATTCAAATAACAGCCGTTTATTTTATTAACAAACAAAATTGTTGAATAATTGATATATTCCTTTAAACATTAGCTGTGAATAAAATTAAATTTATTCCTTCTGCATGATAATATTTTATGAATACTTGGTAAAAGTCTACTACAATATAGTTTACCACAAACATCTATCTAATTTATATTAAAACTTTATAATTCGTTTTCTTTTCATTATTACTAAATAGTAAATGGTGAGTTTTGTATAAAAGCTTTTAGTCAAAAACTATTACAAATGTCGACTATTTTAAAGAAATAAATTTATGTTTAATTCAGTTACAATATTAACTACACAATGTACGTTTCAATTGATATTATGTTTTAAGTTTGAGAGTATATGTAGATACAATTTAAAGGGAGGTAGGAATGAAAACCTACACCCGCATTTTAAATACCATCATTGTGCAAACGTCAATATCCTGCGGTATGTTTACACAGTTCACATTTCTAATGCACTGTTTCAATATTTCGTTACAAAGACCTATTCAAATCAATTAGCCAAATCAATCATCTTACTTTTCCAAACAAAAGACATTATTGTAAATTTACAATGATATTGTTTACTCTTTTTCTGAAGTTATATATCATAACAATAACTTTTAATTTATTTGACTATAAATAATCCTAAAGAAAACATAGAAAATAACTATTACATCAGAGGATATAAATGGGAAGTAATCCGCAGATAAACAGGGGACCTGATGTTTATACTGGTTATTGAAACACACTAGACAATTTATATCAAGTTTATTAGGATATTGTTGAAAATCTTTAAAATCGTTGAATGATATGCCAAACCGTTCCAAGCATAATGTTGTTCTCAATTAATTGTTTATAGATACATGGTCAAGTGTAGGTTAAATAGTAATAATTTAATACCAATTACTTAAAAATATCATAAACTTGTATATAACACTAGAATGTATAAAATCCGCCGGAAAAGAGACTAAGGTTGTTGAGATAAAACATTGACTATCTCCACTTCTGCTATTAATTGAACTGAAACATTAGATACGTTATATAGAAACAGATTCCCTACTCCCACCGGCTTACTACGTCTAGACTACATAAAAAGAAAACGAAATGTATCTACTATCTATTACATATTCAAATATTATTCGCGTAATACATTGCTCCCTTATAAAATATATGTGAGTTATAGAACCAACACTTTACAACTGCATTATTTATTTGGCTTTGTCAAATTAGAAAACTAGTTGCATACTTAACTACTGTCTCTTTTAAAAGGAAATCGCTTTAACTGGTCTACGTATGAAATAAAAACTGATGAGTAATCCCTGATTTTATTTCTTGTTTTTTGTTTAATATGATATAGCCAAATCATATATAGTAAGTATATTGTAGAAATCTTCGGTTGATCATACGCTCATTTAATTTCGTTTTGGAAGAAAAAAAAACTGATAACTTGTTTCAGTTAGAGGTTGAAGGAAACTTGAAGAGGTTTTTGTTGCATAATAAATCAAATTCTTAATCACAATTTTATCATTATTTGTTTTCTACTTTTATCATTGTTAAATTCTAGAAGTCATAGAATAATGTAATAAAAATGACACAATATAAATTCTACCAATTTTTTTAATAGCATTTACTATCACAATTGTTAATCAGTACTGATGCATTAAAGCAACTTAAGATTTTCTTCTTTTTTGTATTTTTTTTTCTTAAACATAGGTCTCTATATTCTCTCAAACTTATAATATAATATTATTGAAAAACGCATATTACGTAGTTAATAGTGTAAAAGGATAAAAAAAAATTATTCCTTCAAAATAGATGACATTTATAATAGTTTTCGACTAGCTATTTTATATAAAGCTTACCATATGACATTTAGTTTTAGTACCTATAGTTATAAAGATAACGAATTGTAAAATTAAATTTATAAATTAGACATATATTTGGCGTAAACTATATTCTAGTAGAAAATTGGTAATTATTTATTAAAATATGATCATGCAGAAAGAATAAATATTAAATTTTATTAAAAGGTAATTTTTTTTATAGTTATAAATCAATCGTTTAACTATTTCACTCGATTTTAAAACAAATGCTTGTCAATTCATGATGATGTAATCAATATTCATACAGTGTTGACAGTAATTTTACATACTTCTGAAGGTGTAACGCAATACATTTTTGAAAAAATAAAAATTTTAAATTTAATTTTACAAAATCACTAAAAATTACATCAATTATTAAAAATTTCTTTGATTAGTTAAATGTTCATATTAGTTGTCCAATAAATAAAACTGATCTAAATATTTTTTTTCTCAGACAGAACCAGAAGTAATTATGAGTGTAATACGTGCCTGAATGCACGACGTAAAGGTCTTTGTGAAAATGTTCATTGTTTTACAACCATCCTCATTAAAGTATGCAGTCTTTTGTTTATCACGTGAAGAAGGGATCGTTGATATTGATTTGGAAAGACAAAAGTAATATTCAAATTTAATGTTTGTGTACAAAATATAAATATCACGCAGATATAAAATCATGACATAAAAATAATGTAATTTGCAACTAACTCAAATCCAACAAATGTAAATCTATTGAAGTTAACATCTTTTTCTAATTTTATATTTACTTAAATACATAAACTTAAATTCTCCACCAGTGTGATTTAAAGTGCAATTATCATTAATATGTAAAATAATGTGCTCCATGTAAAAAAAAAAAAAAAAAAAAAAAAAAAAAAAAAAAAAAAAAAAAAAAAAAAAGCTTAATAATGAAATGAAACACTATTATTAAGAATAATTTTAATAAAATATGCACGACTTCAAAAAAAACTATTATTAATTATATTTGGCTAATGTTTTTTCGGATAGCCCATAAGGTTTGAAATACCAACAATTTAGTTACCAAAAAAATTATTACAAATTCTTCGTAGACGTGTATAGAATTATGTATAAATAAATAGATATTAACTACCAGGTGTTAAGCATGTTTTTCTCCAATTTAAATAGTGAAGTAATTATTTTTCATAGTGTAACTTATAGTTAAATATTCATAAATTAATTATTTTAGATTTTTTAGAATTACTAATAAAACAAATTAAAATAACAAATATATATATATATATATATATATATATATATATATATATATATAGAATAATAGTCAAACTAATGTGAGTTTTATCCATTCTAATCCTTATGTAAATTGTTTCTTTGATGTTAATTAATCTAATCTTGTTAGCGTTATAAAATAGTTTCATTAAATCAAAAATCGATTTATAATAACGAACAAAATGTTTATGGAACTATGTCTGGTTGACATTGTAATGCCTAGAAAAACTACAGATGTGAATAAAAATTAAGCTTAACTTTTGAGAAGTTTAAAATTAAAATATTTCTTGATAACAGTATCTCTCAAACAAAATTTGAAATGCATTGTATTCAAGTTTTATTTCAAATTATACAAGACCAATAAATACCACTACTTTACATGCTTTATTGATAAAACACATCCTACGTCATATAAAATTATGAAACAAAACAATAATGTTAGTTTTAATTATAGTATCATAATTTATAATGTTTCATATTTTGAAACTAGAACACTATTCATTCTACAGTTATTTCAACGGAAATTCAATGACCGGACGCTTTTATTGGAAAATGAGTATTCTTTTAGTTTATAGTTGTTTTAACAATTTTTTTCTTAAAAAATTTATATCATATTGAATGGGTCATTCTACCAATTGCCTAATTCAAATAAATACAGTATGCAGAAAAATAAACAGTACTGAAATTTTAAGATTTTATTTGCATAGTTCTACAAACATATACAAGCAAAATGAAGCAAAATTATCATGATTTTTTTAGAATTTAGAATAATGATTTATGTCGTTTTTAGGATGACTTTTAACCGCATGTCACTTAACAGCCAATTTTAAAATTCATGCTATTTTGTTAAACCAATTGTGTTTTCAACAAGTAATACTTTGTTACATTTTGATGAGATTTCAATAAAAATTATGGATTCTAGTTGTAACAACCTATTGGATATAATTTTTTTTCAAAGAATGCCATATATATTATATATATATATATATATATATATATATATATATATATATATATATATATATATATATAAATGGCGATTACTTGAGTCAAATTTTATGTAGTTATTGTTAAATTATAATCTAAGAAAGCATATTTGCACAGTTTTGTCACACTTGATGATCTTCTGTTTGTAATAATACGAACGTTGAACTCGGTAAACGACAACATGTACAAAAACCTAATTAAATTACTTTTTTTTCCCTGTCAATATATCAGCTGAATATCTATTACTTGGTCTAGATGTCTTTGTTCTAAAATTGTTTATGAAAGCGTCTGTATCTTGCAGTTATATATAATTACCAAAAATGAAATTATTCTACAATATTATATGAACAAGTTACAATAAATACTATTAACTTGTGTATTGTTTTATTTTATAGTTTTGTAATGTGTAAATCACAATATGTAACACAGAAAATTTATGTTGGTGTTGAATGATACAAATTTACACCGTAAAGGATAGCAGGAAATTTTTATAGCAGGTTTATAAAAAAAAAGCTTTCTTCAAAATATTAAATTTATGAATCATGTTGATAGTATCCAAGTCACTTATTTATATAATAATTAAATTACCTTTGGTTTCCGCCAGGTGACTTCTTTTTATATACACTTACGCGTTTCGAAGCGTACGCTCCATCTTCAGAGTTCTATTACTTTTTCACTCGATTGAGGTCGTTATACATTAAAATATCACATAAAAAACACACGGACATGTATTAATTTATAAACATATATATGAAGATGGAGCGTACGCTTCGAAACGCGTAAGTGTATATAAAAAGAATTCACCTGGCGGAAACCAAAGGTAATTTAATTATTATAATAAATTTATTATATAACGGAAGTAATTTTATTTTAACAAAGTAAATTGTATTGGTAATGTCAATTTATTATCAGGTAAATCTATAATTCAATTCATAAATAAAGAGAGTTTTAAATAAGTTTACTCAAATCAGGAACCAAGAAAGAAACGCAATTTTGATTCTCTCTAGTTTGTGCTAATAAATAATTTATCAGTGATTATAATAAAAACGTAATTAAATAAATTGGTTTTATTCGTGATAGTAAACTTCTTGTCGTGTCCATTAACATCAGTGCACTCACCTTACTTTAATACATTAATTTATATTGTCACATCTAGAAACATCAGTGCGCACATCTTACTGTAATCCATTTATTGCCACATCTAAAAACATCAGTGTGCTTGTCTTACTGTAATACATTTATTGCCACATCTAGAAACAGCAATGCTTTCTTCTTACTGCAGTACATGATCTTAACAACAAAATATTGCGTAACAAAGAATTGTTCTAAAATATAACACTTTTGTTTCTGCTACTTAAAATCTAACTTTATTAATGGATATTAAAACTAGAAAATCTTGTTAGTAATAGGTATCACCTTATTTAAACAAACAAATTTCTAAAAACAACAATTATTTAAGTATTATATTTGTAAAATATTTATTTATTTTAATTTTGTTATAATTATAAAGTATGAATAAATATTTTAAGCAATTTTATTTGCAGTTTGTACAGGTGTGACATTTAATTAACATGTATTTGATATTATACCCATCATTATCATAATCATCGTTTGATTTGGAAATCCGTTAGGTAATTCACTAAAATATTAACATCCTACGAAACCTGACTTACATTATAGATTTTAATTGAAACATTTTAATACTGGCTGTGAAAACTTAAGTTCCCATTTTGTCTTGGCAAAAATTACTTAAAAAAAATAAAATAATACAATTAAAATAACTCCTTAGGAACTTTGAGATAAAAATATAGCTATTTTCAATATAACCAATAAAATAAAACAAAACAAAACACAATTTTTTTTAGAATTAACCTTATTAATGTATTTTAATTTATAGTCACATGTAAACAAAAAGTGTATTATTGTGATATTGTTATTTGCATGTGTTCAGGTAGTCCCAAGGAAGACGGTTCAGGTTCAGAATTAACTGGGTCAGGTACAGGTTCAGGTTTGTATATAATAGACGGTTTTACCTGACGAGGTATTATAACAAAGACGCCTAAAGGCACTTAGAAAAAATCCTTTTCATTTAGAAGAATTTTTATACTTGAAATGCATTGTTCACCTAATATTTACTTGGCTTTACTAATTTTTTTTTTATAATGATATAATAAAAATAGTTACCTCGCTTCATTGTACGTGATGTAAGCATTATATACAATTAAAGCCAGGTAACTATTTTTGTCGTAAACTTGTAATCTATTGTTAACGATATTGAGTATAGACAGCCTACCTTCATTTATCTCTCTCAGAACAGCTGTTAGACAAGTCTGACTTACTTGAAGACCACATCTAATTTAAGAAAGTTGTCCTTGGAATGTCTTGCTACAACGTCTGAAAAGAATAAAATTTACCTAATAAAACCGCTCAAACCCATTTTAAAATTGTATTATGGACTCTGATTAAAATGAACCATATAGTGTCTCAAATTTTAGTAGTTTCCTTCACGCACAACGGACAATATCATGAGTCTGTAAGGCTACAACTTAAAGGCTTAAGGACAATAATTAACAATACGAATACAAAAAGTACACTCCAACTTTCATCTATTTCTTATCATATACAACATGTATATGCAACATTTTAATTTTTTTTATCAAATAAATTCTTAAACTTAAAACTAACTGCAGGATAAAACAATTGACATACGGTTTCTTAAATGTTGCCTGCAGCTTACAATAGTCTGCTGTATTTAATTTCACTTAATAATACCAAGGTAATTGAGGTATAGCTCTAAATAAATCTGTGTAGTTGGAAATCTTGTAATTGCAGGGTTTTTACCTTGTGTTTTATACCAAAAAATTGGAAGGTAAAATCATTTGAATATATAAAATTGAAGATCCATATTTAAAAAAAAGTTCTGTTCCTCAAATTATTTAATTCGACAATATTTTAATAATTGATAATCTGATCTGATATATAACTTAAATATGTAAGTTAATTTTTATACATCAATTTGTATATGTAGGTTTATTTACTTTTCAGATAATATTATTTTGTATGCGGGTATAAAACACAAACATGATTACACTATCATATATCATTAAGTTTTCACTCAATTGATTTATAAAAGATGTAAATGTAGTGTTCAAATTTAAATAATAATAAATAAATAAATGTCATTACCATTATGACAATCACTTAATTCTTCCCATTTATTTAATACTAAAGTCTTTCATATTTGTTAAATTTTGTAGGTACCAAAATAGGTTATAATTTTTAAGGATATGAATAATTACTTATATAATCTTAAATAAGCATATAAAACAGATTAATTTAATTGGAATTATTAAATATAAGCCGATATGATCAATGATTTCTTTTATAAATGATCAATATCTGTAACATAATTAATATTTTTTCTGATACCATTTTTTATTATGTCTAATGAGTTACTGAAGAATATTTACAATTTACAATATATATACGACGACGAAAAAACATTTTTATTTCGTTACCTCTTATATCGTTTCCTTATAATTCCAATGTTAACAATTTAAACTCCTTCCCCACATACAAAGGAAAATTTGGAACTTGCTAAACTAAAATTTAATAAAGGATACTCATATTTTAATAAATCGTTTGCGTTGTGGTAGTTACTTTTTAGCACATTGTAGTGTTAATCAATATGGTACAAACAACTAAAGTAATATTGTTATTTTGTAGGAAAATCATATTTTATTTTATCCTGTAAATAAATTCACTCCGTATGTTCCCTATGTATTGCCATAACTTGTTTATAAAGCCATTGGTTGTGGTAGTGGCTAGAGATAATGAATATATATGAAATTTTCATTGTGGTTGAGAAACCGTTTGTTGTTTATAGAGTTTCGTGATGAGAAATAAGAAGCTAGTACCAATAGATCATTCTGGTTGAAAAAAAATAAAATTATTGATTAGTAAACTCAACGTTCTGAATTAAAATTACCAATCTGAAAATCTGTTCATCACGTTATGATTACTAAATACAACTTACATTATATGTATCTTGCAAATATTAGAGGACAATAGCGATATACTATATTATATGATATTCAGTGTCGTTTTAGTAAAAACAAATTTTGCCGATTTTCAGATATTTAATTTATCTAAATCGTCTGTTATGATTTATCGGCCAAAACGGTATAAAACGTAAAATATGACAACGAGAACAGTTGAGTTTATTTAAATATGAACAAAAATATTAAGTTGACTACAATACTTATTGTAAATACATATTGCTTCAATAGGTTTTAAAAAAATAATACATTTTTCACAATTTTTCACATAAATTAAAACTAGTTAAATTAATAATCAATTGTGTAAAAAAATCAGTAGCATCATTTCATGATCAAGCATTTAAAAATAACAACATTAAACACCTGTTGGTCAATATTAGTCAAAAATTTCGTTTAAAGGACAATGATATATTTGAGGGATTGAAGTTTCCGTAAGAGTATTTTGGGAAAATGAATCCGAAACGTTGCAGTGAGGAAAATAGTAAAACTAAAGTTTATCATAATATAAATACATATATATATATATATATATATATATATATATATATATTATATGTATATATATATATATATATATATATATATATATATATATATATATTTCTTTATTATTTATTTATAGGTTTGTATATAATATAATACAAAACCTTTAAAGTAAATTGATAGTCTTGCAGTAAACTAAACTAAAATTGCTTTGTTCCGGTTACCAAGATTGAGTTCCTTCTTCAAATACGACAAAACAGTAGCATGATTGGTAGGACAATACATTGCTCCCAATTTATTTCTTTAATAATCGGTTTCACTAGTGTAATATGATATGTTATACTATTTAGCCTTCTCTATTTGTTCTTTATTTTGGTTTCACATTTTCTATTAATAAGCAAAGATTCCTTTCGGACGGTTTTGTATTGTAAGATAATGTATTATCTATGGAATTTCAGTTTTAAACTCAAACATCAAATAAATATTATTGTACAAAAAAAGAAAGATTTTTAAAAAACAATAAAGAAGTTTTTAAAGAGAAAATACTAAAATAAGAATATATTTATAATTTTTTGTTCTACATATGTGATTTTTATATAACCCTAATCAATATGTGTAATATTCAAAATAAAATGTATTTCGTATACCTTAAGGGGTAAACTTTAAGAATTCATTAGCTCGTTTGTTGTATGATTTTTTTTTGATATTTTTATACACTAAAACAGTTGCTAACAAAAAGTTTAACAAATATATATATTACCTTTGAATTTCTAATATATTTGCTATTCTTTATTATTCAATAATATTGTTATATGCTTGTGTAAAATTGATATCCATTTATCATCCCCCTCTTAATGTTTATTAATTATCCTTCTATTTAAATTATAATTCACTGTATGTATAATGTTGAATATCAAAGATCTTATTGAATCATAGATATATATTAAAATTTCCATGATAAAATATAAAGCATTGAATTTTTGTCTACCTTATAAGAAGTTTTATTCTATACTTTAACAATGACTCTGAAATAATTTCGGAATGTTTTAAAAGTTTTTATTTTTTACATTAAATATCAACAACTCAAGCTCAATGCTATAAATCTCGGGTTATAAATGATACAGTAATATAGGATTTACTGAGTATTGAGGAAACTTGCGTGTTTATATGACGTTCTGTGTAAACCATCTCATTTAATGTTGTAGAAGGATTTATTCCTGTTTATGAAAGGAAATGTTTCCAGAATACATGTTGTGGACATTAAATAAATTGCACCAATCCGTTACTTTAACACACGACATTCTCAAGCAGGACTACCGCCATTTCCTTGTCTAAATGTGAACAGATATTATATTTCAGTTAACGTTTCCCTGTTATAATATTTAATCTGGATGATTTATTATGTAATAATTATAATCTTGGATATTATTTGGAATAAACTGTGATTTCGAAAAAGTTCCATTTAGTAGCTTATAACATAAATTAAAACTGTTTATATATTTTTAATGATAGAATAATAATGACGTGTAATATTATCTCTTTTGTAAGAACTATAATTTTGTACTTTAGTCTGTTTTATTGACCAAAAGTGTACAAATATCATTAAACGTCAAAATTTCATATTGGACATGTATAAAAGAGGTTTAAGTCTAAATAGAGAAAACCACTTAAGTTTATACTCAAAAATAGAATAATGTGCCATATAAGGGATATTTTGAATAATTTATTCCCTTCAATTTTTGAGTAAGCAATTACGTATAATAGACTTTTATGTTGTATTCAGACTCCATCAGACAACAAAAAAAATGTAATATAAATTACAATAGAACGTAATACTCTTTTATCACACATACAGAACAAAATACTTTATTTATTTAATACACAAACTTATAATCTTTACTTCACTTAAAAAATCTCATAACTATTATAAATTATATTGCTTGTTAGTGAAGCATTGTTTCAATTATGTATTAAAAGTTATGAAAGAGAATCTCAATCTATTGATTTGTTGTTTTTGATGAGAAAGTATGTTGTTTAGATGAGAAATAAAACATTCTTATGAGACTGTAACTAGTATTTAAGGACAACTTTCATTTCCATGAAGAGTTTTTAATGGCATAAAATTTTAGGAATTTCACTGTTGAAGCAATGTTAACGTACATTTACGATGCACCTTTGACTCTTTTACACACATTAAAACTTTTATACATCACATATTAAGCCTTTAATCCACCATAATTAGAAGCATGCTTCTCTATAATTGGCACGTGTTAACCGATACCTTTATATTTTGGTTGATGAAGTTAGCGTTTTGTTTGCCTTCTTTAAAAACAAGAAATATCTTTGATAAACCTGATAAAAACCATTGGATAGATTTCTTGAATAATGGATTTTGTTACTGTAGTCCTATTGTACCTATCTTTAAGTTTATAAAATATTCTCAAAATATTGTCAAACATTGTCCATGCATCGAATTGATATGTTTGCAACATAGACCACTTTTTAGAGCTGAGCGAAGGAAACTTTTACTGGACTCATATTATAATAAAGTGTATATTTATTTTGATATATCATAAAACATTCTGTATAATATCTATATATTATAGAAACAAAATAATGTACGTCAATTATGTACCTTTAAGTCAAAATAGACACATTGATTTCTAAATATAAATGCATTCCGTTAGAAATTTTTTGTCACTTTCGTTCTGCATTTTATTAACTAACGATTTTAAGGTGTAAATTAACATATGAATTACAAAATCAATCCCTAGGGAAAACAATTTGAGGTACATTGATTAAGTTGGACGAAAAAAATTGTGAATGCATTTAAAAAGAAATCTTTATAATTTTTTCAAAATTAATTAATGAACTAAATTATAATAGTTCATGATTGAACAAATAAGTCACTTTTGCAAACGCCTAAAACTTCTGAAACACTAAACTGTTACTAATTTAATAAAATACTCATTAAAAACCAATCGCGACTTCATGTGTAAATATCTTGCGTGATTTTTGAAATGAAATTACCTCATTCTTCCTTTTAAATTATTTACCAAGACCAAGAAAAAATATTTGTTTTTTTTATCACTTTAGTCTAGCTCCGAATCATTAGAGGAGATTAGGTTATTAAATTGCTTCTGATATTGAATAATCTAATTAGTCTTGTTAGCCATTCAATTCAATGAATTCTCAAAGTCTGGCATCGACCACCACTTGGTCACTTGACTCCACGGTAAAGATCTTTACAGTAGTTTATCCTATTCACTTAAATCGTAGTTAAATAGAATCAATGAATCTTGTAATTGAATTTTCTGTGCTTCGTTGAATCCTTATAGTACGAAAGAAGTTCTGGTCTATAACATATTAGTTAAGGTAATTCCTAATTATATGTAAATAATACTTGAATAATGTATGCAACTTCTATAATAAAATCATCTACAAAGGGATTAAATATAGAAACTATTAACTTTATATGATAAAATGTGCTGACGTATTAAATAAACGTCACGAACTAGGGTTTATAGAGTTGAAATGGGGACGAACGTGATATCTTCATTTATAATGCAATAATTCTCCTTTGTTTAGTTTAACCATGTAACCCCCATCATAATATGATATTTTATAAAGGACGTCCTTAATTATAAAATCGAAAGGATTTACTACAATTAATTATTATAAAACTGTTCTAGCCTTGATTAATCATATTCAACCTACTAGTTCCTTTACTTATTAATCAATTTGACACAAAAATTTGAAAAATCGTAACTTATTTTAAATGTTGTGTTTAAATACTGGATGAATAAAAATAATCAAATTTAGTATTTAAATAAATAACGAAGTTATCTCTTATTAATAAATAGTTTTAATCTTTTTCTAAAGCTAGCGTAATATATGATGTGAGTTTAAATAATAATACATATAATTATTTGTAATTCTATATAATATATTAAAAGAATCATTTAGACAACAAGAGTATTATTTTCTACCTGTTCACGATACTAATTAGGAATATATTGCCTGGATGACTTCAAGCTGTATTAAGGTCATCAGCAAAGTTAACGAGTGGTTGGTAATTTATATAAAATTATATATCAATTGTTTTTAATAGTTTAAAACACTTTGAGCTTTGATTATTTTATCAAGGTTAAAGCTATTTTTGTAACAGTAAGTTTTGTAAGAACTATCCCCAGCTATAAGGCCTAACCAATTACTTTGTGTTTAATATTTACTCTGGTAATCATTAGATAATAATATCTATTACCAATTTTTTTCCCTTTTTAAATTTTAAATAATTTTATTATACGCAGATTTACTATTTAGTTCTTTGTTTATAAATATACAAAATAGTTACTGACATCAGAGTTTGAATTTACAATTAGGCTACTAATGAGAAAACCCTATAATGACATAATCCCGTAAATAAAAACTAATGTTTCAACAATTATATTAATTATATATTTTTTTGATTTTATTGGTTTTTGTTTTTAACATTATTGTATGATCTTAATCATCTGCATACCGACCGATAACGAACTAATCACTCTAGAATTATTGTGTGTTATCTAAAGCTTACGTCTAGTTCAAATTGTCATATTTCGGTAAAAACTACTTTTTATATCTCCTAAACTCACATACACTGGAGTTAATCTTTTAACATAAGAAAATACATAATCGGGATATAACCGTAAATATCCAGTAAAACATCTTTATGAGTAAACATGTGAAAATCATGTTCAATCTTTGTCCTTTTTGCAATTATAATCTACAATCAATTTGATCCCTTATACAAATCAATTCATGGAACGTACACACTAGATTCAGCTTAATAATTTTGAACTACCCATGTTGTTTTATCAACTTAGAGACAGAGTTGAGTTATCTGGTATATGTATATTAATTAATGCCTTATCTCATTTCCAACTGTCAGAAAGTTACAGATGCAAGAAATGATATGACAGAATAACATAAGCAGCTAAATAACAAGAAAAAACCAAGGAACTCACTTATCTGGAGTTCGCTTCGTCCTTTGTGTTTACCGTGAAAATAAACGTTGTATTAAACCAAAGACAGAGTATCTCAATATATCTTACATTTAAGGTTACATATAACACTTACAATTGAAATCTCTAAAAATTGCCAGTTTGTGAGTTGTCGGTAAATATTTGCTTAGAATAGACAATAAGGCTGTAATTAAATAAGAGATTGCTTTAAACTATATATACAGATTTCGTTTAAATTTTAGCGGAAAATCAAACCCGTGTTTAAATTGTAAATAACCAAATTTCACTGTTCAGGAATAACTTCAAATGACAAAAAATATGCCTGTCGTCGTAAAGAGTTCCATTTAATTTAAATGCGACCTATGTTGAAAACACTTTCATAACATCACCGATAAATTCAGACCCTTTTTTTAAATTTTTTATCAAATACTTAGTTCATGGTTTATTTAGATTTTTTGATTGACAAAAATATAAATTATATTTTAGGTGGGGATTTTTTTTTTGTATAATTTGTATTTAATTTTGAGAATTAGTTAGTAGGAAAGTATGTCTAATATTTTTGCACCCTTTATTTTAATTCGTATGTTTAAAAAGATTTTATTAAAACTCAATTTCATCTATGTTATCCTTTTTATATAAATAATTTTCACTTTAGAGTTATTATATATATATATATATATATATATATATATATATATATATATATATATATATATATATATATATATATATATATATTCCAACGGTAAACCTTTTCTTGGTTAATTTGAATGATGTTTTCGGACCCCACTTTTTTTTTTGGGACGCCGATTTATGCAACGGTTTTTCGTTTGAGAATAAGTTATTTCCACCTACTGGAAGTTTTATAGGCAATCTCGTTTTGTTTGGCCTAGGTGAAATAACTATGTGCCGAATATTCAGTTTTCTGAATATCCTGACTAAAAAAAAAAAAACTTCTACGTTATACTTCCAGTACTTTATATTTGATTCTAGCTCAGTTAGGACACAAGTGAATGATTTTACTTTTTGTAAACCTCTGAGTAGTGAGTACACTGAAACCAACCTTGTAAATTGTTTATTTGTGCTTGCAAATATTTTATGAAATTTCACTGTATCAATTCTTAATCTATAACTCATAAACTATTGGGATATTTGAATACTAGGTGTTTTTTGTAAATAATAAATTTTTTATAAAGCAAATAAAATTTTAATAAATATTTTTTTTTAAATTTCAAACATAAAATAAAACGTTTTGGATTTTACTTTCTCCAACAAATACAAAATAATAACTTTCCTTTCAATTTAATAATAATGTCTTAAACTACAAGGCAGAACCAATTATTTACCTAACTATAATTTATTCTAATATTTTATACCCAATTTGATTTAATTAATATTTT
The DNA here is from genome assembly GCA_963513935.1 of Aphrophora alni. NCBI lineage: Eukaryota > Metazoa > Arthropoda > Insecta > Hemiptera > Aphrophoridae > Aphrophora > Aphrophora alni. The sequence goes on along the minus strand of OY740768.1, from coordinate 113,532,750 downwards.
AATAAAAGATTTAATTCGAATTTACGATTTAATGAATTTAATTTTTAATTAATAATACAAATATTTTATCTAATCTAACATCCTAAGTAACCCAGTATTTTAAAATAAATTTATTTGAATTTATTTCAGGCAAATTTAATCAGGGACTAACGTATTTACGTTTCTACCGACCTTTTCACAACTGTCCAGGCGTCGCGACGTTTGATCTGAAGTCCGCGAGCGTTGTTTAGCGATGGCAGGCTACAGATGCTCTGCGTGCTGGTTAAGTTGTCTCGTTGATGAAGGTTGATCCCTGTAGGGTTGTCTGGAAGAATGTTGGATGAATTTTTAAAGATGGTTGTGGTGATGTCGTGTCTGAAGTCCCGGTTCGGCTATTCTCTCGACGTTAAAGTTGCATGTCCAAGTGGTCGCCTGGTGATGTCCTGGAGTCCTATCCGGAAGCTATACGAATCACTCCATGTATCAGCTGCTATGTAGGTTATGTTACTTCTCCAGAATAATCCAAGTTAGGCCAACTTTGTAATGACTAAGTTGCCACTGACGTTCTTGTAGATTATAGTTGTGTCTATTGCTGCATTCCAAATTAATATCGCTATGACGTATGTTCACACTTATTATACAAATTATTAGGTTAACTAAGAAAATACTTAGCTTTTTGCATACTATGGTATTTTATAAAAAACGAGATCAAGGCTCGATGTGTTCACTTACATCGCAGAAATATCAAGGCTCTCGAGTTTCCCCGAGCAATCGTTTATATAGACTCATCTTCAGCCAGCCCCTTCTACCGTTCCACTCTTATCTCTCTCCGTGCAGTTTTTGCCATTGAAAATCCTTTTCCTTTGTAACTCCTCCAGGGTTTTCCCTATTTTATTGAAAGTGACATTTTTGAATTCAGCTCGTTGTCTTCTTTACACACGAACTCGAGTGATGTTCGTACGATTCTTGGTTCGCGTACACGACCCGCGCCCGTTTTTCCGCGGCGATTTCTCCCGGAAAAGTCTTTGTTTTTTGTTTTTCCCGGTTTTTTGTTTTCACTTCTTTATGTCCTTTTGGTTTGTGTTAACTAGCCGGATTTTCTCTTTTTTTTCTGCTTCTGGTTGTCTTGCTGTAGGGTTAGGGAGTTAAACGATTTTCTACAAACTTGGGCTTTCCTTTACTCCCGAAAAATATTTTAAATACTGGATTATTTTTACATAACTACGTTATCAGCATACTATTTAGCGTTTTGAGTTAATAAAAATTTAAGTTTAACTTTTTATCTTGCTGTAAAGGTGCGAATTCTGTCACATTTTTCCTTTATTAAAATTTCAAGTTTTTCTTTTTAATTATACATTTTGTTTATCATTACTAAAATTTGTTTTGGTTAGAATTTAAAAAACTTTTTTTTTATATACTTTTTTATCATTTGAACTTAGTGGATTAACATTAACTTTTTTATTTAACGAAATTTCTCAAAAACTTATTTTACCTTTATTTTAGGCCTTTTTATGAAAAGCCTGAAAAACCTTTTCTTTTTCAATTTAGAGGAATTTTGAATTTCTCCCAATACTTTATTAGTCTGTATTTTACGTAACTTTGTGACTTTATATTATCTAATCTTGCAGTAAATACACCCGCGGTTAGCGGAATGCATTTCCTGAAGATAGTTGTTTTTATTTAATTTCTGGATTTTGGCTTCCCGTATTAATTTTTAAGTATTTTTTACAAGTCCTTATTCCTTTTCGAACAGGCAGGGTCCAAGAGTTTAACTTAGCCAGATAACTACCCTCCCGCGTCAACATGATTTTCGTGACCTATATGCGGCTTTAGCCCACGGTAAGTCCGGACTATTCAAATTTATAAAATTAATTACAAATTCAAAATCCAGGACCTACAACGGGTTGTGTCCGTTGTAATATATATATATGTGTGTGTGTGTGTGTGTGTGTGTGTGTGTGTGTGTGTGTGTGTGTGTGTGTGTGTTGTTTCTCAATAATAACCTTATTAGCCATTAAAAAAAAAGTTTGGGTGGCAAAAAAATAAGAATAAGTAGGTCAGGCATTTTTTTAACAAATTATATATCCAAACACTGTTCAGTAATTAAATCGTAACTTTCAGTTCATTACAGGTACATAAAACTATAGCTTTGTTTATCACTTTTTTTTTTTAATGGTGTGAAAAACAATTCAAAATTCAACTATTTTTGAAAAACAATTCTTGGTTCAACCATTGTATTACTGAGAGAAAATGCAACGTTGTTTAAAAACAATATTTGAAATATTTTGTTAAGAACCCTAAACATTCTAATCCGACAAAATAGTTCAAACATTTTGAAATTCTTCAAGCTACAGTTGAGACTAAGCCAGTAAATTTGTGATGGTTAGTTGAAAGGCAGATATTTAATTAATGTGGCTAAATGTTACTAAAATAGGTATTTGCTAAAAAAAAGGTTCTTGAATAAATATAGCAGATTATTTTTGTATATTTTCATGTTACAGGCTTATATTATCACTTCCTGTTATAAGGAAGATGGGGAACTAAAATATTTAATAAATAATTCAAAGATTTGCTTCTGTTTATGATATTTATTGATGAACTTCGTTTTTGTATTTGATTACAGTAGTATTATGGTAATCAAGAACCCATACCTAATAAAGGGAAATTCCTAACTGTCTTCTGTTTGAGAAAGTAAAATATGCTTCAGGCTTATTGATTTGAATACGTCTTTGTCACCTAAATATTACACCATGTCATTTATAATCGTCAGAGCAAGTTGTTCATGTTTACAAAATCATATTATTTCCTGTGTGATTGTTGGTTTTTCTTTTCTTCATCATTTTCCCTGAAACATATATCTACATATACTCTGAAACGTATAATATTAACGAATCTCAAATATTATGTAGTTAAAGTGTAACTCAGATTGAAATAAATTTATTTTTTCAAAATAGATGACCATTAATATAGATTTTAACTGACTACTTTTGATAATGCTTTCTATTTATGACATTAAGTTTAGTGACATTATCATGATATCGAATTGTAAAATTTAGTTCACAAAATAGACAGAAAAGTAACAATAAATATATGTGATTTAACGATATGTATACCCATAATGAAGAAGAGGTAATAAGTGTACTACATAGTCAGTTCACCTGTAGAGTAACAGATTGTAACCTCAACATGTGATATCACACAGGGAGATAGTTGTATAGACAATCGTTATCTTCATTTAACTTATTGTAACTGCTAATATTATTTACCTCTAACAATAGAATCTCTAACGGATATTTTATTACCTAAAGGATATAAATAAAGTGAAAACGTAGTGTACAAATAATATGAAAGTAATATTACGTTATTAAAAAAAATAGATTATTTATTCGTTAAGTAAATATTTACCGTTCAAATGAATTAAAATCAAAAGTATTGGGTTAGGTAAAATATAATAATATAGTTTTGCAATAAATATCGTCAATTGTATCTGGAATTATATTTCCATGAATCAAAGCATATATAGTATTATTATAAATGATAAATTTAATATTGTTTTATTAAGGAGCATCATTTCACTGAGATAGATAGATTTGAAAATGTTGTAAACCCTACTTGATGTTTTAAAACAGAACCATTTGTTTTCCACTATTAGGTTTTTTTGTGAAATATATTCCATGCATTTTACATGTAAGTATCTGATGAATCTTTGATTTTCACCAGTTTAACTTCATTTATTATTCAATTTTTGCAAATGGTTTACAAAATTACAAGAGTATCAATATATAATAAGTAAAAATAACATTAATCATTAGAAATAGATAACTTCCTACATGTATTTAAATAAACTTTAAAAGACATGTTTTAAGTTCAACTAATTAATAGAAAACCATCATTTATGTTTCACGATAATACTTAGGCTATCAATTTCAAGAAATATATATTATTTGTAAAGTACAAAATATTGAATATTCAACTTAAGCGTGGATACAACGACAGATTTTGATTATACTTCACCATAAAGTAGTGTGAATCTCCACCTATTCAATTGTAAATGTGTAAAATTAACAATTTAAAATAATAGTACGTCTAAAAATGATTAAATGGAAGATTATGAACAAATTGTATCATGTTGTGTCAGCTAATAAATGTATTTGAGAAATAAACTATTAATATTTTCGAACATCTCCATTGATCAATTTCGTTCAGATGTGGTTGCACTTATATTGAAAACATCTAATCAAGTCCTATGAAGTATTAGCGACATAAACAACTTATAATTTTGTTATTTTAATAACGTAGGTAAAGATTGTTTTATATATAAATATTATTTGTGTTTTTTACATTTTGTTTTGGACATTATAATACGTTTCTCGTAGCTGGAACGTAATATTTATAGAAACATGAATTAATCATGAAGGGAGTAGGTCTATTTTTCATCGTAAAATCTTCAATCATATCAGAAGTACTGTCCAGGGAGTCATTTTATGGGTGCTTTATTATCTTGCAGTTCTGATATTACTTTATTCTGCTCTTCATGTATTTATTAATGACGAAACCCGAATAGATTTTTTTTTTTTGCAGAACTGAATACATTAGATCTAGTTTGTTTTCACTTTAAAGTCCCACTTTATAATTTTAACATATTTTTCGTTATGATTAATCCATTACTGTATTATGAACTTATATGTTTGTTAGCAAAGTTGAGATAGAAACTATTATTATAGTTATTAAATAATATTGTAAAATCTAGCTGGAAATTAATTATTTAATTAGTTTTAATTTAATAAATACACATTTATTTGTAATAAATTAAAGTCAATAGCTCTAGAGCTGTAATGACAATTTGTTAAAATGCTAATTGTGGACTGAATGCTGTTGAAAGTGTTGATTTCACTTTAAAGCAATTCAAAATATATATATTTTTAAACTGATAAAAATACTTTTATATAATAAATTGTAATATGTTCTGGATTTCGACCTTATCGCAAGAAAGTCACACGACAATTTTAAATGAATAGTTATCAGTTCAATGCAATTTTGTGTTAGGTTCAGTTCTGTCTTACAGCTGATACGAGAGAGATAAAATGGTACGGCACATATAGATTGTTTTGAATAATAGATAAAGTGGTTTTCTGGATAGTTTCCTGGATAAAAATGTAATTATAACATGTTTTCAAAAGTAAATGTTGTGATACATTTCTCAGATTTTTCATTAATCATTAATTGAACATTTTGCCTAAAATTAGTTTTTGGGTCTTTTTAACAATGCCTCAACTCAAATAATACATTACTTTTTAATGAATCAATATGTCGATGTTGCCCACAAAGCTTTATTTTGAAAAAAATCTTTCATTCCAATGTCAATTGTAAAGTTTTCTTATTTTTTGTGCATTTCTCTAAGAGAAGAAACATTTGAAGTTGATTATAATTGAAGGTTAGATGAGAGATTGAGAAAATAAAATTTTATCAGGTACTACTAGAATCTTACAATTAAAAATGCCTCATATCCATTTAATGTGCAATTCTTGTTCATGCTTCACTATAGTTGTTGGTCCTACACAATATAATATGAATTTGCTTCATGAAAGGTATCTAATGCTTCTGTATATTATTTCTTTAAAAAAGAGTTAATACTTGTAATACTAAGAGTTCTAGTTTTAGATAGAGAAAAAAGAAGAAATTAATTAAAATATTATCCCTTTAATATAAAGTTTAAATTATGTTTTATACTTAGGTTATGAATGAGTTTACAACCAATAAAAGAAACAGTTTTACTGAATTTCATTTTCTTAATAGGTGGGGTTGGATTGTCTATATTTGTTAAATATTAATTACGTTGATCTAAATATGTATAATGACAAACATTTAAAAACTTATTTTGATATTGAAATGACACGAAATTTTTTTTTTTTTTTTAACTTTTTTTTTAAACTTTCTGTAGTGACACAACAATATGAATTATATTGGTAGACTTAAGTCTGGTGTATGAAGTATTATAACAAAATCTAAACTCAAAGCATAGTGTACGATAAATAATTATACCAATGAACTTTTTGTTTACGTTTCAATATGAATGAACTATGTACAAAGTGATAAACAAGCGTCTGCAACTTCAAAAAGGTCGATTGCAATGTATGCCATTCTTCACAATCGACTGTCTATCATTATTTCCGATACAAACTCCTTTTCTATAACTATTCCTAGATTTGTTGAGAAATTTTTTTCACGTCTTTATCAGTTTTTAAGGAAGGACTATAAATATGTACATTGAACTAATAACGTATTTTAGAAACAAGTAAAATATGTAAAGTTTAACATATAATTTATTACTGTTAGAATTTTTAATGTGTACGTAGAAGTGTTTGCCTCTACTTTTTTTACAACTCCTTTCAGTTAGTCACATCATAAAAAGCATATATTACAGACCTATGCCATGACCCTCTACAAATAGTAGAGGAAAGTAAGTTAACCTCCTTTAAGGCTTATAAATTTCTTTAAGTTTCGGTTATTTTAAATGGCGTAGGACTTAACTGATGCGGACTTAAAAATGACTTCAGAAATTTCCTTACTTTGTGACTACAAATTACATATGAAATGCATAATTTAACATATTATGAAGTATTCGAAATAATTATAACACATATTTAGGCTTCAATTAAAAAATGAATAGTATTGATTTAGTTTTATTTACCAAATTTCAACTTCGATAAAATATGTTGTGCAAAAATGTATAATAATACCTCTTTTGTTGCTGCAACATCAGATCAAAGATGTAAAATGAAAAATGGAACCACAAAATGAACTCTAGACTAGATGTGAGCCTCTAATAGGTGAAATTAAAAACAAATATAGTAGCACACGATTTAGTAAATTTTAGTCCGATTTTATTCGTACTTAATTTACCGAGATCGAAAAATTTCGATTGGCAAGATAAACTCAAACCTAATTTATTAACAGATGTATTAACTTATATTTTAAC